>CM023481.1:112854165-113046665 GCA_013339685.2 Hyalomma asiaticum | reverse complement strand
TTAGGCTTTGTTAACATCCAAGGAGGGTAGCTAATGTCTACCTCAGATATTTCGAAACACGGCAGTGTTGCTTTGTATTGACGAACAGTATCGTGAATTCTGCTTCTGTTTCTTTCGCTTAGTGCGTAACCTAAGGGATGAGCCTCGTGTTGCGTTAAAATGCCATAAACGTGCCTGCAAGTTTCAACCGTTCGCAAGACTGGAAAAGGCGGGTAGCGAGCTTCAGCGACTACTAGTGAACTCGAGGTCGCCTGCGGGACACCAAGACAAATCCTCAGCCCCCTTGCGAGTAAGCGTTGGAGACGTTCCTCAGAACTTTGTGATAAGCCATGGAGAATAGGCGCAGAATAAGCAATTTTTTGCTTTATAAGGGCGTTATGCACTTGTAATAGGGAAGAGACTGATCCTCCCCATGTGGTGCCAGCTAGTCGGCGAAGTACATTTACTACTGAGTTCACCTGCTTTTCAATACCACGGATATGAGACGCCCACGACAACTGCCTGTCAAGAGTAATGCCAAGAAATTTATGTTCTTTCGCGAACATCAAAGATTGTCCCTCAAGTGTAAGATTGAAGTCCTTCAGATGTCGCCTAGTGAAAGGCAGGACTGCGGTTTTCGCGAGCGAGAGACTCATACCTCTTTCTTTCAACTTAATGTCTTCGCTCCACCTAACTTTTTGCCTTCCTCTGCTGCGTTTTCTCTCCCTTGGTATCCATTCTGTCGTTATCACTGTTCATTTGATGTCTATCCTCCGGATTACGCGTCCCGCCCAGGACCACTCCTGGTTGTTGCACGATTCATCGTGCTCCCGTTTTCTCTCATAACGTTACACCTATAAGTTTTTGATCCAATGCACGCTGTTTGGTCATTAATTTCCAGGTTTCTCATTATCCCCAGGTACCTACCGTATGTTGGTACCGGGATATATATATATATATATATAATATATATATATATATATATTATATCTATATATATATATATATATAATACTATATCAGAAAGTCACAGTGACAAACATAGGATTATCTGACGTTTTCGGCTGGAGGCCAGCCTTTTTGAAAAAGGCTGGCCTCTAGCCGAAACGTCAGAATACATCCTATGTTTGTCACTTGACTTCTGATAGTATATTTATCCCGATAGCCAGGAAAAACTTTTATATATATATATATATATATATATAATATATATATATATATATATATATATATATATATATATATATTATATATATATATATCTTTGTGTGTGTGTGTGTTGTGTGCATAGTTTGGTCGTAATGGCTTTTCGTGGTTGATTTAATGTTTAATTTCGTACAAGCCTCATTCACTTTCCTGTATAATCGGGTGCAGTTCCAAGTACCCCACATAACGCTCTGCCAACTTTTATGATTCGTCTATACAGAAAATCGCCGCCTGTGAATCGCCAGGTCATAACAGCACCAATTTACAGCGACGGCCTTGATTTAGGGTTGGTTTCGTTGTAGAAGGCAGAAAACATCCATTTCGACGTTTCGGCCGTGAGAGCGGACTTTGTCTTGAAAAAGGCCGGTACGACGTGGCCGAACCGTCGAAATACATGTTTTGTTTTTCAACGTGATCCCTTGATTATATAATTAACCTGCTGCAAAGGATTCACCTTCGAAATATATATATATATATATATATATATATATATATATATATATATATATATATATATATGTGTGTGTGTGTGTGTGTGTGTGTGTGTGTGTGTGTGTGTGTGTGTGTGTGTGTGAGGGGGGAGGCAGTGCCCACCGCGGGACAACTTTCTATTTGTCCCCTTGGATTCGACTTTTCGGACTACCTGGGCACCGCGCAATCGTCGAAAAAATTGGGCAGTCAGAAAAGGAAACGAATGCATGCTGTTTTAGTTCGTCTTTACACGAATAAAAGTGACCGCGGTACGCACTATCCGGTACGTAGGTACAGCGTGTACGGCAAACAACCGCTGCACAGTCAGGGAATTCACTAAGTGCGTTGCGAGTTCGCATCAACTGCATTACGAACATTATTGCCAATAGTTCATTTAAACGCAAACGCATTAGTGATGTTTTACTGACAGGACACGGTGAGCGTAGCCATTGGTACGTTTCACTGCGGAAAATTTTTGCATTTGAACAGAAGTAATCTTTAGGAGCCTCTAGGGTTGTCAAAGTATCGAAACGCAAGCGAACTGGCTCGTGGCGGCAGAATATTTAGCATGGCTTGAATGTTTTGAACGTAGCTTGAATGTTTTCGTCGAACGAAAATAGTTGTGCATCGAGTTTATTATGTGTTTGCCAACACACTCGACTAATAGTTAAGTAGAAAGTAACCAGTCGCTGCGGAGTGCCGCTTGTTGGCTCTCTATGTTAAACTTGAATTCACAATATTGTCGCTTCAAACGTTGCTACTGCCGCGGATATCTCCAGAGCCATGGGTACCTTCCACAAGGAGGAGTTCGTTTGCGATGGAGATAAACCTGTTTCATCACGTGTCGTCAATACTGATGCTCAGCATTATTTATCATGACCACTAAGCATTCTGAATGCATCACCATTGCACCCCACGTGACCTGCATAACCAACTGAAGTGAGAGCGCTTTGCCGCCCGGCCTATCCGGACACAATGCCTTTGCAAGTATTGCTGAGCGTCTGTGCTGTGAGAACAATAGGGAAGTACGAGCTTGAGTCAATGTAAACACTCAACTCTCTTGCTGCTTCGGTGAAGGAAGGAAGGAAGACTCAGACAGACAGACAGACAGACAGACAGACAGACAGACAGACAGACAGACAGACAGACAGACAGACAGACAGACAGACACTGCGCGTCGTAGGTTGCGTTTTCCTGCTTGTTTATTCGTTTGAGTGCCGATATCATGGTGTTCAGAAGAACTAAATCTTTGAATATACTCTGTTCCTATTATACTTCTACATGAACACACTGTGCTCTTTTCCATACTACCTGGTTACTTTGTAATTACCCCCATTCAAAATGACATTTACTAGTACGTTCCCTAGTAAGAATAAATCCGCACTTTCAAATTCGTGCTTACCAGTGAACAGCATTCGGGTGTTTGGTTTAGGAAGCAAGATTTTCAACTGGAACTAAAGCAGTCGGAGCTAATAAGCTGGCCACATTTACGTATATAACTACAACGCTTTCCATTACAGCCGCTTAAAAAAACGCTGCGTATATCCGAAAGTAAAGTGGATGTTCCAGTAAATGAGCACGGAAGTCAGTAGCGGTGCATGTCCTGCACTTCGTGATGGAGTTAGTACCTAAATTCATAGAATGACAAAGTAAATGACAGCGCACGTGTAGGCGCTTTTACAAAGAAAATAAAAAAGAGTTCTGCTATGCACTGGAAAAAAGATATTTCGAGGGCATGGCCTCTCATAAAGCTTTAAATTTGGTTCAGTTTAATCTTGAGCCAATCTGCATATTCGGAACGCTTTGATTCGCACTCTCCAGCAGCGCTTAGACCCGAGTTAAATAAGTTTGAATTTTATCACTTCCTGCCGAGATCTGTTTCCGTTCTGGAGCTCTTGCACGTACCTTCATGTGTAAAGTGGCTCCGCAGCAAAGAGTCAGCCTGCCCATTGGCGTTCTTCTGGCCCAGCTGACTATAAACGACGGTAATTGTTATCTTGAATGGAAGATGGAGTGTCATTGTTTATGCATGCCAAGAAAACGCAAGCGTTGCTATTCAATTCTTTCTTTCTTCGCGAAGTGAGGGCGCCGAAGCATAGGTTGATATCGCCCAGTGACAGCCCGTTGTGCATACGGCGCAAAAGCCTGCGCTGCTACGGCCAGCCCCACACTGTCTACCATTCCACGAAGCGGATATTACGAAAATGTATGCGCATATAAAGGAGCATTCATTTTATTTTTATTTGAACCACGCGCGGGAATGTTTCTCGCGTTTCCTTCAGGACCGTTGTGTCACTTGCAGTGGACTTTGTAGTAACTTGAGTGCACAAAATTTTTCTCAAGCACGTCGAATCTTGAACACTCCAGTATATTTCTGTGTTGGCGTGTATCAGCGTAAACAAGTAGCTAAGCTCACGTCTTTACTTATCGGGCCTAAGCGTGACCTGTGCCAACACACATGAATCCGCGTCATCCCTATAGGATTTTGGCTATGAATGGTGGTGTTCACACTAACTATGGGAATTATAAATTGATAAATACGCTCCTTGGGCTCAGGCTAAAATAAGATATTCACCTATTCTAATACATTTCTTTTGTTGCGTTCAAGATTTGACGAAGTCGGTTTGATAGAGACATAAGACATTAGTTGGAAAACTATACGATGCAATACTTGCTAGTTATGTCTTGATAATTCGATGCACTGTAGTCAATTGCTCACTGTATATAGCTCCACTGCATACGAGCTGCATCAATATAGGTGGCGTTTGCTTGCAATGTCTTTCGTCTTAAATATGTAATACCAGCCGGTTAGATTTCCTTGAAGGGGTGGGAGGGGGACGGGGGAAGTGTTTAAGAAAGAAACGTGATCATTCAACAGGGGCCGACGGGGAAGGCATCGAGTCAACGCAGGAACGCTGCGCCGTCGCCGACTGTTTCATAACTCGTTTGTAAGCGGTATGATGAACTGCAGTTGTGTTCCAAAAAGAATTGGGTCAGCGTTACCTTTTTCTGCTTGTTCATTTCCGGGATTTTACGTCCCAAAACCAGGATTTGATTATGAGAGACGCCGTAGTGGAGGGCTCCAGAAATTTCGACTACCTGTGGTTATTTAACGCGCACTGACATCGCACAGCACACGGGCCTGAATATTTCGCCTCCATCGAAATGCAGCCGCCGCGGCCGGAATTCGATCCCGCGACCTCCGGGTCAGCAGCCGAGTACTATAGCCGCTAGACCACTGTGGCGGGGCTTTTCCTGCTTGTTCTTTCGCAATTTTGTATCTCTATAAAGCATAAGCACAAAAAAAAGTCCAAGAATGTTTTGGAGAACTGTGCGGGAGAGGTCGAATATATCGCACATCAACGACTTTTGCATATCGTTGGCTAACGTGACTTCAAACAGCGCAAAGTATCGACAGTGAATGACGTAAGCGTATGGAAAGTGAAAAGAACTATACAAACCCAGGTATTGTGTCAGTAGCTGTTTCTTCTAAGGAGTGTTGTGCAATAGGCCGACGCCACTGCTGGCGCGAACACCTTCCTATAACGGCTATTCGTATATGGCTTTCACAATCGACATATAAGATATTCAGCATGTTTTCTTATCATGCCAGGACATCCATGCTGACGAAAATGAAGATTTTAGTACGTTGTGGGAAGGGTTGGGATTAAAAATTAGTGAGGGAAAGGTAAGTGACCTGTCTGTAGAACATAGAAAAATACGCCAAGTTATCGAGTTACTGCACGGACCCTATAGCGAATGGATGCCTCGCTTTCCCCTGTATTCCTTCTCCTGTCTTTTCCTAGCTGAAACATTGGTCATGCTGGTCTTACTCATGTTTCCAGATTACTTCGAGTGGTAAACGACTGTTAAAATTTACTAGCTGCATGAAAATCGATTGATTGATTTCTGGGGTTTAACGCTCCAAAACCACCATCTGATTATGAGAGACACCTTAGTGGAGGACTCCGGAAAGTTCGACCACCTGGGGCTCTTCAAAGTGCACTGAAATCGCACAGTACACGGGTCTCAACATTTCGCCTCCGTCGAAATGCAGCCGCCGCGGCCAGGATTCGATCCCCCGACCTTCGGATCAGCAGCCGAGTACCACAGCCGCTAGACCAAGCCAGCGGGGCCATGAAAATTTATGTAATCTCCAAGTCCTGTTTTCTTTAAATCACATAACAGCACGCTGGTGCAAAGGGAGATGTCGAAAGGACCCGCCGATAGCTGCCAGAATAATCACGAAACGTTGCTTTCTCTTTAGCACCTGATAATGTTCATCCTGCAATAGTCCTCCATAAGGAGAGCAGCAAGATACCTAGAAGGAAGGGCGTGAAACAAGGGGACACAATCTCTCAAATGTTATTCACAGCACGTTTACAAGAAGTATTTAGAACACTGGATTGGGAACGGGTGGGGGTAAGGGTTAATGGTGAATGCCTCAGTAACCTCAGATTTGCTGATGACATTGCCTTGCTAAGTAACTCGGAAGATGAATTACAAAGCATGATTACTGGTATAAACAAGCAAAGTAGAGCAGTGGGCCTGAAAATTAATATGCAGAAAACTAAAGTAATGTTCAATAGCCTTGGGCGAGCACAGCGATTTGAGATAGCTGGAGAGGCACTGGAAGTATTAAATGAATATGTCTACTTAGACTAGGTAGTGACCCCTTATCCGAATCATGAGGCTGAGATAATTAGAAGGATAAGACTGGGGTGGGGTGCGTTTGGCAAGCATTCTCAGATAATGAATGGTAGCTTGCCATTTTCCCTGAAGAGGAAAATGTACAACAGCTGCATCTTACCGGTACTCACCTATGGGGCAGAAACTTGGAAGCTAAGAGAGTTCAGCTTAAATTGAAGACGACGCAGCGAGCTATGGAACGGAAAATGGCAAGGTTACCCTTAAGCGACAAGAAGAGAGGGGAGTGGGTTAGGGAACAAACGCGTGTTAAGGACATATTAATAGAAATTAAGAAGAAATGGACGTGGGTGGGCCATGTAATGTGAAGACAAGACAACCGTTGGTCATTAAGGGTAACAGAGTGGATTCCTAAAGAAGGCAAGCGTGGCAGGGGGCGGCAGAAAGTTAGGTGGGCAGATGAGATCAGGAAGTTTGCGGGGATAAATTGGGCCCAATTAACACAGGGCAGGGACAATTGGAGATCTATGGGAGAGTTCTTTGCCCTGCAGTGGACGTAGACAGGCTGATGATGACGATGATGATGACGAAGACGACGACGATGATGATGAATGTTCATCGAATTTTATTACACAACGTCTGAGCAGGTATTTCACAGTAAGTGGAAGACCTACTTAACAGTTACCCGAGTCTTTGAAGTCAGCAATTGTACACCGTAGTCATTGCACCATCGCGTCAGGTAGTAAAGAATGAAAAGCATCGAAAATGTGCCCTCTGGTTGTAAACGTACGGGCACTGGGTGTTCATATTGCAACTCTGCAGCCAGAACAAACATGGCACGGGAATTTCACTTGTGATGTGATAACACTGAACTTTCAGTTTATCCGATTATGTCTGCGGGGCGCAAATGACGACAGCATTGCTTATATGATGCAAGAGCTACGGACAAGAATTGTGCTAGTATTCCGGAAACTTCGACTAGCATTTCATTGTACACACTGTCGTGAGCAAACATGTATCCAAGACAGTATTGTATGTACATCTTCATCGACCCCTGTTGAAATCACTGCAAAGCGAAAACTAAGACAGGGTTTTAAGATCATCGTAACCACTCCACTGTACAATTACTTTTCGGACACCGAGTAAGAATTGTCCACAAATATTCTACCCCACTGGGTCAACAAGTGAGTACTTCCAGTAATACAGCGCACCAAGGAAAAGAAGAGACAGCCTAGCCGGCCGAAAGAAAGAAGAGAGCGCTGGGTTGGGAAAAAAAGAGCACAACGCTCTGTTCTTTCTTTCATCCGGCTCGGTTCTTTCTTCTTTTACTTGACGCACTCTATCAGCATAAATATGCAAATGATTTGGCAGTTACAATATGAATAACGACAGCTTCGCGATATCCACGACGATAACTTTTATTGTCGCACCTCGTGAACATTTAAATACGTCATACAGGCACGTACAATTAGGCAATTCTATTCTCCGGCTTTCCAATTAAAAATATTGAAATTAAGCCCTGATTTGGGCAAGGTGACGACGACGATGATCCTTCATTATACGGCACACACCCACATCAGGGTATGTTCCTAGAGTCAGCATGTTTTGAAAACATTAACCGCGAACCTACATTGCTTGTACAAGTCAGGTTCGGTGTTCCGCTATCTGCGCCCTTTTTGGAATTACGAGCAAACAATTCCGCGCACACTTCTTCCAACCTATCGCGCCTTTCTGTTTTTGCTGCAACTGAAATAAAAATTGAACTACGTGTTTGTAAACTTGGTCTGAACGCTATGCAAGCTGTTCTTTCGTTTGTCTCCTCTCCTATATGGAAACCAGTCGCAAAGAGTTGTTTCCTCTGCTGTGTAAGAATCTTCGAGGTTGACTCGAATTCCTGGTTATATTAATATATAATTTCAATTATTTTACCTGCATCCTGACCAATTAGGAATTGTTGGTACTATTTTTTCAATATTACAGGAATCTTTGGATTTCATCATCGCTTACACTGTAGCTCTCCCTAAAGTTTATTTCCGATTATGCTGGTACGCACCATCCATTTCAACAGCAAAGAACGACTGCGAAAGTAACAGCAGAAAGAACAACGTTGACGATAACAATGACTGACGTGTTCGATACCCCCGAAGCTTGTGATCTTACAGACTAGCCTTAGCTTCCCACTTGTAAATGGGAAACAAACGTTTGCGGATAGGTTACTGTCTCTAGACGCGCGCGGGGCGCACACACGCACGCACGCGCGCGCACACGCAGAGAGACAGGCGCACACGCAGAGCGAGGGAGAGTGAGAGAAACAAAATAAAGGTTAACCAGACTCACGTCCGGCAGTAGAGGACTGAAAAAGAGTGGGAGAGGGAGCAAGAAAAGTTGTGCACTGAAGATTTGTGGACGCATTCTGGTTCAATCCAATGCGGCGGCTTCGAATAAATCTCGTCATAATACTTGGGCTGTACTGTCTCGCGTTGCTTAAGTCTGTCCGATACCGGGATGACTAACTTGTTTACCACCGCGAGTGCTCGTTGATCTAGAAAGCAGCAGGGGTTGTAGACGAGGCCATGCTATCTGTTTCCGCGGCGCGGAAATAATTCGTGTGTCCTTTTTTCTCTTTTTGTATTTCGTGTGTTTTTCATGCTGTTGTGCGTACTTTCACCTGAGTTTTGCGTTCACGAAGCCAGTGAAGTAAAAGACGAAATAACACGGTTGCTTCCTCCTTCGAAACACATTCGCTCGTCCGAGTGAGTGCGTTGTTTTTAGCACGCAGACTTCATCCATCTACAATCGAAGAAAATGTGAGCAGCCGCTCACGAATAATACGACGCATCGAAGATGAAGTCTGTAAGCCAGGCAACGCAAGAAAACTGCAGTGACTTCCCCCTCCCCGCGAAAAAACAAAACCAAGGAGGGAGGGGGGAAGAGAACGCGAATGGGAGACGTTCTACGGGAAACAAACGTCGTTGTGTTCGTCTGCGGCCAAGTTGAAACTGGCGTTGCGGAACAGAAGCTATTGGATGAGCGAGTGGGTGTTGTGAGGCTCAGCAGTGTCAACAGAGATGTGCCGCGCACAGCGTCAGCCGCTTGCAAAAAGAAACGAACGATACAGACGTACCACGTGGCGTGCGTCTCGAAAAAGGCCATTGAAACAACGCTGCGGTGGCGCAGTCGTTTGTTTAGCAGTCAAAGACAAGTGTCCGCATCCACTATGAAGCGTAGTGCGCGTCTGTGCTACGACGCCGTAAACTGCCCGTCCGATGCGGCTATGAAGACGACAGAGGGCCGAAGCGCTTGCGATAGCTTTGTCTATATATGAATACACTGGCTTCAGCCATATTGTCTCGTGCAGCTCCAATTTAACGGCTATGCTGATTGCTCCCTCTTTCCCAATTCCTTCGTATATGCATGCCTCCCAGCGGACATGCATTGCTAAGGTTTTATGTTGGCGGCCGCTAGGAAAATACAAGCGAAATACCTGCTCTGATGCGTATACCACTACCCCATCATTGCGAATACAACGTATGCAATGTGGAGTGTGTGGCAATGTATGGCAATGCGCGGTGATGAGATCTCGCGCCGTGCGGAGGCGCACGCTATTGCAATCAAGTTATAGCGGAGCGGAAACGCAATGCACTGCGAGTTAATTCAAATTGCAAACGATCGTGAACTTTGGCACTCAGACTTCTCGCATTTAGACTACCTCCTTTAAGAATCTTGCTTAAAAACGAAAACAAATACCTTATCCTAATGCAAATAGCGAAAGCTTTTTGTTGTTACACGTACGTCAAGCGTCAGTTAAGCTTGCTTTCAAGTCCTCACGATACAGGCTGCATATAGATATATGTTACGTAATGCTTCCCTAATCATCATCACCTTTCACCCCTCCTTCTTTCTGAACGACCTTCTTTCTCATAAAAAGGAGCCCCCTTTTGGATGAAGCTGCTTCACACCGAGCCATCTTAATTTTTTAGGTAAGTTAAAGAATTGGTGGCCTTTTATTTGTTTTGTGGTCAAATATTTTCGAATTCCACCATCACAGAATGCCGCTTGCTGAAGCCACATGTAAGAAAAACATGCAATACCTTTCGAGACACCGTTTACCATGATGGGTCCGCTAATATAAACAGAGGACGAGCAAAAAATTGCAAGGTTACGTTGCTTGTGCACATACACTGCTAGTGGCACGCACTAGACGTTCAACGTATCCCACTGCAGCTGCGACCCTGGCGCATATGGGTAATAAATATCATTATTATGACAGACGGTACTACCGTTCCTGGTAATAGAGATCGTTACCATGCTTTAAAATTTGTACCCTAATTTCTCAGTAAGACAGCTACAGCTAACGTGGGGTTAATGAGGTATTCTCCATTAACGCGCACGCTTGTACCCACCTCTTCCAAATCTCATGTTCTAAATACCTCCTGTGAAAATGCTGTTAATGGCATTGGAGTCATGGCATCTCTCTGCCTTACACCCTTCCTTATTGGCATTTTACTACTCTCTTTATAGAGGTCTGCGACAACTTGGGAGCCACTGTAGATATCTTCTAGTATTTTTGCGTAATGCCCGTCTAGGCCCTAATTACGTAATGCCTGCATGACTGCTCATGTCTCAAACGAGTCAAAAGCTTCGATAGAGGCTATATATAAGGATTCATTATGTTCCACTAATATCTCCATCAACTGATCAATATTGTGAATAAGCTCTATTGAAGAATAACCTTTGCGAATAACCTTGATCATTTGGGTGATTGAAATCTAACGCAGCAGAAATTACATTATACATTACTTTGATAAATACGTTGCAGACAAGACAGTGGGCCGAGAGGCCTGTAATTTTCAAGTCCTTGGTGGGACCTTCCTTATGGATTAGGACGATGTACGCATTCTTCCAACCTCCAAGACTGAGGTGCACTTGAATCCATAAGGCACTTCACATAGAGTGTTCCCATATATGCGACCCTTCATACGAAATGGAAAGCATAATCATGGAACTAGACAGGTAATGTAGAACGGTCGGTATGAAAGTTAATATGCGGGAAACTAATGTAAAGCTGAATAGCCTCGGAAAAGCACGGCGGTTTGCGATAGGTTTGAGACGTTGGACGTGGTAAGCGAATGCATCTACTTAAGGCACGCAGTGACCCCAGATCCAAATCAGGACGGTGAAGTATACTACGAAGAATAAGAATGGGGCAGAGTGAGTTTGGGAAGCATTCCCGGATGATGAATGACACCTTACCATTGTCCTACAAGAGGGGCGTGTATAACAATGGCGTCTCACCGCTACTTACCTTCGGGGCAGAAACTTGAGAGGCTCACTAAAAGGGTTCAATTTAAACTGAAGACGGCGCAGCGAGCAATGCAGACGAAAGTGATGGGGGTAACGCTAAGGGGAAAGAAGAGAACGGAGTGGATCAGGGAACAAACACTTGTTGAGGGCATCTTAGCAGAAGTCGACGAAGAAGAAATGGACGTGGGGAGGGCATGTAATGAGCACGCAAGCATATCAGGGGGTGGTAGAAAGCTGGGTAAGCATATGAGACAAAGAAGTTCGCGCGGATAACTTGGTAACAGTTATCACAGGACCAGGTTCATTGGAGAACGATGAGCGAGGTCTTTGCCCTGCAGTAGGCATAGACGTGCTGATGAAGGTGATTAAGACGGTCCCGACAACGATGACTACTAGAAGCATTTCTTAGCGAACTTCGGCGACTTTGAGCGTATCCATCTATCTATCTAGCCGCCTACGACTTTGTGGTCTCCTGGCCGTTTCGTTAATGGGATGTATACGATAATTGGTATGCAACAATATGACTGCATGGCCAACATAAATGACAGGTCATAACTTGAAAATCGTAACACGCATGTCATGAGCGGCATGATTTACGTGCCACGGTCTTGGTGCTCTTACGGCCGCTTCGTTAACTTGATATATACCAAAATTGGCATAGCGAGACAAAAATGTATGACGACCTTCTAAGAACATGAAAATCGTTACATGCATGTCATGAGCGGCATGATTTACATGCCACGCGTTTCGTTAATGGGATGTACACCGAAATTACTATGGCACGACACGACTGCATGACGAACGTGAATGACAGGCCATAACATTAGAATCATGACATGCGTGTCATGAGAGGCATGGTATATACATGCCACAGTTGGTGGGTATCGAGCTTTCGAATGGAGGTCAACTTGTATGCATTTCAATATATGTTAAATGGTGCTGATCATAGCGCATCCTGCATTTATCGCTGAGGAACAGCTTTGTTTGCATCTTTATCTTACCTTTCTCCTATCGCTATAGTATTCCTCGTGTATTTATTGTTTGTGTGTGTATTACCGTATATTCTGTACACTGTCCTGCTGTACCTGCACGATGTGCCTCACGAACAGTGGGCCAAGTCAGGAGACACACTCTCCTTTTACCCCCTTTGTGGGCATTTTGTGACAATGCCCAAATAAATGAAATGAAATGAAATAAATAAGTAAGGTGACATTTTTCGCTGTAAATTGGTATACAACGACAATGACATTAAAAATGAGCTAATTGATATAGTCTCTTGTGACGTCCACCTGCGACAGCCTGAAAACTGAAAATAATTTCAGACCAGCAATTCAAAGCTCAAATACCCATGAGATTATAAGCCGGGCTGTGGTGGCTGATATCATATGTGCACTGTAGCGAGAGTGCCAGCAGAGAGATCTTTTTCATCACGAAGTCTTTTGTTACTGAAAAAGATGCTTTAAAAATCAATTAACGACTGAATTACCTATCCAATACTCTCACTTTTCAATAATCCATTCTTTTGATCCAAACCTACTGCACGGTGTGTCCCAGCTAACTCGGGCAACGTCAGCAAACAAATGAAGCATGATACGAACCCACGACCCGGCTATTTGATAGTGGTAGCGTTAAACTTTCTTTCTTTTTTTTTTTTTTGAACGCTCCCCTACTTAGTGAAAATCTATTTCCTGAAATTTGACTACCCATTGCAGGAATTTGGCCCAATAATGTTGACCGCATTAGAAAACGACACACTTAAAAATTTTCGGAGTGCTAGATCATTCATAACTGCTTTTTGCGCTGCTTTCCCTCACGCCGCTCGCGCGCGCCAGGACAGGTCTTGTTTCGTATCCTTGTTCGCTTTCTGCGCCATAAATTTGAAGCGCGGAAAAAGAAATTAGAAATGATGTGGCACGCCGAAAATTCTTGAGCAGCATGTATTCAAATGGGATGCGGAGTTAGACGCTCGAATTTCTGCAGTTAAGCATGTAATTACCCACTTAGGAAATTAATTCTCACTAATTAAGTGAACGTTTGGAACAAGAAAATTTGCCTTTTGAGCGAGGCTACTACTTACCGAAAGCCGTCGGTGGAATCTTGGTACCTCTTTATGAGTGTTTTTTATTGTTTTGGCCCGAGTTGAGACTGCCAATGTGTGCCTGGCAAATGAGGCTGCGCTAACCGCTAAATAATGCACAAGCTTAGCTATGACGAGATGTTTGGCTCAACCGATGCCGGCGTTGCAGCTTCGTCCCGTTTTTGTAGCGTTAGCTACACTGGCCTAGCCAAGCCCGTTTCGCGCGGCACATCAAGAGCCGTGCTGCGCATGCGCAAGGATCAGTGATGTCACACAGCTTGCGCACCGGAGCCACCGGAGCCGGCACCTCTCGCGCACTCCGCCGCCGGTGTGCGCATTCCAGAGGAGTGACGTCGTAGCCGTGGTAGACGCACTGGCGCCGGCGCGCGCTCGCTGTGCAGTCGCCGTCTGACACTGCGCTGGAGCCGCGTCGCTTCTGACTGGCGTTTGCCAGTGTGGTATAGCCATGGAGAAGGAGAGCGCAAATGCTGCTCAACAGCGCAGAAGAGCGGAGAAGCTTGACTCATCGGATCCCGAAGTAGTTGCCTTTGATCCACCATTAGCACCATTGATCTTGTCTATCAGAGGCAGACAGACAACTCCAAATACTGTGTTGGGGCCATAGAGACGGCAGCGTGTTACTTCACTGATCACCGAGCCGTCTTTGTCGCAATAGAGAAGCAACGTGACGTTGAGCAAAAATAAATATACATGTGCCACATAATACGTATACCGCGTGTGTGTCATTGGAGCAGCAGTAAGCATGACAATCAAGCTAATCCTAGACAATCTAGACAACCAGGAAAGCTAAGAATAATCAGCTGAACCTTTGCTAACGCTACGTATATCCTGGCATAGCCGAGCTAAGCCACTGCAACATTTTTTTCTTACACCGACTGTACCACGTCTTATAAGACAACTATACATTACTCTCTCTCTCTCTCTATCCTTCGTCAAATGTATTGCGTCGGAAACGGCTCTATGCATGAAAAGTGGAATACGCGATGCTGCGCTAGATAAGACAATTTTATAACCCGTGTCTACACAAAGCACCCACTTTTCTTTTCATTTCTTCTTTTTTTTTTCTTTTTTTTTGCAGCAGCAAGGCACAATTATAGCGAGCGTGTTGATAATACAAACACTTTACTATCCGAGAGAGCCGAATCTTGACGCAAATTTCCTTTTGGTCGCCCACACGATCTTCCCATGGGAACGTGATTCGAAGATCAACGTCTTCGCTAGTGTGTTATCTTGAGCCAAGAAGAAACCTATCGAACTGTAAGGCCAGCCGATTTTGGTCAGCGCTGAGGAGATTCGAGATGAAAAATAAAGATAAATGACAGAAAAAAGGAGCTAATTAGTTTTGCCGGAGCGCTTGACCTATGCAATTAGGAGGAGCTGACACCAGCGTTTTGTTAGCATTGAAGAGTTTATTATTGCAAAGGGAACAGTGCATTCAAATGGTTTGATAGGTTAAGCTAAGCGCAGCTAAAGGCAGTGCGCGGGGATCAGTAGGACAAAGGGAGGGAATGAGCTTAGAAGAGATAAAAGATGTTAGCGCAGACACACGTTAAATATTTAGCTAAGCGACAGCACAACGCACTTAGCAGTCTTCTTTCGATGCGTCCGAGCCTTTCAAGTTAGGTAGCGCCTGTTCATTACGTCTCGGCCTGCCCCCCCCCCCCCCCCCTTCCACCCCATTTCCATTTTCCTACCTTATTATTCAGTCCTCAGCGATGCTTGCCGTAAAAGACTTTTTCGTCATGCGCTTCAGAGCCATAATTTTACGAAAAACTTAAGCTCAGTACATAACTTTGTGAAGAACGCACGTATTTGTTGCCTTATTATCACAACCATTATATTTGATGCGCTGTTTGATGTGTAGACAGAATATCTGCTGTCTAATGTGAGAAAATGACACCGAAGTAGGGAAGAGCTAACCATTTCTGGGAGTGAGTGTTTGAACGTCTCTATACTCATTCGGGGATACTGCATGTTTGCTTTGTTGGTGAAGTTGATGTCTATGGGAAATGAAGTTGCCGGTTAGCATTACTATGTTAACATGTTTTGTCGGCGGCGGTTTGCCCGCAAAACGGGGAACAAGAGGAAATGTAATAAGTGATCGGTGTTTGTTAGTAGCCTGAGAGCTTATGCATTGTGCCTAAAATATTTGCTGACTAATAACCTGTGGCCCTGCGTAATGTGAACGAAGCTCTGCTTTCTGTTAAACTGAGTAAAAAATAAGCGTCGCCTTTATGCGTAGCGCAAACCAAGCAATCTCATTTGAGGTGAGCGCGCACCTGATGGTGTGGCCTGCATTTACATAAATTCATTACGTAGGCCGGAATAAATAAAAAATATTAAACTACAAAGATAATCCATGTCGTCATTTTATCGGCGCATGTATGTTGCAAATTGTCGTTGGAGAACTATCTCGCCGTGCAATCCTTCCCTTGACCATCTCGCATATGGCGGGCCTCCGAAGCTCTGTAGACGAGGTGATTTTCGGCGCTGGTAGCGCAGACAACATACCCTTCAAGCCTGCAGTCCTCTCGGGTCACCCTGAATACTGGCTTTGACACGCACAGATGATAGGCAGCCCAAGCACTGAAATCCCATGAATGCTCCTGAACAGTTGATAACGCTTGGACGCGCTGCTGTGAGACATGCTTGATGGACCGCAAAATGGCTATCGCAGCAAATGGCTATCGTATAAATGTGACCGTCTCCGTCTCCCTTTTCTCGTCCATCTCATGTCCTCTGGCGCTGTTGCTGCTATATTGGACCAACTGGGGGGATAAAGGCATGTTTTGTCTCTACTCCACTGAACCGTTAGTCTAGTTACTTGGGTATTGCAATAAAAAAAAAGAAAAATATGCCGGCGACGTTTTCGACCACATTCTGCGCAGGTGCTACTAGAACACGTTCCCAGCGCTCGTCGACCGTCAGGGCAGTGAAGGCACCTTTTTTTTGTTTCTCGAGGGCAACGAGGGCTTGTGCGAGCACCACTGATGACAGTGGTGTGTGCAGTCCGGCATTCACTGGACAATTCACCGCATATTTCCGCATTTCATTCCCTCCTCTCTTTCTATCCCTTTCTGCCATAACTTATGTAATCTTCTTTTTCTTTCCTCATTCCCTAAACTATATGGGGTCGTCAAACATACACTTTCTGATTAACCTCCTTGCCTTCTAGTATTCTTGCTTCCTGTTGATAACTTGACGAGGCGGGCGAAACCTAGCTAGGGCACCAATTTCATAGAGCTGTGGGCATGCGTGCTCCCTTGCGACCTTGTGTAACTCCCGCTGTGCGTGCCTATGACTAAAGCGGGGACGACGGCATTGAGCTAGTTCTCAAAAAATTATTTTGCTCTTGCCACGCTGGACCCGCGGACAATGGAATGAGCAACAGTTTTGTGTGCGTTCCAGGAAGCTGTCGCACCTGCTTAGACTGACCCAGAAATACTGGGAGAGGGCCAAGTGCGCCTGCTTCGGCGTGGGCATTTTGTGGGGAACTGCCATGAAGAGTGCAGATGAAGGAAAGAAGTTAAATTGAGAAACAGGACTTCAGCTACAGCACACGAACTGTAAAGGACGGGAGAAAGAATTCCCGTCTGAACTTCAACATAATTGGACCAGACGCCCTTAGGGCTAATCAGAGCACTTGGGTCAAATGCCGAAGAAACATTGTTCCTCATCGTAAAGAAGTCATACAAGACAAGATCCCTTACACTAACGTTGATAGTGCGCGGAATACCTATTCGAACTGCTAAAATGAAGCTTAAGCTTAAACTGCTTGTGTTAAAATGAAGCTTAAGATTCATTTTAACACACACAGCTACACAATTTAACACACGGTTACACAGTTTTAGTGTAACCGGACACAAATAGACGATAACCTGTTTGTAGTCACACAGTGCACATAAATAGCCAACGAAGAAAACGATTATATTGAGCTTTTTGCTATACTAGCGGGCCAAAGGACAACATGAACAGTGGACAGTTGGGGACTTCTTTCTTTCGTAGAGAGAGATAAGAAGGAAAGGCAGCGTGGTTAACCAGAAATGAACTTCCAGTTTGCTACCTTGCATTGGGGGTTGGGAAATTCAAGAAAGAAGAATAGAAGAGCGAAGTCAAAAAAGAAAATCTGAGAAATGCAAATCCTCAGTAAAAAAAAAAACATTTATATGACTTATCCTATATGGCTTAAATCCTTATGTGGCTCCTATAGGCGATGCGCAAAGCGCCGACGACGCCATCTGCCGCCACGGCTCGGAAGCGTTGGTGGGTCCGAGCGAGCAGTGTTCCCGCGAGCGTGTACGCGTGTGCGCGGATGGATGTGTTTTCATCGTGATTTAACGACTCTCTCGGGCTTCCGAGATGCCGAAAAATAACTGCTGCGTTGTTGGCTACTCAGACACACACAAGAAATCGCCACGAACGCACTTATACAGATTTCCGGTGCTATTTCATGAGCGAGAGCGACGGCGGCGGTGGATTGCGGCTGTACGACGCAGAAGGCAAGCAATCGCGCTGTTTGCAGGAGTGTAAAGTCCGAGGACCTCGATGAAGAATAAACCAGGCTTCGATGTGCGGCGGAAGACAATACGCCTGAAGAGCGCCGAGCAGCGAGACCCTACGATGCCGTTTCTTTTTTTCTAAAGAGAAAAACCAAGAACATCACGCGCTCGCGATCCTACTTCGTCTTCTTTCGCGCCCGCTATTTCTCTTTTCTTGTTAACAGCAGTGTTAGAACGATTATTAACAGCAGTGTTAGAACGAGCGCAATCTAACAACTGATTTTTTTTTGTGTGAGTGTGTGTAAGCGTGTGTGGACGCGATGACCTGGGGGAATCTAGTATACAGTGATTATATGCGCGGATGGTGTGCTCTCTGGCGGAATGGCGGAGACCAAGTTGGGTTTTTAAGCAATTGTTTTTTCAAAAATAAATCAGTTGTTAGATTGCGCTTGTCTGTGTGTCTCCTTCCTTCGTCCCCGTTTGTTTCGCGCAGTACCACCATGCAAGCTGCTACGACAAGCTATAGGTGACCACCAGCTCCGCAGCGACTCAGTCTCGCGCCACTAGCGCAAGCTGCCGAGATATATATTCACAAGCCCGCCATGGTGGTCTATAGTGGCTATGGTACTCGGCTGCTGATCCGAGGGTCGCGGGATCGAATCCCGTCCGCGGCGGCTGCATTTCGATGGAGGCGAAATGTTGAGGCCCGTGTACTGTGCGATGTCAGTGCACGTAAAAGAACCCCAGATGGTCGAAATTTCCGGAGCCCTCCACTACGGCGTCTCTCATAATCAGAGCTGGTTTTGGGACGTTAAACCCCACAAAACAAAACAATATATTCACAAGTTTATCGTGCTGGTTTCAGTTTTACCAACGCTGACCCTTCGCGTGGCCGCACCCGTGAAATCCATGCGCCGGTGCGACAGCGATCCCTCAAAATCTACTATATAAACACATGGCAAGTAAACGAAGCTACTGTGTCGAAAAAAAAAAAAAAAAACGTTGGTTCACGCGTCAACGCATGCAGGCATCAGTGATCGGGACGTTATAAAGAAAGCGGTGCGATGAGCTCCACTTCGTAGGAAAGCTTGTTGACGCTTGTCTGTGGCAAACACTTGGCGCGTATGGTGACATTCTCGTCCCACACAGCTGTGACAGCGGACACATGTCCACTATTATAATGTGCAGCTCCTTTGCACACACTATCGCCGCAAAAGTAATTATCTGGGACGCGCACAAGCGGCAAATCGCACGCGCGCACTTCCGCGATGCTTGCAGTGAAATGAGGCGTCAGCTACGCGACGCACCACCGGTTCCAACGGCCGCCGCTACGCGGCTTTCAGTGGCGCCCCTATAGGCGCTGCGCATGGCGTATATGTTCACATTTTCGTTCGACGAGCGTGCACTCAAGGGCGTGCACGTGATACGGGCGCGCGCCTGCGACCAGTCAAGAAGTGGCTTGCCGAAAATATTCGTTCCTTGGACAAAAATAATTAACCACTTGTGTAGAAAGCCGGAAACAATTGAGCAGGCTTTTATTGAGTGTTTGGATGCGGTATTCCTTTGGGATGTGCTGCAAAGAACCCTCAAGAAAGACTTACCCATGACTCCCGTTGGCATTAGATACTTAACTGTGAAAAATGACCATGGCGAACCTGTCGATATGTTTATGCTTCTGGGCCTCCACAGCTTGTGGAAGACGCGTATGTCGGTGGCATGTGCTGATGTTAATATAGCATCAACAGGGGCGAACTTTGTAGGAAGTGTATCTTATACACGTGACGTGTATCTAACACAGATTGAACTTCTTACCTGGATGTATGTACTTGATGAATTGGTAAAGTTGAAGAAATTTTAGTGTCCGAAGTCAGCGCTGATTGTTTTGTTCCTTTTTCAGTAATATCAGTTACTTCAGTTTTAACTGCTTCAATATGTTTCATTATTTCCAACGAATATGAGTCGAATTGTTGCTGATGATGCTCTTCTTCCTTTTTTCTGTTTAGTTAGCCTGTTAAGGCTGTTCATCTCCTCGCTGCACAATTATCTCTACTTTCAAGTATGTGCATCACATCTTGTATACTAGACAAAGTGCATCTTTTGGGGGGCCGGAGCTAGTCAAGATGCTTATCAGCTTTTTCTCCTAGCCTCCCTCATCTTTTTTAAGAAAAATAAGAATACTGTTATTAAATGTGTCCGGCCATGGTTATCTAGTGGTTATGGCACTAGGCTGCTCATCCGATGGTTGCGGGATCGAATCCCGGCCGCGGTAGCTGCATTTCGATAGAAGCGAAATGAAGAGGCCCGTGTGCTGTGCGATGTCAGTGCAAGAACCCCAGGTGGTCGAAATTTCCGAAGCGCTCCGCTATGGCGTCTCTCATAATCATATTGTGGTTTTGGGACGTTAAACCCCACAAACAAATCGCGAAAATGTTACTTTTCCTATGCTATCGCATACGAGTCGCTCGTCTAGGTGTAACTTGTTGCTTGACACATATGATGGTGACGTAAACTACCAAACCCGCCGTGGTAGTTTAGCGGCCATAGTGTTGGCTTGCAAAGCTTGAGGTTGCGGGATCGAATCCGGCCACGGTAGCCGCATTTCGATGGGGAGAGCTGAAAAAAAGAACAGCCGTGTACCTAAATTTCGGTGCACGTTAAGGAAACCCTGGTTGTCGGAATTACTCCGGAGCCTTCAATTACGGGGCATGCCTCAGAATCATATTGCGTTTTTGGCACGTGGAACCCCATGAGTTATTCTTAATACATAAACTGAAAAACGCGCATACGGTGCATGACGATTCTGTACGTGTTATCACGTGTTTCTGTACTTGTGATCAAAGTGCAGCCTAGCTCAGTCGCGTCTCGCCAGAGCTGCCTGCCCTTGCTGGTATCATACGTGTAGCCCCACGTCTTGCTGGGAGCGTTGAAGTCACCTCCTACAATTAGGGAGTTTCTCCCCGCCACAGCAGCAGCCTTTTTAAGGAGTGCGATAAAACGCTGCTTCAAGCTAGATGGACTATTGCACAGGTTTAGGATAAATATGCTACCCACCCTGCGTCGTTCTGGGATCAGCTCAATGAAAACGTGTTCTATTTTGAATCCCTTGATTTCATGTGCAATAGCCACGTGCCGCTTATGAATGAGGGTGATCGTTCCCCGCCCTGCGGTGACCGCCAGATGCTTTTCATAGCCCGAGATTATGGCCGTGTTAGTGAGTGTCTCCTGCAGTAAGATGACTGCTGGCTTGCGCTCCGCTGTCCTAATGTGCTGCTGCAGAACTACCTTCTTGTTAGCAAAACCTCTGCAGTTCCACTGCCATATGATGAGATCGTTAGTGACAGGGGCCATGATCAGTGTTAGGAGGACCGGGTGCTTGCCCATTATGCACGGTTTTTAGAATTTCTGCTCCATTGTACTGTAGCTGCTGTTGTACTATCTGCGGCTGTTGTTGTTGGCTGGCAGCCATGATGCTGTTGACGTTGCACTCAATGCTGGCAACCTTGCTCACCAGACTGGCCACGGCCATTTGAAGATTCCTGATGTTCTCCTGCATCCCCACCATCATGTCTTTGACCTCAGATCTAACTTGCCCTGCGACGCTGCCCCCTTCAGAGGATTGAAGAGCCCGTGACGCTTCTTACGACAGTTTTACTGTGCTCTGGGGGCGTTCCCGATGCCTCCCGTGAGGTGGCCCCAGCCACGCCTGCCCAGCTCACCTTATCGGTAGCTCCGGACCGTTGACGGGATGTAGACCTGGAACGACACCATGCCTTGCTTCGGGATCGGCTCCTGGATCTGCCTCGTGACCTCGATCTCGAACGGCGCTCCATGGGCGGCAAGTCTGTCGCTGGGGGTTGACTCTAGTCGGCTTGCTTTTCCCATCTTCTTCTGCGTACTAGGTACGGAGTCTTGTATCGTGCCCTGCATGTCTTGTCGCCAGTCATGTGCACTCTAAGCCAAAAAGGATCAACGGGGGCATAGGGGTTAGTCCTTTGAGGGACTAAATGCGTTGCCACAACCATTGATCCCTTTAGGGATCAACAGTAAGGGGACGAACGGTTAGTCTCCAAGCAGTTAATCTCTTCGTGAACATTTAGTCCCTCCGGTTGCTCTCTGGAGTATGAAATGTTCGTCTCCACAATTGCTCCCCAGGGATTAAATGTTACCCGTGAGTTGCTTTCTGTGGACTAAATGTTGGGCTTTGCAGTTACGCAGTTACTCCATTGAAATGAAGCTGCTTATCAGTTCATTTGGTCCCCAGGAGCGACTTCTTCCGTCTTCCTTTTATGCAGTTTTTCTTAAGAGGTCGAGTATTTATCTCAAACGTGCTTTTGCGGGATAGGCACTGTACGTTAGTTGCTCGAGCGATTGATATGGACAAAATGTAAACAAAATAATGGACAAAATGTAAACAAAGGAACAGTTTATTACTCTTTCTTTACAGCGTGTAACATGCTCGCCCCACGCACTAGTGCAGTTGACCGCACAGCACGGCTAACACCAACCATGGGGCATATCGAGTCAAATATCTTCTGCATCTTCGGTGATAAGTCAGCGTCGAATGCTCTGTCCAACGGAATATGCATTGCCAGGGCAGAAACGATAAGAACGAGTGAAGGATTCCAGCAGAATGGTACTGTATCCAAATGAATGCTGTCCAGCCTTAAGAATGTTCGGTATCTTCATTGAGTGATGCTGAGGATACACCCAGATCTTCCATATGGTGAGGTAGGATGGCGCAGTACTCGGAGTCCTTGTGTTCTGCAAAAAATCAGTCCAGAAATACTAATTACTTGCGGCAGCAGTGTTCGAAGAATTGTTGCTACATCATATCGAATCCATTAGACACTGGAAAAACATTTTCAGGGAACCTGGGAAAATTAAATTAAATAATTCTTTTGTGCTTACAAAGTTTAAGAAATCGGCTGTAGAGCCTAACGTTGCAAGCCTTGAGAGCAACACGTTTGTCCGCCCGCTTATTTATAACTAAAGTTTGCGCGCGCTTAGCATGTCTCGCCGGCATAATTTTAATTAAACACTCAATTTTGGTATGAAAAAGGCTTTAACACACCTGTAATAACAAACACCACGCCATGAACGTTATAAAAATTTATATAATTAGTAAACAACTAAGAGCGCAACTTCAAATTTATGCATAACCAAATTCAGAACTCGGAATACCAGCTCGCTGGTGCGAACGATACCTGCGCTATTGACACTAAACTTCAATTCACCGATCAATCAGTTTTCATGGGACATAACAGGTTAATTACAAGCCATAAAAGATACAGACGAGGGTCCCAAAGTACAATGACTGCAACGGGACACTCGGTGAAGGTTACCGATAACTAATACAAGGATTAGCAGCATGCATGAACAGTAAAAAATTTTAAAAATACAAAACACATACCGGAATAAATACAAGAACGCAACAATACAAAAAGATCACATAATCTAATAAAGAAACGCAGTATATAGAAACACAAATCTAGTATTGCTAAAGGAAAAGGCAGATCAAAACTTAAAGCTAGACATGCAGTATACAACAGCATCGTATCTAACCAAATTGCTCGTATACTTTGAAGTCCCTGTATAAGCGGTTATAAAGAGACTTGGAAGTAGAAAGAAGGATGCGACGTACACGCTTTTGCTTTTCTTTTTGGAAGGCTTCAATATTTTGGCATAGACAACGCGTATAAATTTAGTACCGCGAAAGGGTGCCTTGCAAGCTGCACTAGCTTCGGCGAACGTTTGGCCCCCATCAACGCTACGCATGTCATGCCGACCCGAGCAACCCGTTAAGCTTTCCTGGTAAAGTAGCATTAGGAATGCTCTACAGCACGAGTTGTGATTAAACACGCACGTTTCGTTGGGCAGATGCGAATGCAGGTAACATGTGCGGTTAACATGACATCTGAAAAGCATGCAAGTGAAATAACAGGAAGCAAGTAAAGCTTTGTTTACACGCACCTTTCAGACGAGGTCCCATTCAGCTCGTAGCATTCCGATGGCGCAGCACTTCATTCCAACAACGAACCACGGTAAACACGACGTGGAGAAATGACTAAGAACGCCATAACTAATAGTAGCCACAACACCAAAAGCACCAAAACAAGAACACATCCACAGCGCACCAACATCGTCGCGGGCCAGCGAGGCCTAACTTGTCACTGCAGCACATGTGACGAGGGAACCGGCACGCCGCGCATTGATACAACATGGGCGTGAGCGAAAATGTCTGCATGGATAGATTTATTTATTTTTTGCTCTAGTCACTCATAAACGGCACCACTTCTTTTACACCGCAGTGTTCACGACCGTTTGCACTAAAATAAACTTTTAAGAGCATGTTTTTTTCAGCGGACTATTTGCTTACGCGCATGCTGGCCGTTGGCCGTCCCTCGGCGGCTGCATCCGCTCGCGGAAAGTCTCCATGGGTGCAACCGCTTGCTCCTCGCGGTGCAACTGTTGCTCTCTCTCAGTTTGCACACGGCACCACTGGCCTACAGTTGATCTCTTTGAGGACTAAGTGGACGTTGTGGAGACGAACGGCAGCAGTTGCTCCCAATTCGCTCAGTTTTGGCTTAGACTGTGCGCACCGCCAGGTTACACTTGGGGCTACATTGGTGTCTTTGATCGGGGTTGCGGAGCCCACAGTCCCTGCAGATCTGACAACATCGACGGCAGCAGAGCTCGAAGCGATCCTCACTGCATGCCCTTCATTTCATCAGAGATGAAGCGCCACACAAATGGACGCTTTTCTGCGACTCCAAGCCGGCATTGCAGTCCATATTGTCTCCTCTATGCCGCGGACCACATGAACAGCTGGTGTTCCAGGTTACAGAGATGCTGCAACATACAGGGAAGGCAGGCCACAAAATATCTTTTCAGTGGCTCCCAAGTCACTGCGGGATTATAGGCAATGAACGGGCCGATCAAGCCGCCCGTTCTGCACATAATATGGACCAAAAAGTACCCATACCATTGTCAAGGACGAACGCGGCACGGATGCTCCATCTGCTTGCTCGCAAGTGTACTGTATCGCAATGGGGTGGCACACATTTCACGCATTCCCGACTTCACTCTCTCGATCCGACGTTAAGCCTTCGAGTCCCACCCAAGACTTGCCGAAGAGAAGCCACGCTCTTATACCGACTATGGTTGGGCGTCGCTTTCACAAAGGCATATGCGTTCCGCATAGGGATGGCCGACACCGCAGCCTGTGACCACTGCGGTCACGAAGAGACAATTAAGCACATTTTGTGTGACTGCCCACGATACAGCGTAGAGAGGCAACCTCTTCGCCTTGCACTCAACAAACTGGACGACCAACCACTGTCGGAAGAAGACATCCTACGCCATCGACTAGACTTCACGTCGCAGAAGAAGGCCATGCAAGCGCTACTGCGCTTCTTGACATCTACCGGCCTTCGTGAACGTCTATAAGTGGAATGTTCTTTGTGTGTGTGTATGTGTGTGCGCGTGTTTTATTTGTTGTGCTTGTCTGGAATCTTGTACCCTCTCTCGCTGTCATCTTTCTAACCCCCTCCCCTTCTCCCCAGTGCAGGGTAGCAAACCGGAGTCTAATATCTGGTTAACCTCCCTGCCTTTCTCCTCTTTTCTCTCTCTCTCTTGTTCGGATCTGGGCACACGTCCATGCGATGGCCTAGGCGGCCACACTTGTAACACGCGTCGATATGTTTACGGTACAACGTGCATTTCAACAGCGTAGCACCGTACCTGACCAGATTAGGAACCTTCAGTCCGTCAAATGCCACTATCATAGTGGTTGTCGATCCTATGCGCTTGGCTGCTAGCGCCGTCGGATTTTTTTGAGTTGACAATCTTGAGATCCAGCTCTTCGAGTCCGTCTTCAATGGGAATACCGCGCGTACCACACCCTTGGCAGTGTTATCTGGATCCGCCTCGTACGCATTTACCTCGTAATCCTTTTCTGCGATCCGAAGTTGCCGCATACGACAATAACGGTCCGCGTTGATGCGTCTTGGAGTACTTACAACCACGATATTCTGTCGTGGGTTTGGGCAGACCGTGTCTTCTGTGCTTTCTTCTTTTGCGATCTTGGCAGGTGCAAAGATCGCGGTGGTGACGGTCGGGGCACCAATCTTGAGAATATTCAGGCCTCCTTGGGGCCTAATAACGATCTTGATCTCCTCCCTTGGAAGCGGTGGCATTCTGCTGGCTTTGATGACTCCCTAGTTTAATCCCAGCCTTGGTGTTAACTCCATGTCTCTTCGACTCGGCTCGTTCAAGCGCCGTCCCATTCAATACCGCGGCGTCGCTGCGCTGAGATCTTGCCTTGCGGGCGCCTGCTGTTCTCCAGCCGAATGCCTCGGTGATTTCTCCTGGCGTAATGTCCTTGCCTTCAACCTGGTAGTCAATCGTTGATTCTCGTTCAGTTAGCGTCGACGTAGCCAGGAAACCAAGCGCCGCGTCCCGACACTCCGGTGCGCTAAGGGCGCGAACGCCGCACGCGTCGAGTACACGTCGAGTGCTATACTTCAAATGGAGGCACGCTTTAATTTAAAAATCCGGCGGTTTCAATAACATAGCGATCACTGACATCCGCCACGTCGCTAAATGCACGAACTCAGTTTCCAATTTGTGAAAAGAAATGTGAAACGGCGAATACACCGCTGTTCCACCTAAGGAACTTTATGAGGAAAGATCGAGAAGGCAAACACACAACAAAGGTTGGCACATACAGCCGCCCTAGTTCAATTAGATGTAAAGGATATTGCCGCCGCCTTCGACGCGTTCCTGCGCAGTACTGCAGTGACACACACACACATACACACACGCACGCACACACAAACACGCACACAGGGATGTATAACACTTAATTTCCATTCCCACATTGAATATCTGAAAACAAAAGCAGACATGTTTACTGCACGCTTCCTCGCATTTCTACGTTCGCAACACAATTTAAACAGCAAGCTCATTCGCCGGCTATACAGACAGGTCCTATTCCCCTCACTCAAGTATGCATCGCCATTGTGGTGGCCTTCCCACCCTACACGCTTCCTAAGCGACCGCGTATTATCACTTCAACGATCAGCCTTAATATCCATCACAGGCTCGTTTCACACAACTAGAACGTCAGCATTAGAAATAATCGCTAATGCTCCACCATTAGATTTAGAACTCACCCGACTAGCAGCAGAATTTTCCCTCTCTACATGAAACCCTTTACAGCACACGTACACTAAATCCCGACCACATCCTACACGACATTGTACCCTGTCTCTGTCACCCTAGCCTAAAACACAGATTTTTCGTTACTGAACTCGACCCCTCCCAGCACGACGACGCCTTCCGCATAGCCGCCGTACACACATGTACGGACGGTTTCATTTACCTCCATTTCTGCCGGCTCAGACTACATAAAAATTGGGGGACCCTTAAGCTTCACCTTTAAGAGTTGAACGTGATAGCGAAATCCGGCCCCTAGCGTGCACTTCAACCACTCAGTGCATACTTTTGCGCCTCGTTCATGCGTGGCCTCCCTCGTCGTCGAGCACGAATTGACACAGATGCTGCATGAAGTGTCGCAGATAAGGCAGTCTGGGTAGCGCACCCAGTTGCTCGTGCTTGAACGTTAGCATCGTTCTGGCTCGTTAGTTGTGGAACACTACTTGACATGAATGTCCCGCCGGCACTCACCGATGAGCAAGACTGTGCAGTGTGGCCACTTCCCTGTGCTAGAAAGGCGAAACCATATAGGCTTTGCTGTAGTCGAGACCTGTTTTTTCACAATGTCGCACAGATGGCAGTACATTATATAATGTTTGCTGTTTATTTTATGTCATATGTTCCCTGTACTAGAACGGCGGAACCATATAGGCTCTGCTGTAGTCGCATGGCCTCCGAGATGGCGGGCGCGCCCGTCGTCTCGGAGGCCATGTTAGTCGAGAAATGTTTTTCACAATGTCTCACAGATGGCACCACATTATCTAACGTTTGCTGTTTGCATGATATCTTCAATAAAGTTTATTTTGCTCCTCCTCCTTGCTTGATATGTTTTCCGCTAGATGGACATAGTTGTCCATTTTTGAAGCTGTTTGAAAGCTCGTGTTTTTAGCGGCGATGGGTGCACTATCCCGGTTTTTCGAAGCATGACATCGCGCAAAAAACATAGTTTGATGCTCTGGCGATGTCCCGCGTTGCCTAACGACGTTCTCTCCAGCGAAGCTGAATGGGAGGAGGCCATCACAAGCATGGTGCTCCAAAAGCAAGCCCAGGCTATCCAGAGGGCCCACGAAAGGGCGGAGCGTCACGGCGTTCTTTCCTCTACGTGTGCGGCCAGTGGTTACAACGGCCTCCCGCTAGGGAGTCCTTACGTAGCTCCTCAGGATTAATTAAAGTTCATTGTCTGTCTGTCTGTCTGTCTGTCTGTCTGTCTGTCTGATGGCCCCGCCAATGAGCCTACAAATCGCCGAATGGGCTCATTTTCGTCGTGACACATGCCGAACAAAATGCGTTAAGGAGACTCCTTCCACTACATGACATTTACGTAGTGTTTTTTTCCGAAACAGTTGCAAGTAACATTGTGCTTTTGTGGTAGGACACCTGCTTGCCACGCAGACGGCCTGGGTTCGGTCTTCACTGGGACCGAAGATTTTTATTGTTTATTTTATTTGCGTCTTTCTCGATTTTTCGGTCACGGACGACTTTTCGCTCACAAGCGACGCCGTCATCGACGGCGGTATTTCTGCGAAACGAGCTCTCTAAAGCTATCGCGTTAATAATGGATAACATAAGTTAAATTCTGAAGGCCAAAAATATAAAATAACACGTGCGTCTAGCGCCTACACAACCAAACTTATGGCTGTCACCGAATGCCTACAGTACATCAGCACGCTACACACTCATACCCCTTTTCACCTGTGCACAGATTGTCTTTCATTACTTTGTAAACTCGCAAGCCTTAACAATAATGGCCACATGGTTCAAGCCATAAAAAAAGAAGCTTTATCAGTTTCAAACACAAGCTATTCTTTTCAAGTTATTTCACATCCCAGGTCATAAAGGCATAATAGGAAACGAAGTGGCAAACACACTAGCAATTTCAGCAATACTTTCTGGATCTGGGAGGATGGCTAAATAATCAATACCATTCCGTCCGAATTATACAAAATTATGATTTCTCATTGGCACGCATATTGATAAATATAAAGGCCGAACACATCATTATTCCACTGGATACATAGCGTCTCCAAAATTCCAAAATGGTTTCCACTTAAAGGGCCACTAAACAGGCTCCTACTTTTTTTCAAAGCCGCCCAAACAAGCTAACTCAATCATAGAGAAGGTTGCGGCGATCACATTCTGCGAATATGACAGCGCTGCGCGCCACACAGACGCCGTATTTCAAAAAACAATTCGCGCGCTTCTTTCCGGCGACTGACCAGTCGCGCTCGCATCCTAGGTGTCGTCATGTCGTACCGCGAACAACTTTGCGTAGTCGTATCTCGTTGATTGGTCGAAACGTCTATTGTCAGATCCCCTGGCCATCCCACCGGCGTGAGCGCAGGAGCAACCCAACGTTTCTATAGTCGCGGACAACTTTTCTTGGCAATGGAGGGAAGGCTACAGAGCCAAACTACGCGTGTGCTACCACTTAAGAATATAGTCCCACAATTTCGTCCATGTTTTCTGCGTGAGAATTAAGAAAACACATTGATTTATTTTCTTCAGGACGCTCTTTAAAAAGAGGCACTGCTCGCATTAAGGAGATACTTATAATTTTTTTACTTTACGCAGTGCCTTTTCGCGTTTTTGCACGTGCGAGAACGTCGCACATTTTACGTGCAGGTCACAGTCCTCACTGTCAAAATGGCCTCCCCACTATCAGGTGCGCGCTCGTCTCCCTCCAGCTTTTCCGACAAGTCACCGCAGGAGCTTGTGACGAATTTGACGAACAAATGGCTGTCGAAGCAGACAAAGCAGACCCGCTCGAATAATCGAACGGCCGTCACAGGAGATACAGAAGGTTCACAACCGAAACTAAATTTGAAACGCGCGCCGAACCGGACTACATCGCGGAGGGGTACATGTGCAGTAGCTCCGCCCCCGTAGCTTTCCCTTCATTGCCAAGAAAAGTTGTCCGCGACTATAGAACGGGAGCAACCGGTTCCGCAGCGCAAGCGTCAATGACGTCAAATGATCACGTCAGGTCACGTGTCAAAAGTGGGTGGAGTCTCGACGGCGCGCCGCCCCTACCCTCTCCTCAGCAGAGAAGGGTGGGGAGGCCGACCGAGAAAACGAAACCGGCGCAAGCGGTCACTTAAACCCGTGTAACTTCTCTATTATTGCACCTATTCGCAAAATTCTTGCGGGAGCATGTTCACACCGCACAGGAGCGCAGTTATATCTTTAAAACAAATTTTGGACCTCGGGGTTGTTTAGGGGCCCTTTAATCGGAAGTTAACACATCTAATGACTGGTCACGGTCATTTCCAATATTTCCAAAAGTGATTTAATATCACCATGGCTGACCGCTGTGCATGTACAAAAATCTGCGCAACCGACCTACACTACATTAACGATTGCCCACGAAAGCATTAGGTTACTCAACACTTAAGAAGCCGCACAGATCTAACAATATCACACTCACCCTTCCCAAGATATCTCCTATCCAAACAAACGGACACATACTTACTGCAACTTATTAATATAATACGCGAATCGGGTGTTGTCATACCACCACCCAATCGCTACGCTACCCCTTCTTGGACTCATAAACGGATACCCCACCCAAACTTCCCAACCATATGTCTATCATTCAAGTATTTTTTTTTCCTTGCAACAACCCATCCGATACTGCATGCCCAACGCTATAGCTGCAATTACACCAAGAAAGGCGGGTACAGCTCTTCCTATTGTACATGTCATCCTATTGATATAACAAAACATACCTTCTGTATCTGCTCAGAACAAGTCTCATCGCAGCTTTCACCTCGTCTTTACCGACGGCTCAATACCTCTGCCTCAATGTGCAGATGACGTCTACGCGTCCGCCATGCACGGACGAGGCACCTAGCTCGAGTGGGGGCTTGCACCACGTCGTCGGTTACCGACCATACCTACCAATGCACTCCCGCCTTCCTTTTCTTCCAGCGACGCTCTCGCTGTTGGAAGCTCTCACTGCTATGCACTAATTGGCACTCACATTTCCAATGTCTTCATCTCCTGCCTTCTTTACACAAGGAAGAGCACTGCAGGCTTCGCTTCCGAATGCATTCTTTTTTTTGTTCAGTTGGCTTTAAGCCCGATATACCTTATAGAGGAGCGGGCTACCCCCCCCACCCCTTTTTATTTTAATTTTTTTCCATACCAGGGGGACAATTTTAACACGCCCACACGCATACATACATACATACATACATACATACATACATACATACATACATACATACATACATACATACATACATACATACATACATACATACGTGCTTGTTGTCTGTATTTCAGCGTAGCAGAGTAGGTATATTATGTGCTTTTAGCCTACGTCGGTACAGTGCATCAGGGTACTATTCTGTCATTGTGGAAAGGACCGATATGTATATACTTCTACCTCAGCGTCATGTGCCTTGAGTCGTGCCTCTCTTTCCGATAATAAAATTCAAGAAAGGTACATTGCCGGTGATGATCTTGAACGCTGTAATTCTATTGAAACACTATGTGAGGTTCATGTATACAAGGCCAGCCTGGCTCTTGACATAAATGAGAAATGCTTGAAATAAAGATCTTTTGGGTCTCAACAAAGAAGAGGTTGTAATATATACATGCACACCGAAGTTTCCCACTTCGCGAAGATTTGGACTTTTTGCAGTGAGAGTTCTTAAATCCGCATAAGAATATTATTGTTGTTAACCCATCTTCTCGCGATCTACTAGCCAGCATTGAATAAGTACTTGCCTGTTATATCGACTTTTCCCATTCTTAGTACCAGCAAATGCATTTACTTTGTTTTTGTTACCAGTTTCTTATGAATTGCCTTCTAGAATGTTTTTTTTTATATATGAGGGCTAGTAAATAGTGTACTAATTCCTTTTGCTCATGCTGGCGGATCACTACGACTATACGGTACGGTTCGTGTCGTGACAGGTGCAATACGTCACCACATAGTGTTTGCAGTATTCCCCGAGTGTACGCACGAACTCATTTTGGGATGGGATTTTCTGTCCTCAGCGTCCGCGTCTCATACAACTGGATTCCACTGGCTATTCCCTTCCCAACCATGAAGAACGAATTCGCCTTGTTGCCTCTTCCGATTACGTACTTTGGCCAGCAGGAGAACAAATTATACGCGTTCACTCCAGCACCATTGTGGATGATGATGTGTTTATTTTACCTTACGGGCGTACTCTTTCTCGAGGGATTGTGATTAACCCTGGCCTCATTCGCTTCTCTGCGTGGTCTGCTCTCGTTACCGCCATAAACCATACTCCCGAACCTCAAATGCTACCCCGTGGGACGGGTACCACTTGTATTGTTGATTCCCATCCTATTGGAATTGTTGCCCTTTCGACTGTACCGTCCGAGTCCAAAACGCCGCCGTCCATTGCCTCTCCAACACCATTCTCGGCCAACTTAAGCGCCGACCTAACACCTGCCCAGAGACAAGATCTCCTGACCCTGTTAAGCAAGCACCATTCCTTATTCGACGTCAATTCGCCGGCACTCAGTACGACTACCACGGCAACTCACCGTATAGAGACTGACGGCTCCTGCGTTGTTCACCGGCGGCCATATCGCGTGTCTCATAAGGAGAGAAAAATAATCGAAGAAAATGTGTCAGGCATGCTTCGCAGAAATGTTATACGCCCTTCCTCCAGCCCTTGGTCCTCCTCGGTTGTTTTGGACCAAAAGAAAGATGGTTCAGTGCGTTTTTGTGTGGATTACCGCGCGTTGAACAAAATCACGCGCAAGCACGTTTACCCTATCCCACGGACTGACGACGCACTGGACTCGTTACACGGCGCCGAATACTTTTCGAGTCTAGATCTTAGGTCAGGCTACTGGCAAATACCGATGCGCGAATCCGACAAAGAGAAAAATGCTTTCGCCACCCCAGATGGGCTTTACGAGTTTAATGTGATGCCTTTTGGACTCTGTAATGCACCTGCTACATTCGAGCGCATGATAGATAACGTCTTGCGTGGGTTGAAATGGAAGACTTGTCTCTGTTACCTAGATGACATTGTCGTATTTTCAACCACGTTTTCACAACACCTTGAACGCCTCGAAGAAGTCCTATAGTCTGTCTCGCAAAGGCTGGCCTATACAGCTCAACACAAAGAAATGCAGCTTCGCGAGCAAGAACATCAAAATTCTTGGACACTTAGTCAGGAAAGACGGAATTCGGCCGGACCCTGAGAAGCTTGCGGCCGTGCTCAAGTTTCCCCGTCCTTTGCGCCAAAAGGACCTGCGCAGCTTTCTCGGGCTTGCATCTTACTTCCGGCGCTTCACACGCAACTTCGCCGTGCTTGCTTCTCCGCTCCATCACCTCCTCGCGAATGACGCACCTTTCGTTTGGTCCGACAAATGTGAAAGCGCTCTCGTGGCTTTGAAGAATGCCCTGACTTCCGACCCGGTATTGTGTCACTTTGATCAGACCGCGCCCACTATTCTTCACACTGATGCCAGCACTCATGGTCTTGGTGCTGTTCTTCTCCAACGTGATCAGAGCTCTCGCGAACGAGTCGTTGCTTACGCTAGCCGCACTCTCACCGCCGCGGAGAAGAATTACACTATAACCGAACTGCAGTGCCTGGCTGTTGTTTGGGCAGTGCGAAAATTTCGCCCGTATCTCCACGGCCGCCACTTTACAGTCGTTACCGACCATAACGCGTTGTGCTGGCTTTCATCGCTCAAGAACTTATCGGGTCGCCTTGGTCGCTGGGTGCTTCGTTTACAAGAGAATGATTTCGAGGTCACCTACAGGTCCGGAAAGAAGCACCAGGACGCGGATGCTCTATCTCGCTACCCTCTGGCAAACAGTGATGAACCACCGTCGCCTCCCAGTACCAACATACACAACGAGTCTTCATCATCGGGTTTACCTATCTCGGCGCTCGACTGGCCCTAACCCGAAAGCTCATCTGTTCTTGTGGCCCACCAACGTGCCGACCCATACTGCATAACTATTCTAAAACGCATGAAAGGTTGTTCTCCAACTCCTAACGCCCGGCTTCGTCGACAACTTTCGCAATTCAAACTTCACAATGGAATTTTACATCGCTACACACACCACGTCGAGCAACAAATGGGTCCCCGTCATGCCTCGTTCTCTGCAACGTGAGGTACTCAAGGCATTTCATGATCACCCGTCAGCAGGTCATCTAGGCTACCACAAGACCTATGACAGAATACGAAGTCGCTGCTCCTGGCCTGGCCTGTCATCAGCCGTTGCCAAGCACGTTGCATCATGCGTCCCTTGTCAGAGTCGCAAGCGACCTACAACTGCTCCTCAAGGCCTTTTGCAGCCTCTCCCTTGTCCTGCTTCACCTTTCGAAGTCGTTGGCATAGACCTGTACGGCCCTCTTCCGAAGACCTCTACTGGCAACCGCTGGATTGTGACGGCCGTTGACCATCTTACACGGTACGCCAAGACAGCGTGTCTACAATCCGCTACAGCCACCGAAGTGGCCGATTTCTTTTTACGCAGCATCTTTCTGCGCCATGGCGCTCCCCGCGTTCTGCTTAGCGACCGTGGCAAAGTCTTTCTCACGTCTGTCCTTGCCGAAGTTCTCCGAGCCACGGACACAGTTCACAAAACCACATCGAGCTACCACTTGCAGACCAACGGCTTAACAGAGCGCTTTCACCGTACGCTCTCGGACATGTTTGCGATGTATATCAATCCAGACCAAAAAAACTGGGACGCAATCCTGCCGTTCGTAACATTTGCCTACACCACGGCCACGCAACGTACTACAGGATTCTCTCCTTTCTTCCTCGTCTATGGCCGTTCACCAACTTTCGTTCTGGATGTCTCGTTCCTTTCGCCATCTGTACACTCAGAAGCTCCTTTCCCCGAACAATTTTTGTCTCGCCTTGCAGACTGCCGTCATCGCGCCCGCATCAACACCGGCATCTCCCAAGAAGTACGGAAGTCCCGCTGCGATTCTACTCACCGTGCAGTCAGTTTTTCCCCTGGAGATAAGTTCTTTGCACACCCGTGCGCGTTCCGGGCACGGGTGAAAAACTGACAAGTCGTTTTATTGGCCCGTACGTTGTCACTGGACAGACATAGCCAGTTAAGTACCGCGTCTCGCCTCTGACGATTCCAGCTGACCACCGTTGCCGTGGGACAGAGATCGTCCACGTCTCTCGCTTAAAGCCGTATATTCGGCGCATCCCGTGATGCTTTCGCGCGGCCAGGCGGCCGCTTCCACCACCGGGGGGAATTAGCGTGAGCGCAACAAACGGTCGCATTTTCTTCATCTGTACATATCATCATTACTTGTACATCTTCCTCATCTGTACATATCATCATCAGCTTCCCGGTTCGTTTTTGCCCTCTGTAGCTCGCGCTCGGCTGGAATAAAGCGGTACCTCACGCTAATAATAAATATCCTATATCTGCTCGCCTAATCGGGCGCCGTAACTTCGGTGTTTTAGCTTTTTTAGCGGGCAAGCTGTACTACTCCATGTCTCGCTAGGTCATTCGTCACGTCGCGTGACGTTGAGCCGCCGGAGCGCAAGCATGTGACGTCACGCCACGTGATGTCTGCGGGGATGTGTCGCAGCTGCGATGACTCGGAGGCTCATCGTCGCTGCGGTACCACTTCGCGGGCGCTTGGTGATTCGACCTCGCCGTGGATGGCGTGCCGGCAAGACCGTCCGTGGGCGAGGCCGTCCGCGGACCGGGAAGGCCGTCCGTGATTTGACTGTCGTAAACGACAGACAAATCAAGCAGTCGATATAGCGAATCATGCAGTCAACGTGGCTTGATGGCAGGCTGCGAAATATCGAGCAACGGCAAAGTTCCCAGCTGAAACACCGGCGCAAAGGAGGCCAGATTAGCTATGTTCATTTCAGGGGCTGCGGGATGCATTCTACAAGTATATCGCTAGTCATCTCTCACCGCTGAGTTGTGGATTGTACCGCAGAACACAGAGTAAAAAAACAAAAACAAAAAAGACATTCACTTTTCGGCTCCTCTTAAAAGCAAGGCTGTCGCACTCGCAGTTTAATTTGCTATACCCAGAAACCGCGGCTGCTTTCCCATTCTAAGCATAAATGGGAATAATAAAGCCGCGCAGCGCGCATAGCTGACGGCTGTGGTCTGACTGCGTTTTCAGCAGATAAGAAAATAAATTAAAGAAACGATAACTGAATAAAAACTCTAGGATGCCGAGGGCGAATAGCAACAAAAATTGGAGAAGAAAGAATGCGCCGGTTGGCGACTTCTCGCCGCAGTTCACTGTGTGGACGAGGCACAGATGCGAGCAGCTGTCGCCGCTTTTGTCTTAAGCACTGCAAGCGTCTTACTGAACCACGAGCCGAGGACAAGAAAAGAAGAGTATAGTGGAAGCGTTTTCTTTATTTGTTATTACTGCACTTCAAAGAAAAAGCAATACCGCCTCCGAGGCACGGAGAGCGAACCGCTTGTTTTGGGAATCGGCGACGCTGCCATCGCAGAACAGAGCAACGAGTGACCGACGGGAAACAAGAAGGAACGGTTTGTCTCGAGTCTCTTCCAGGCCACTCACACACACACGCTCTTTCTCTCTCTCTCTCTGTCACTTGGTTCTTCTCGAGCAATAACCGAGTGCCGAAATTAAACAGTGTGCCGCCATCCTCGAGTTCCATGGTGAACCGTTTTCTCCGCACGCGCCGCTGCCTCCACACCACACCACCACTTGTTCTTTGCCAAGTTCTGTCTTGTTTGTAGAGCGTCGTACTTGAGGGCAAGACAGACGCTAATGCGACATACTTCAAAAGCATTAGAAGCCATGAGCGGCGAGGGCAGATTTACATAAACACTTGGGAAAAAACTGCGCGCCGTTCATGCTATATACTGCTAGAAGGTTTAAAAACGTGTTTACGGTTTTGAGATATGGAACGGAACTCGTCGTTCTCAGCCTCCGATATTTATTTCTTTTTTTTTTTTTGTCTTTCACCCGTCTCACTTGCGCTGCAATCGAAATGTGTATCTCTAGTGAGTGAGAGCTGGCGTCATCTGTGCCGCATGCGTTTGGGGACTGCTGGCAAACACCGCGCGTATGCATATGTGAAGGCGCTATTGGTCGCTCTGAAATTTGTACCGGGTACACGTTGCATATGTGCCTATTTTGTGCGCTATCATTCTCGTTATATCTCGATAGCCAAAGTTTCGCTCAACGTAATCTAAAGTAGCTGTCACGCTCTGCATGGCAAATAGACGAGGGAGTGCCAATGTAGTAAAGAGAGCCCGGCAAGGCGTCCTCACATCATCTTATTTTATAAGGAGAGAGGAGTATGCGTAATGGCATTCAGGGTGTTCCTTACCCACGTGCTTCCTTCGTTTCTTTGTTTTCTTTTTTAATTCTCATTAGCGATCTATTCCCTAAAGTAGCCAATTGCTCAAGAGTGGATATCGAATAGAGGGAAACGTGTTGCCGCTCCAATCACGCCAACTGCATGTACTGTTCTTACTGCTTACATAAAATCGCGAAGAACTGCCTCTAGCACGTAAATTCTTGCAAAGTGAATGCATGCGTCTGCACATTCGCTTTTCTAATTTCTTCGGTCATGGCGGATGCTACGTTATTGTTCTTTATATTATTGCGTTACTGTTTACTAAATTGTTTTCTTGTGTTTAGGAATACAACATAGAGTGTGAATCGGTATAAACCAAGTTAAAGTATATATTCGTATAATAAGCTCTATTTGTATGTCTGTGTGCCGGGCTGCATTCTCCGTCAGGCTCCGTCAGGCTCCGTCAGGCTCGTTTGCTTCGATTTCTGATGTTGTACAAAAATAAATCGATCACACAAATCAAATGAAATCTTATAGAACGAACGTCTGCGGGGAACAGCGCTGGAGTTACCGCCTAAGCCAAGTTTTCCACAAACTCCATTTTCATAACGGCGCAGCGGAGTGCGCTATTCAGATTACTTTAACGCGATTATGGAACACAATTTCGCCGCCGTAATAATGTTTGCGAGATAAATGAGGTTGAAAGAAACGACCTGGGAAGATATGCAGCTATTCCTTATTCGCAGCTCCGTTATTGGCAGAAGTCTTGTATGTCATGCCCACAGTGCTTGACTGTCGCGTCATCCAACAAAATAAACTCGCGTGATCGTGCCACCCGTAGTAACTGCCTATGCGTTATAGGTCGAGTGTAACAACAACAACAACAACAACAACAACAACAACAACAACAACAACAACAACAACAACAACAACAACAACAACAACAACAACAACAATAATAATAATAATAATAATAATAATAATAATAATAATAATAATAATAATAATAATAATAATAATAATAATAATAATAATAATCAGTTTATTTAAACGTGCCCAGGAACAACCGAGAGGTCTTGGGGCTGGCGCACGCAAGGGAATGGCGGTATAAATGAAATTGAGCAAAAGTGCACAAGTACAAATAAATGCAAAAGAAAGAGAAAAACTTAAAATATCTTCACGACAGGGAAGAACCAATATTAGAGCAAGAGAGGGACAAGAAACAGATTCAGAACAAATCATACCGGCAAAAAATGCAAGAAAACAACAAAGAAGGTCGGGACGACAAGACAACCTATACAACAAGAAAAATAGAGATAGACAACACTATATGATAAAGGCAACACTATAGGCAACACTATATGATAAAGGCAACACAATGATAAAGGCAGTTCACACCAAGGCATCATGGAACATTAGGTTCACATAAAAAAAAAACGTAGAATGGGCGATATTGTTTTCTAACAGTGCGATTCTCAGAGGAAAACAATGATAGGGAGTCTTGAAAATTATCAAGGTTTAGAACACAGGTATTATAGAGATTCTGTATTCTTTGGGTGGTCGAGTGTTGGCATAGGCGGGCGGGTGCACGAAAAGCTTTGCTCTCTCGTTGTCTTGCGCGGTCTAAAATTAATGCACTGGAGCAGTTCAGGGCATGTTATATAGTGCCGTGCAAAAGTTTAAAGAGAAATAGGAGATCAGCACGATTTCGGCGGCATTGAAGAGATGGCAGTACAATAAGCGGACACTCTGCAAGATCCAGAGCCCGTTCGAGGAAATCTTAGGAATATTCTTAGGAATTTTCTGTGGGCCCACTTGATGACGTTACTGTTGTTGTTTTGTGGGGTTTAACGTCCCAAAACCAGTTCTGATTATGAGAGACGCCGTAGTGGAGGGCTCCGGAAATTTCGACCACCTGGGGTTCTTTAACGTGCACTGACATCGCACAGCACACGGGCCTCATTGATGGCGTTACTGCTGGGCTCTGAGATTCCATTCCATTTCGCAGAAGCATATTCAGGTTGGGGTATGCATATCGCGGTGTACAATTTAAAGAAGGGTATCGGAGAGCTGAATTCTCTTGGCAGCCTGCAAACAGAGCCGACGGATTGAAGACCTCGCAACCGTAAACTGATAAACTTGCTCATCAACAGTGCTTTTGTTGATAACTATGGGCCAGTCAATAGTGGACAGGTAGTGTAGCCACAACATCATTATCACTATCACTATCGCATAGCAACGCGCTTAGTGTGAGCAGAAAAGTGTAAAGTTGTGTCAAGGAGAACACCTAGGTCATTTACCTCATACACCTTACATAGCACTACAGAATTAACAGAATGTACAAATGATACGCATGCAGTTTTGCGAGAGAAGGTCATGACTTTTGTCTTATTGGTATTTAATGAAAGGTAATTGTTGTTGCACTATTCTAAAAAAGAAAGCAAATCTGACTGTAGAATGTGACAGTCGATGATAGTATAATTTCCTTAAATATCTTGATGTAATCTGCGTAAAGAAGGAAAGAAGAATTTCGAATGGCCGAAGAGGCATCGGTCAAAAAAATTAGAAAGAGGAGTGGGCCTAATAATGACGCTTGAGGCACCCCGCTGGGCGCCTTGTATAAAAAAGACATTTGTCCATTGATGGCAGCATATCACGACCTTACAAAAGGATAGTTGTGGAGGAGGTCGACAACTGAGGAGTCCACGTCAAAGTGACCAAGTTTATACAAAAGCAGTGAGTGGCTCATTATGTTGGAAGCCTTCCTGAGGTCACAGTATACGGTGTCAACCTGCCCTCTCTGAAGTACTGGTGTAAAAACCTGTGTCATGAAAGTAGGGAGATTTGGGACATTCGAGCGACCAGAGATAAACCCGTGCTGGTTCGGGATCAGTGTGTCTTTGACGCTAGATGACAATATCTTATGAAGGGCAAGCTCAAAAACCTTTGACGTGGCACAGAGTACAGAAATCGGACGATAATTCGAGACGTCAGTTTTGCAGCCATACTTAAACACAGGGAAAACACCAGCAGTTTTCGACATGCTAGGGAAAGCCCCGCCACGGTGGTCTAGTGGCCATGGTACTCGGCTGCTGATCCGAGGGTCGCGGGATCGAATTCCGGCCGCGGCGGCTGCATTTCGGTGGAGGCGAAATGTCGAGGCCCGTGTGCTGTGCGATGTCAGTGCACGTTAAAGAACCCCAGGTGGTCGAAATTTCCGGAGCCCTCCGCTACGGCGTCTCTCATAATCGGAGCTGGTTTTGGGACGTTAAACCCCACATAACAACAACATGCTAGGGAAAGTGGAAGTGTTCAGACATTTCTTAAATATAGGTGTTACTACAGCGACAAATATAGTGCCATAAGCTTTAAAAATGGCGGAGGGGATGCCATCGAGGCCACTGGATAAGGATGGCTTCAAGCGCCTGAGACATCCGCTAATGGACTCTTCGTCAAGTGAGACAGTACTAGTTGTAGCTGCTGTGCTGCACAGTTCTGAACTACATGTGTTGGGGCGTGAGGCTTGGTATAAGGAAGAGAAATGTGCTGCAAAACAGTCAGCGACTGATTCAACTTATAATTCAGAAGGATGAAGCGTGTCGTCGTGTAGCTCTCCACGGAAAGGCTTGAATAGAGATCCCAGAGGCCACATTGACAGGTCGGTCAGGCGGTGCACTGTTTCTTCATTTACAGCACTATAGAACGATGACTAAGACTGGTGCTTGGTTTTCAGTCGCCCACAGGAAAGAGGAGATAGGTCCATGGTGTTAATGTGGTTTATCAGATTCGCAGAAGTTGTTTCTGTGCTCAATTTGGACACAAACATTACCTTCGGTCGCCGCTGCCGTTGAGCTAACGATAAAGTAGATGCCTTTAGGATTCCGATGGAAGCAGGCTTTCTCATCTTTTTCCCGAACTTACCGCCCTCTACGGCTCCTGCATGAAACAGGCGAGTGAACCGCAGCGTGTTGGTCAGGGACGTATTCGTCAGCTTACATTGTGGTCGTAGCTGGTGATGTTCTGGGTGCAGCAGGTTTGACCGAGTTTGCAGGTAACTGAGCGTTCACTGCTGATTCGGAGCTTTCACGCGATGGGGAAACAGCTGGCAGCTTTAATGGCACGGCGTCCGTACGGCGCATCAACTCCTCGGGCAGGAAATTAACTTCAGCACGAAGGGAGGCGACAACGCGGGCTTGTTGCTCGAATACGCTGAAGTGGTCCTTGCGAAGGCATTCGTTCTCTTCAAGAATTTGAGAAACCTCGTCGCTGAGGAAGGAGATTCTCTCTAGCGCGTCGAGAAGGAGGCGGCGTAGGCCTGCAAAATCTCCACCAAGGTCACCCGAAGGGAGGCAGGAAAACGAGGGGGAACCGGTTTGGGAGCTACAAGGGTGTCCGGAGCACGCCGCTAAGTCGCTGTCGCTAGGCTTATCCTCAGGCTGGGTAGGGTCACACAAGTTACAGCAGAATGAACGTGATCCAGACTTTAAAAGTTGAAGCTCATCATCCGGCCAGGTAACACATTTCGCATGAACACGTTTGGCACAGCTTTCACATCGACAAAACTGCTGCTTACCGAAAAAGGGGCACGAGCAAAGCAAGCACGCGTCCCGAATAATAATAATAATAATAATAATAATAATAATAATAATAATAATAATAATAATAATAATAATAATAATAATATAACTTCATTTCCCAGTTCAAAATGAAAGTGTGTGTATCTGAGGCCTGCCAAAGCCCCATAGGGCTTCAGTAGCGGTGCCTGGCAGCAGCGGAAATCAACAGCAATTACGAATCATAGTCTTTTGTAGCGGGAGCTACAATGGCCCAGGTTGAGCAGTTTCGTGTGGCTCCTGCAGAGCCGTGCTGCGCATGCGCGAGGACCAGTGACGTCACAGGACGCGCATCTGGCGCGCCGGAGCCGCTACCGTCACGCGCGCCTCGCCCGTCTATGCATTCTAGAGGAGTGACGTCATAGCCGCGGCAGACACACTGGCGCCGGCGGGTGCCTAGCTGTGCGCCTCCGTTGTGCAGTAGCCAAGTATGACGCTGCGCCGGAGCCGCTTGATAGCGCCTTTCATTTTGTGCGCATGCGCAGAAAGGTACCAGTGGGGGTATACTGGTACCTCTCTGGGCGTTTGCCAGCTGGGCGTTTGCCAGTGTGGTATAGCCATGGAGAAGGAGAACGAAATTGCTGCTCAGCGGCGCAGAAGAGCGGAGAAGCTTAACTCATCGGATCCAGAAGCTATTTATTTATTTATTTATTTATTTTTACATACTGCAGCCCAATTTGGGCTATCGCAGGAGTGGGTTTTTTATACATCAGCACACACAAGAATACAACTCTTAACAACAAACAAAAATAGAACTCTTAATAAACAAATTCCAAATCAATACATTCATGCAAAAAATGACAACTCAAACAAATCGCGAATCAATACATTCATGCAAGAAATCTTCTAAAGGCAATGATCTAGTTGAACCAGGCAATACATTCCATTTTTCTATAGTGTGCGGGAAAAAGCTGAATTTAAATAGGTTAGTACGGGGATGGAAAGGTGTCTGGTTGAGCTTGTGGCTATTCCTTGTGGGTTTCAGTTTATCAGGAGACAGATATTCGTTAGTTAATGCGTAGCGTGGGGTATTAACAAGAATATGCAGCAACTTTAGGCATTCGAGATCGCGTCGCTCGGACAAGGTTTGCAGACCTAGCGTAGCAAGTTGAGAGGAGGGTGAGAAATTCCAGTCGTAACGGCGGAAAATGAAACGGATGGCTTTCTCCTGAGCGGATTCTAGTGTGCTGATGTCCGATTTTTTATGAGGGTTCCATACGGGGCAGGCATATTCGAGGGTGGGACGGATGAGCGATTTATACGTTAGCAACTTTGTTTCGCGTGGAGCATCTTTTAATGTACGATTTAGGTAGCCCAGTTTCTTTAAAGCTTTATTGCAAGTGTATTCGATGTGTTTAGACCAAGACATATTGGGTGTGAAGATGAGGCCTAGGTACTTATATTCGGACACACGTGATAGAGAGTAGCCATTGAAAGAGTAATCAAACAACGAAACGGAGCTGTGCTTACAGAAGGAAAGAGTAACTGTTTTAGTAAAGTTTACGTTCATTTGCCATGTGTCACACCATCTGCAAAATTGTGCAAAACAATCATTAAGTAAATTGTGGTCATCATTGGTATTAATTACATTATATAAGACACAGTCATCAGCGTAAAGGCGGATTTTCGCAGACACATAATTGGGTAAATCATTTATGTACAATAAGAACAAAAGTGGTCCCAGGACGGAACCCTGGGGGACTCCGGATGTTGCCTGGCAATTAGCGGTTGAGCGTAGGAAGAACGAACGGAAGATGGCTAAACGTGCTGCGGAGACACCGGAGCAAACGGAGGAACGTCTAGCAAAGCGGCGTCGCCAGGAGGCTGAGCGATGTGCCCGACCATCTCAGCAGCAGTAACAAGACGCCGTCTTGTTGTTGCTCCTTAGCTCACGCTATGTATATCCTGGCACAGCCCAGGTAAGCCACTGCTAATCTTTTTTATATGAAAAAAAAATAATGACGAGCAAATTCTTCAATACTACAACTGAACAATCCTTCCGAGCACTTTTTTGAGCTCGTATTTTGTCCTAGTACACTTGGGGCCAATTTACTAAAATAGAAGAGAACGTAATAATCTCGCACTCTCTGGGCATACCTATAGTACAACATCTGGGTATAAGGAAATGATTCTTCAGGCGCAGACACCGTGCTGAAACATACTTGTTCTTGCAATTTCTTTTCCAAAAGGGCTGTAATACTGCCATTTCCATCAGAGGGTGATAAAAGTTCGGCATAAGCAAAGTTTTGAAAACATCATTGTTGGCATTCGAGATAGGTCATATTAATGATAGAGCGAAGAATAGAGTTGACCCTCGTTTGCCAACGCATTGCACAATGATCACATATTGTTAATGCCGTACCTTAATACACTGCAACCTAGAGCATGTACTACAAGTTTTCGAATAGAGAAGGACTTATAATATTTTAGGTTGTACAACACACATGACACTGCATATCGCTAACCCTTAGTGCTCCGCTATTCGTCACGGATTCCCGGTCCGCGTTTAAATTTCCTCTGTCCAACGCGACCATAGGAGTGCGCACGGGGCAAGGGGGGCACGAGGTGGGGGCGCGGCTACCCGTTCCAATAACCTGAAGGGGGACGCAAATATGCCTCATACCTTTACACATTGCACTGCGTTTTGACCGAGGTGGTAGGGGGGGGCAGGGACACTGCAGTAAACCTCCCCCTCCCCTTTATGTGGAACTCAGCACATGCATATGAGCGCAATGTCAAAAACTGAAAGTGATGTGCGCACACAAAACTGCGCATTAATGTGCTGAGCATAACCTGCGTGTCCACGTAATAGGTGGACCATGCCTTCGTCCAAACGGAATATGGCTGACATTTTTTTTTTGCATTGAAAGCATTCTTTTTGCAAACTGCATGCGCTCTTTGCTTGGTTTGATTGATTATGTGCGTAAGACATGCACCTTTTGTTCTGTTCCTTCCGTTTTAATTACACTTCAGTTATTTGTATTTTGGGTGCTTTCGGTCTATGCTATTATTGTTCACCTTACGTTTCACTGGTGCAGCCATTTTTTCTGTATAGTTCTTGTGAGGATGTGTACATCTACAATGTTCCTCGTTGAGCCTGTAAGGTACTTTTAAATAATAAATAAATAAATAAATAAATAAATAAATAATAAATAAATAAATATTGGCCGTGGTTACAAGTAATACCTTACCGGTACTCGCCTAAGGGACAGACGCTGGGAGGCTGAGTAAATTGGTTCAGCTGAAATTAAGGAAGACGCAGCCAGCAATTGAAATGCAAATGATATGTAAAACGTGAAGGTAGAAGAGTTGGCGTGTCAGGGTATGAACGCATGTCAATGAAATTTTAGTAGGAGCCAAGAAGAAATGGGATTGGGCAGGGCATGTAATGAGACAAAAACATAACCATTGATCATTAACGGTTACAGAGTGGATCCCTAGAGAAGGCAGGCATAGAAATAGGTGGCAGGAGTTTAGGTGGGCGGAGCAGATCAAGCAGTCTGCGAGGGTAACGGCGTCATTATTATTATTATTATTATTATTATTATTATTATTATTATTATTATTATTATTATTATTATTATTATTATTATTATTATTCGTAACTACTGGCAAGAAAGTTTATTTGGGCCTAACCAATTCTTTGAGCGATATTTTTAATTAAGCGGTTGAGCTGCCCTTTCATACTACATCGTTACATGGACCGTTCTTGGCCAATACCCCTGACAGACGGGCGAAAATAAAGTCCTTTGTATTGAACCCCTTTTCCTACTCTAAAGGACCCTCTGCCGAAAGTAGTTACGCCGATGACACACGGCAGCACGTGAACTTCTTTAGGTGATTCCTAATACGAACGCCGCAAAAAATGGCGCTCCTCGTTAAAGCGGCAAGATAGTGACCATATTTAAAAAGTTCCGCATTTAATTACCTTTAGCGATTGTGTATCGTAAAAATATCGTTGTTGTTGCTGATGGCTAATAATGTTGATTGTTTGTTTCAAGCCACGACGAAAAAGATAATGGTTGCCGGAATCCCGCATGGCGGCGATGTGAGCGTTCGAGAGTGCAATAAAAATAAATCTTTGCTGCCCTACAGATCTCATTACACGGCTAAAAGCTAAAGCTTATACGCAGGGGAAGAAAATACTTTCGGGGTGTTATAATTTTGTGAAAGGTATCTCCCGTTTACGGGTCGTGTACGCTGTCGGCGAGAGTACGCCTTTACGCTCGAAAAGTAGATCGCCGATCTACCTTTCTGCAAAGGAACTTTGCCGGGAAGTAGATACTCCTTTGTCGTATGTCACTGGGCATGAACGCCTTTCCGGCAGATGTCCCCTTACCTAAGTCAAGGGTGTGAGGATGTTTTTTTAACCCCTTGCTATACACACTGGCGCAAACGTTGCAAGGCACAGCATGATAGAAAATGGAAAGCAAAACAATCGCGAGGTGCAGGCTGAATTCTCATCTCCCGCTTAATTCCGCGACAACTAATCCCTCTTTAATTCTACGCGCTATTGTGTCATGTCTGCCCAGTAAATAATGAATCGTATAAGAGTAGACAATTTCATTGGCTTTCTGAGAAATAAATTATTATTATCGGTACAGCGTTACAGTATTTTATTAGGCTTTTCAGAAAATTTTGGTGGTTCGGAATCATGCTTGCGTTGGTGGTGACGCGAACTTGAGAACCGTTGAAACTGCATATAGAAACGGTGCCGAAATGAATGTAATCAATGTGTATGTATGTGTGTTGGAAAAGGGACTACATATCAACATTGCTGCTGCTGCTGATGATGATGATCTTTTGAAACGAGGTGGCGGCGAGCAGTCGCCTAGCTAGTTCTTTACAAACAGTCTTGTACCGCTTCCTGTATTACGATATCTGGCATACTGGCTGTCTTCTTTCGTACCTCTTGCAAGCTTCTGTTTTTGTAATGTACCTTTATCCACGCCTGTAACGACTCCTGTTCTGTAGTCCGAGCGTAGTCCGAGCGATGTACATTTACGTCATAGCATGACCAGTACGTCCAGGTGTTCTGCACGCTTTGCATGGTGTTCCGACGTCTGGGCACTTCGCTTATGAGCGCACGCTCGCGAGGATGGGAAGAAGTACGGCTGGCCTAGCCTCACGCTGCACGTTGCGCATCGCGCCAAGACGTTTCCTGTCAGCGACAAAAGATACCGCCGACAAGACCAGTCGGGTGCGTACAGCTGATCTATCAATCTCGTCGAGCGTTCCAGCAGATCGGCACGGACTTCCTGATGTCGCGATGATCGTCGTAGCAACTCACTACCGTGTTATGCAGACACTTGCACTGTACTCCTGTCGACATAAGGAGGTATCCAGATACTTCGTTGAAAACATCCGCCTGCTTTTGCACCTTTTGGTTGGTGCAGTATCAAGCAATCTGCCGACAAAATTACTTCTCGTGGTGTGTCCCTTGTTGCCCAATAGATACCATTGCATGTTGGTATTCCCGGCAACGAAGAGGCTGATGGCCTAGCTTCAAGTCGTGCCCACAAGGAGTGTAGTTGCCCGGACATCACTTGGACATTTGACAACCCGCGCTTACTGATCCATCGACACCCAGATCAGCGCGTTCCTACAGGATCATTTCTTCCCCGTGTCCGTGGTCGTGGTTTGCCTCGTCGCGCTAGGGCCTTCCTGTACAAGTTAAGGGTTGGCTCTGCGATAGTGCGCGAGCGGTTATACCGTCAAGGACGTGCGGACACCCTGTCGTGTCCGTCTTGTGGCTCCAGTGAGACACTCGAACATTTACTCTTGCAGTGTCCTGAATTTGCCACGCAGCGTGCATTGTTAGTCAAGACATACGGACGGATTGGACTACGGTGTGTCTCAATTAACGATTTCCTTTTACCAGTGCTGGTCGACGCGATCAGGCCCATCGAGTCGTCTTTTCTGAACACTACTAGTTTGGCCTCCTGCTTATAGCCACGTTTCTGTGTTTACTTTATTTTGCCTGCGCTTATTCGTCTTCTCTTCATCTTTTCTTTCTTTTTCTATTTTATTTCCCTTCTCCTCCCATCTTTCACTTCTATCTATTCCCTCTTCTCGAAAGGGTAGACAGGTGTTGTGCCCCACTCGGTGGCAGTTGCTTGTTCTTTCCTTCTTCTTCCCCTCTTGTACTTGTGTGTTTTATGTTACCATATCTAATAATAATAATAATAATAATAATAATAATAATAATAATAATAATAATAATAATAATAATAATAATAATAATAATAATAATAATAATAATAAATAATAAATAATGGTGCTGCGCTCAAGTATAAGAGGACGAAGATGAAGAATGAATAGGACAGGAGCTGATTCAGGCCTGTTCTGTTTAAAATTCGTACTCTTCACCGTTAATTTCATCCTGATTATTCGATTCTGATTGGTATTTCGTAGTACTTATGACTCAACTCTTTTAACTACAATTTTCAACTCCAATTTCAACCCCAACTACAATTTTCAACTCTAGCGCAGTGTACATCCTTCCGCGCCACGGTACTCCAGGAGTAATCATCACCGACAGAGGCATGGCCGGTACGGATTTTACGACAGAGCTTACGACAGCGATTCTTCAAGGTAGCCAGACAAGTTAACGTCGCACAACGGCCAAGCATCCGCAGACGATCGGCCTCCCCGAGCGTGTATACGTAAAACCCTCGCTGACATGATCGCAGTCTATGCCGACGTCGAACACAAGACGCGGGATGCCTTGTTTCCATGTGCAACGGTCGCCTATAGCACGGCAGTAAAAGAAAGAACGAACGGGCGTATACGGAAGGAGCCCGCGCTACGAACCCGTCCAAGAACACGGCCATGCTGCCGAACGACACCAACGAAAACAACCTGAATTGCGGTGCGACAAAGATCGGCTGGACAGCTTGCCTGCATACGTATCAAAAACTAGTCGCGACTATCTTCGACGACGCCACATGGTATATACTGACCCGGCGACTATGCGGGATCGAATCCCGGCCGCGGAGGCCGTATTTCGATGGAGGCGAAATGCTAAGACCCGTGTACTGTGAGATGAAAGTGCACCTTAAAGAACTGCACGATATCGAAATTGGCCGATTTCAAAATTGTGAGCGCCACCTACGGGGAAAAACCAGGAACTAAGGTTGGTTGGAAAACAAGGCTTGCGCTGGTGTGCAGCCCGCGCTACATATTGCCGTGCCATTTGCCTTGTGTGTTACTTTCGTTTTTAATTGATTTCTTTCGATCATCTAGTTGATCGAAAAAGACAATTTGCCCTTCCATTCTGCACATGCTGTGTGAATGCGGAATTCCTCGAAGTTCTCTGTAACCTACGACAGTGGTTGGCAGTACTCGGACTAGAACATGTCGACCGTTCGTCGGGCGCATGATGGGCGCTACATGAAGAAAGCTACTTAGCGAATTAAATATCAGACATCCCAACATGTTATCATGAGGTAGGACATGCTACCGAGCGACCTGCAAGCCATCCGTAAAGACAGGCGGCGTGGGCACGTTACACGAAAGCTGGGCGCCACAACAGCGGTGCTTACTGCGAGCGCTTGCCGGGTACGGTAATTTATTCCTACAACAAGCTTTCTCTCCTTAACGTAATAACGGAAATGGGTGAACGCCATGCAACACACTCCTACGATGCCGTATGTATCGGTGCATCATTTCCGCACGTCACACGAATATATAAGACACTCAATAGTGGCCGCACTGAACTTCACGAGCACTTTAGTCAGTTTGAAGCGCTCGGGGGGAACAATCTCGCTGCAGGCGTGAACGGCGTACGCTGTTCTGTGGTTTAGAATAAACACACGTTTAGTATGGATATTTACCTAGACTGGCTCAATCTGCGTGGTGTTAGTAGTTCCTTAGAGAGGCAAGTTGACCAAGTTAGGTGTTTTCGTTGTGCATGGCTCGCTTGCCAAATTCTATAATAAAGAAAGCGCTCATCGGCGTAAAGGTTTTCAAAAAGCTGCGACATCATTGTGTGCGAGCATTCTGCAACGGTCTTTTTTCTCATAGGGGTAGCGAGATATGCCAGAATCTCGCGTTGCATCTTTTCAACAATGCCGACCTCAAGACTGCTGGACGAAATAAACGGCCAGTGATCAAGCGCGCCCCACGTATTCAAGAATTTTCTTTTGTCTGCTACAGTGAGCCGCCTGAGTTTTCAAGCTACTCGGCAGACATTCACAGAGCCCTGCTCTTCGCATTCGCCAATGGAAATCGGAAGAAGCTCGATTTTCCTTTTCCGTAGCAAATAGTGTGTGCTCCGAAAGTAACGAGGTTACAAGAAATACGACAAAATTCACGCGCGCAACCAGCTCTGTTTCCGCAGCAACTCTTGTTTACTGCGCCACTCCGTCCGAAGTAGCCGCGACGCTTTGTCGGGCCGCGCTGTTTTCCAACCGCGCCAAGTTCGGTTGAATAGCCGCAAGGGGGACTCACGTCATGCAGGTTCGGCGCATGCGCCGTGGGATTTTCGGAATCGGTCAGTTTCCGGAGTCATCCATTACAGCGCCTGTAAATATCATATCGAGGATTTGTGACGTCAAGCCTAATCAGTTATTATTATTACGGACCCGGCTACTATGCATTGATGGGGACGCTGATACAGTGACGTGGACTCCTGGCTCCTGAGGCTTCTGAGACAATGCCCTGGTCCTCACAAGAGGCTCCAACGTTGGGGTTTGCTGCAGTATGAGGTGGTACTGAGTGGCGTAACCAAATCTCGGCCTCGCCACGCGCGAATTAGCTGCAATTGCCCACTCACTCAAACCTTTTTTTGGCGCGCGGAACTGTGGCACATTATTCATAGCATACTTTGCGGAGTTCTCTGACTTTACCATTTTCGCTTTCATGTTTTGTGCGCAGCGTCGGAATCATGCTTTCTTGGAGGGGGACTGATAAGCACACTTTCTTGCTCTCTCCACGGCAGCCGAACCTTACCGTATCAAACTCTTACGCGGGTTATCGCGCGGCGCAGGCCGCGCCGGAATGCACGTGCCGCTTGTATTAACGCTACGCTTGTAAATGAGTACGTCCTGGAACTTATGCAATCGCCAGTGATAAACTGGGAAAGTCAATGCATTCCGTGGCACATCGAATTATCCGACCGACGACCGTGCTCGCTGCTATCATTGTAAAGCGATTGTTAATTGTATTGCTCGATAAAGGTTCACTCAATAAAGAGCTCAATCAATTCATAGCTTAGGCGCCGCGTTCTTCACCGTCTTAACCATGCGACATTACAGTTCATAAAAATGCATTAAGGTCTAAGCACACGTGCGTGCTCAGGAACGCGCGAAAATGCAAAATTAAGCAGACGCGATGGTTCCGAGCCTGTTCTTACGGGCAATAAAACTGTTCTCTTATGCACCGCCGTTTACTTCTACGCGCGTGTACAGGGAGAAGGAAACGTATCTCAGTTTGATTAAGGTGACTCCGGAGAGCCAGTTCCGTTTTGCTCAGCGGCGAAACAACAATACCTATTACTTAAATGGAGATTTGCAAGCCTGCTTTGTACAGCTTGACGCAGCCACTCCGACGGTCGCTCACGGATTGAAGCTGTGAAATAACGACATTATTTCATAGCTTGGGCCTCGTCGCGGCAGACTTGGTGCCTTTAGGTAGCATGCGAGCGTTTATTCGGCATCCGCCATCTCGTCACAAAATCACGTTCTACGTGACGCGTCCTGGCAAGAAAGTGTGTTCCACACACGCCGCCATGGCTATGAGTGGCATTGGTTAACACTCCCAGGATTATATGTACATGAATACCCAATAAAGTGGACGTTAGAACGACCGCCTTCGTAACACACTTGGTAGAGCATCGGACGCGTTATCCGAATGTCGTGGGTGAGGTCCCCACCGAAGGCAGTTGTGTTGTCTCGGGCTCGGCCACTTTAATTCCTTTCTACTTATTCCACATTCCACAATTACTATACTACAATTAATAAACTATAATAACTTCCCCTATGCTTTCGTAGGCTTCACTCTTTGTTGGTTCATTAGGTTATATATATATATATATATATATATATATATATATATATATATATATATATATATATATATAGATAGATGAGAGAGAGAGAGAGAGAGAGAGACATGTGTGTGTGGTGTGTGTAAGCTTAGCGGCTTTAGTGATCAAGTGTTGCTCATGACCAACTTGCTTGATGATAAGTGTCAGTTCCTGGCCACAGAGACCTCGTTTCGATAGGCATTAAAATAAAAAAGCAAGACAGTACGCGTGTGTACTCTTATTATGTTCAGGTTAAAGAACCCTGGGTGCCCGAAGTTACTCCAGTGCCTACCAGTACAGTACGCTTCGTAACGATATGGTGGTTTTTAGCAAGGTGAACTCGGCAATGTTTCGGCATAGCAAGAATTATTATTACCTTGCTTTTACAAGGCGCAGTGTACAACTTTTGTTTACTCATTAAATGCTGCGTGAACAACACAGCATATTAGGGCTCGCCATCAAGGAATAAAAGTAAGACCACACAAAGGTGGTAAGTGCAACACTTACTTACAATGTTGCTGAAGTACCTTATGTATCGCGCTTGGTGGATGGGGTGTCCAAGTAAATATTATTCCCTCTGCCAATACTTATACTACATAAAAAGCGATCACTGTATGGACTTTCTTTTCTCGAGCTATGGACGATAACCTTAGCGCCGATTTAATTCCATATAGTTATGTTTAGAAAAACATAACTATATGGGAGGTTTAGATACAAGCCAATCACACTGCGAAACGATAGCGACGTGAACAGGCGTCGTTCGACAAAGGCTGACCAGCTGTGAAATGCGTCGGCTATTATACACGCGCCATAGATCGCTATGGTACTATCAGTGAGATTCTAGAAGGCATTCAACTGTGCCGTCGGGTATGCAAAGTTTGTAGAACATTCGACACTATTCCCGAAGCTGCATGCAAGATAAGCGCGGCCTGCTCTGCAGTGGTATCGTAACACGGAGGAGCGGAGGGAACGACGGCTCCCCCTCGTCTAGAAATGAGGGGGCATTGCTCGCCCAGCCAAAGAGTACCCGTTCTTGCGTTCACTTAGCATTGAACCGAAATGCCCTTTCTCGTAATTTTCTACACCAGGCTGAGCACTTGCAGTGTGTCACCATGCCGGTCTCCATGTAAGGTTGACTTCTTTTATTGTTGGAAACAGAAACGTAAATGGGAGACCGGAAAGTAACAAGCAACAAATACAGTATCCCTTTCGCGCAGCTCGCGCACACGCCGACCCCGCACGTGCAAGATAGAGACCGCCCTAAGATGGCTGCTCGACGCAGGCGGTCTGGGTCATCGCAAACGACACCCTGCTCTTCCCGTCCATTGGAAGCGATGGGCGTATGCGTTATCGCGCCGCATTCGAACGGCACTTGCGAAAGATTTTACACCACGATGGCTTTCACATGAGGGGTTTCCATTCTTTTCGTTACCAGGGAAGGCCGGAGGCGCTTAAGAGAAGCGGGCGTGGCATTTCGTAAGTGAAGCAATACAACAACAAACGTGCCATCACGGCGCGCACCGAACACAAACACGGATTTTGGGGGTGCGCGGGCTGGCCATGTGGAGTGATACGCACGGCTCGGATCTTGATATGGCTCCGGTGAAGGCTTGCTGTGTTGAACCGTTAAGCACGTGCTCAGCATCGGAGCTTTGGGATTTGTGGAAAGGGAAAGTAAGCAATTATCCGAGACTTGCAAAACTTGCAACAAAAGTCTTGCCGATTCCAACTAAGATTAAAGGACAGCAGCGAGAGGAATTTCCGTGCTACGGGATACATATAGGGTTCCTCGTTTTCGGGTTTTATTTCTTTTTTTTTTTCAAATTAGGGGTAAAAATCCGGCGCTATCCTCCAGGGCAATATTCGGGGACCTAAATATACAAATAACAGCGGTATAGCATCCACGGTGCTTCACGCCGCCTGTGAAATGAACTATTCGTCACTAAGTTGACTTTAGTAAACAGGATGTAACTTCGTTGTCCTGAGATCGGGAAGATGTAGCGCGTGTGCGCGCAAACTCTGTGCAGCATCTTTAGCCCGACTTTCCTGAAACACGTTCCGTGTGAAAGAATCTGGTAAAATGGCGTTTTTCCGAAAAGCGAATTAACCGAAGTACACATAGGGCAGGAACGACGCACTAGACGGAGCCAAGAATGTATACGGATAAATTGCGCATCCTTGTCTTCTCTTTGCCAGCTATACCTCTGGTCAATTTCTTCTGTGATCCCCTCGAAGCATCGTCTGTGCGGCGGAAGACAGTCACACGGAATCTCTTCGCGCCAGCATTCCATGTAATTAAGACGTGAAGATGGACGCCATGAAGCACCAAAAACGGCTGGCGTTTACTACCACCCCGACTGTTTTCGAAACGACGTCCGCCATTGCTGGTATCCCTGCTCTTGCTTGGGAACCGGGCGGGCCGACGTCCCAAGGGACAACCGGTCCAGCCCAACCAAGTTGCTTGTCCTGTTCCTGTGTTTCTACCTTTGTGTGTATGTTGTTCTAGTGGCGGCTTCATCATGTCCTCAAGGAGTTCCCTTTCCTACTAACGGGCAGAGTTATATAACACTGGTCTTTTAAGTTCAAATATGAACTGGTGTAATCATTCCTCGCTCCCAGAGAAAAGCGACACCTGCGTCATATATATATATATATATATATATATATATATATATATATATATATATATATATATATATATATATATATATATATATATATATATATACTATCAGAAGAACACAGTGACAAACATAGGATTTATTCTGACGTTTCGGCTGGAGGCCAGCCTTTTTCATCTTTGAAAAAGGCTGGCCTCCAGCCGAAACGTCAGAATAAATCCTATGTTTGTCACTGTGTCTTTCTGATAGTATATTTATCCCGATAGCCAGGAAGGACTTCTTATGATATATATATATATATATATATATATATATATATATATATATATATATATATAACTTAAATTTAACTGCCAAAGGCACCGCGATTCGTTTCTGGTGGAGATGAAAACTCGTGGTGGCGAACGCGGGCAGCAAGCAGGCCTTCGGCTGACTGCGTTGTTACTGGTTCTTCAGGGTAGTCGTGGACACCAGCTTGGAGGTTTGACTGGGTAAAGAAACTATAAAAAAATCCACAGCATATCCACGGAGTGAATGATGATGAGTGGGCGAAGCTCGGGAGGTTCATCGTAGATCGTGCCGAGTTCCGGATTAATTTAGTTAAAGCGCACGCTACGAATCCTTATGGTTCAACTACGCACAAGTGAAATCTCCCACCGGCTCTTCATTGCAAGTCAAGATGCAGTGCCTATATATATATGGGTGGCCGGTGAACGGTTCTCCAGCGCGAGCAGTCGGTATTTTTCAATCAAGAAACTCGCTAGAAGACGCTGCCTGCGCCAACGTTGTGTCTCGCGGGTGGGGGCGCGTTCTCCTTTGCGAGCTGGTAGAGCGTTCATCTAAGAAAGAGCGTTTCCATAGACAACGCGCGCCTTTCGCTCTCTCTCTTTCTGTCTCTCTCTCTTTCTCTCACAAGACAGCAGATGGAAGAGTGAGAGAGCTCGCGCGCCGGGAGGCACGCGCCGAGGGCGAGTGCGAGCCTCCCGGCGTTGCATGGCGTTGCATGGTATTGTGAGTGGTGTAGGCTACACGATACGCGTGACAACCGACCCACAGCTTAAGGAGCTTCGCCCCTAAAATGCGCCCATAAACAGGAGCATCACGCCAGGACTACATAAAGTGTATTGTAAAGGTGACGTGCTAATTTCAGAAATTAAAGAAAAGGTATCCCATGCAAGAATTGATTGATTTGTGGGGTTTAACGTCCCAAAACCAGCTCTGATTATGAGAGACGCCGTAGTGGAGGTCTCCGGAAATTTCGACCACCTGGGGTTCTTTAACGTGCACTGACATCGCACAGCACACGGGCCTCGACATTTCGCCTCCATCGAAATGCAGCCGCCGCGGCCGGGATTCGATCCTGCGATCTTCAGATCAGCAGCCGAGTGCCATAACCACTGGACCACCGTGGCGGGACGGCTTAATGCAAATGATTTGCTATAATGCACCTTATCGTCCATATAAACGAATTATTATGGATTTTGTGAATATTTTTCCAGCCATGTGCACAAATTTCAAGGAAATTCATCAAAATGTGAGTACTACACGCGTAAAGTATAAGATGCGATAATCGGGCGGGGAAAGAGACCAGAACAGCAAGGCGTAGTGCATGTGTGCCGTATTTTTTGAGCATTGCGAGCAATGCGACACACAGAGCTCTCTGTGTGCCATTCTATGTTCGTTCGTGTGCCTTTTGCGCTGTGAAACTTGAATAATATTGCGCCAACATGCCCAACGCTCAAGCTTAGGGACAACCATGTGCGCCAGTTTATTCTGAAGAAGCAGTTATATTTAAAATAAGTTGAAAACAGATTTCCTTGTGTGTCAGGAATGCTGCTGTTGTGTCCCTGACAGGCTGACGAGCCTTCAACACTTTCAACTGCACCGGAGAATCGCTTATTAGCCCTAGGTAAGAGCACGACTGATGCTCTCGACCGGTTTCTGGCGCGCATTCCCCTAAGGGCTTTAAGAAAAACAAAAAAAAAAAAGGCAACGCCAGTTGGTCCGCGCAAGTTCGGCTGCTACCTTGTGTTGGTTGAATGCGGATAATAAAGAAGTTTCACTTGTTCAACGCTGTGCTTTTGAAACCACCGCGGCTAACGCGTGCGTTTAAGGGTCGAGGACCATCCCTGGATATGTTATATTTTTTCTGCTCAACAGCGTGGCCTAGAACGGATCAATGAAGGTAAGATGCGAATTGACGTTGGAAACCAATCACAATGCGCAACACCGGTCGTCACTGCCACGTAAATGAACGCCACTTCCTGTAACTAAATTCGCCGTTGTATGTCGCCATGGTTCAACACTCCTCTGCGGATGGCGTTTTCCTTTTCTTTCTTTTTTTTTGGTTTGTTAAAATGTCATTATAACCACTTTATTTATGGCGCTTCTAGAACAAGCGATAAAAAGAAACGACATGCTCAGTTGGTGTCGCTGGGCACGTCAGATATTAACCAATAAAAGGAATTTTAAGCAGTCATTCACAAAAATTTCGGGATGCTCATGCGTGCATTTAGATGTTTAAGAGGCTATAGAATGAGACATCCACATTTTACTGACCACAGTATATGGGAACATATGTGGTGGTTATATGGTGGTAACCACCATATGCAAACACAAACATGGTGATAACCAATCTGCAGTTATATAGATGGGAACTATATAGCAACGTAGCTAGGCCGTACTTGCGTGGCCATGGTCAATGGAACGCACTCGCCACTACTGTCGATGAGTAATGTCCCTGTCTGTTTTTCTGTCGAGTTGAGTGGATTAACATTCTAGGATACGGGACTGCGTCTCAAGCCCCATGTGGACATGTTTCCTTTCGGTTCTTGGTAACATTTCCTGGAATCTCAAAACTTGTGCTCTGCTACTGTAAATGGCGCTGAGTTTAACGTGCATCGTATACGGGGGTCAACCAGCGCTTTTGCTTTTGCGAAACTGGCGTTGCTTTAACAAGGCATATTGGATTATAAAGAAAACGGAAAATTTTCGTCACCCTTTCTTTTTTATAATATGTATTCGCGCGTACATGATTCTGCGCACTCATCGATAAGTCACATTTAATACCCCTACCCTGCAATATGGGGAGTTAAGAACGGTAAGTACGAAAACGAAGGTGGGTTTGACTTTTGTTTGCCAAAATCATGCAAAGCCAATGGATATATAGTGTGAAGGAATCCACACAGAGGGCGTTATTTGTAGCTTTGATTGAAGCGTAGTGAATACTAAGCCGAAGATAAATGAAAATGTCGACAAAAAGTGAGACACAAAGGTGGGAACTGAAACAAAAGCTTCCACATTAGACGTCTGTTGCACTGAACTGAAATCTTTTATGGCGGCAGTCTCGCTTTCCTAATTCTCGGAAGTTTATGTATGTTTACACAACCTAAACCAGGTTGCCTAAACTACCTCAACTCTTAGTCATGAGTGCTATAATGCGTCCTGACGGCAAGCGGTAGACACGCTCGAGAATTAATAACGTGCGCTTTTCACCTACATTCTGTCATTCTTATAATTATTTCATGCGTTTAACTACATGCGGCAAAGGCTGTACATGTTTCGTCCCAACAAATTAATGACAACTTTGTTCTTTTCAGCATATTACGCATAATTATCGCCACGTAGCGGCGAATCTACTGAGGGAGCAGGTCGTAAAAATTGTGTGCCGACCGGGCACACGGCGAGTTGAATGCCACCATTGTAAAACGTATGAAAGGTGGGGAGAAGGGTAAGGGGGAGACAGAGAGAGACAGGGAGTGACTGCGCGCCTTCATGATTAATACCCCCTGGTAAACGGAAAAAAATCAGCTCCTCGCCATTCTCGCGGTGGGACAGCGTTCGCCCGCTTTTGCGCATCTGCGACAACCAACCTTGCACGTCGTGCGTGAGGCATGTGCCGCGCGGGCACGCTAATTAGTTTAAAGCGTTCATTGTCAGTTCTGGAAAGCTGCTGCTTTAACAAGTATTTAGCGAAGCGAAGCGCCGCCCCGATAACCGTAATGGCGGTCGCCGTCGCACGCGAAAATTAATAAAGGTGACGCCAAAGTGAGAGCAACAACTATAGAGGAAAAAAACAGATGGCGTCGGTGATGAGTGTCGTCGACACGTGCATTATACCAGCGTTATGCTACAGCCAGCGCGCCTGCAGGTTGTAGAGCGCTGGTTTCTTTTCTGATGGCGGCGCTGTGGCGCAGGAAAGCTATAGCACAGCACAAAGGCATTTGCGAACGCTTCTGACACATGGTATGGTGACAAAAACACGGCGATCCGGGGCTAGGTTGCCCGGAACGAGCTAGCTCTGGAATTTTATTTATTTATTTATTTTATTTTGGGGCTTCCGCCGCTGTCTGTGCCTCTCTATTATGTGTTTGGAACCACACTGGAAGCGAAGCGCCAGCCAGGTGCGAATGATGTGTTAAGGGGAGCTACCGCTTTTCTCGAGTAACTTCAGATCGCAAGTGTTTATAACACGCGCTTTCAGGTCTTTCACCGTCTACAGCGCCTTTGAAGGTGGCCGGATGCTTTGCATGAACGTGCTTGTCGTGTACGGCGCTCTTACCGCAACCGTTCGGCAACGTCAGCGGCACCCGGAAGCCAGCAAGCTGTGCGTTTCAACAATAAGGACCGCTTCGGACTTCTCACCGACAGACGTATAGCGACTCAAAAAGTCAGGGAGGTTTCATCGTCATAAGCGGCTTCCTTGCAGCCTTCCGACTTCGGTGATTTTATATGGCTGAACTGAGAAGAAAGCAGTTTTAATATGTTGTTTGAAGGAATGCGATGGGCTATATTTAACTTTGGTGATTGTAGCACACGCACCCCTCAATCTCTTAGTCAAATTACCCATGTCCTTTCCCGCAGACCATTGACTGCTGGTCGATTAGTGCGTGTCACGGTCGTATGTCCAGCGGCATCGTAGCATAGCCGCTATACGAGCAATGCTCATTGGTTCCCGTCGGTCGTAAAAGTTCCTCATTCTTTTCCTTTCGTAGTCTGCTCACTACGTACAGCTGCTCTGCCCGGTACTGAGTTGGGAATGTAAGGAAAACATAAAGTTATGAAGGAAAAAGAAATCAACAACGTCAACAAAGGCTTCCAGGACGCGTTCCGCAAACGCTCGAAGGGAAGAAATACGAGCATAAAAATCATCATCATCATCATCATCATCATCATCAACAGCAACAACAATAAAAGAATGACCGTGATCAAAGGACAGACGACACATGTATACGAATGTTATGAGGTCCTGACCACTGCAAAGGCCACAGAAAATGCTGCTTCTTCAGTAGCAAAAAAGGCCGCATGTATATAGAATAAAAAGAAAAGGCATATACAAGGAGTCATAAAAAAAGATCATGTACACTTTCGCGCGCACTGCGAAAATACGCGCTTGACAAACAGTCCTTTGTTTAGTGCGAAGGGGCGCCTGAGTACGTTTTTTCAACCTCATAAATACGAAAAAAAAATCATTGTTCTAGCGCCAACCGGCACAAGGACTTAGAAGAACAAGGACATGCACACACAGCGCCAACTTCTGACAACAAATTTTCCGGAACTGCGCCGCTTTGCTAGACGCATTCTTTAAAGTGCGTGTCTAGTGACGGAGACAATGAGCGGCACATGCTCGACGAATATAACCGATGTATACAGTGCGCAAAAATTCATGTTTAACGCATGCTGAAGAATCGAGGTTCTTTATTTGATAGTAAGAAAGATGATTTGCTAACACATGCTTGCCCCAACTCCTTTATGCGTGCACATTCAATGATAACTCGAGTTAATTAGCATTTGCTTCTCCGGTTAATGGCAGTATCTGCAACGCAAGAAACGCATCCACACTTGCGGAATTGTATTTCAAAAAGATCGTCCTGCTCATATTCGCTAACCTGATTACAGCACTCATTAAGTGTCTCGTTAACATAGCTGCCGGTTCTGCCACATGTAATTTTCCCCCCAGGAAATCTGAAGTCAATAAACGACGCAGGTTCCACAATTAACGCAACTACTTCTTCTAGGCTTCTTCCCGCGTGTGCCCTTTGCTGTACCACACGGTCCTGTCTTAGCACAGAGGCGCTCGAGCTTGTTTGGGGCCGAAAACAGAACGCCAACACTTCAGCGCTTGCCTATCTTCTTCAAGTTGTGGGACAGACGATGGATATATAGGATTACTGCAAAATTTCTCTTCCCCACCTAATCTACCCTAGTCAACGTCTAAAGACCATATTCTCCTAACTGCGTCTCTCGGAGCTCAGCTAACACATTTAGGAGAGGCTGGTTATGGAAGCATGTTGGTCGTGTCCATTACTGATGCGTTGATATATATATATATATATATATATATATATATATATATATATATATATATATATATATATATATATATATATATATATATATATATATATATATATATATATATATATATATATATATAGTGCCAGAAATTTTTGTATGTCATGATGCAATTAAACGTGTAGCAGATCTAACGTATCACACATGTTAGGATTTATGTGCAGGGATGTTTTCTTGAAACGGTTACAAGACTTATCATAATCTATAACGCGTTTTGCTGTATAGCGACAGCATGCAATCGCAGAAAAAGACTGGAATTCCAACCGCGTGGTCCGAGTCGCTAGGGCGGATCACTGTTCTGTATTGGCCAATGCGGCATGATGCAAGTGTGGGAATACTTCAATATTACACTTTCCTCGCGACTAGCCCACCTAGTTTGAGAATACTGATCCGAAGGTCGCGTGATCGAATCCCGGCTGCGGCGGCTGCATTTCGATGGAGGCGAAATGTTGAGGCCCGTGAGCTGTGCGATGTCAATGCACGTTAAAAAACCCCAGGTGGTCGAAATTTCCGGAGACTTCCACTACGGCGTCTCTCATAATCAGAACTGGTTTTGGGACGTTAAACCCCACAAATCAATCAATCATCAGTTTGAAAATACGGGAGCCATAACTCACAAAAAATAGAGGCAAGTGTCCTGTGCGGGCAAGTAAAATTGGCAAAACGTAGCACAGTCAGGAGGGTGGGAGTGGGTTTGCCGACAACAATTCGCTTTAATGATAAGGATGAAATTCTTGCGCAACCGACACACGCGCCGCAACACTCAGCTCGTGTGGCAAGCTGCTCACGGCACTCGGCCTCGTTCGCTGCCTTGTTTCGAGTAGAGGAGTGAGACATTTTTTTATCAAAGCGAGAAGAATGCTCCCAGAACCCATGGATTCTTTTTCCCAGTGTTATGCCGTTCTATATGCTCGGGGCAGATTTCATGAGAAGTGACATTGTTCGTGGGATAGGTAACACCGAATAACCTTTCATTTATTTTTTTTACTTGTTCACGCGCTTTGTTTGCGAAATAGGAACCCAGCTTTGTTGAAGTTATGTCACCCCTGCAGAAATCTAAGCAGTTATATGTAACTTGTCAGCGGAATCTGCTAAATGCGTAGCTCCTTTTCTTTCAAAGTCGCTTAGGATCCCGAAAGGAAGGCTTTTCAGAAATGTCGTGTCGCAATTTCAGGACTAATATGTCGAAACTGCTGCAGGTCTCAGTGTTTCTTACGAGCACACATTGTTTCGCAACTGGTAGGTTTCAATTTCGGAATTCTGACACGTGCCTTCCAGTGCATTGTGAAAACGTAATAAAGGTAAGTTTTTTTGTTTATCCACCTGGACATTGTGATTAGTTGTCCGAATTATACATCTTTTTGTTCCCTATTTTTTCAAAAGGCACATTCGTGCTAATGGCTTCGTGCGGTTCCTGTAACACTACAAAAGAAAGGAAGGCACACTGCGTAGGTAGGACGCTTTTAACACGAAAGATGTACGCATAGCAGCCATCATTTCGTTTCGGAATGTAAGTTAATTACCGTAAACTAATTAACAAATCACTTATTTATTCTCTTTATCAAGAAATTGTCGATCTGAATCATCATCATCATCATCATCATCATCATCAGCCTGTTTAGGTCCACTGCAGGACGAAGGCCTCTCCCAACGATTTCCAATCCACCCTATCCTGAGCGAGTTGGTTCCACTTTATGCCCGCAAACTTTTTAATTTCATCGCTCCATCTAACCTTTGCCTGCCTCTGTTGCGTTTTCCCTCTCTTGGTATCCATTCCGTTACTCTTACTGTCCATCCGTTATCTTTCCTCCTCATGACATGTCCTACCCAGGTCCACTTCTTTCTTTTAATTGATATAATAATATTGGCTATTCCTGTCTGTTCTCTGATAAATTCCGCTCGTTTTTTATCTCTTAGCGTTACCCCCAACATTTTTCTTTCCATTGCACGTTGCGTGCTCCTTGATTGATTGATTTGTGGGGTTTAACGTCCCAAAACCAGTTCTGATTATGAGAGACGTCGTAGTGGAGGTCTCCGGAAATTTCGACCACCTGGGGTTCTTTAACGTGCACTGACATCGCACAGCACACGGGCCTCAACATTTCGCCTCCATCGAAATGCAGCCGCCGCGGCCGGGATTCGATCCCGCGACCTTCGGATCTGCAGCCGAGTGCCATAACCACTAGACCACCGTGGCGGGGCGTTGCGTGCTCCTTAGTTTCATCCCTAGTTTTTTCGGTATCCTCCACGTTTCTGCACCGTACGTTAGTACTGGGAGAATGCAGTCATTGAATACTTTTCGCTTTAGTGAGAGCGGTAAGTTTCCAGTCATGATTTCGTAATGCCTTCCGAATGCGCTCCAGTCCAACCTTATTCTACGGAGAATTTCGTTTTCATGGTTAGGAGTTCCTGTTATTAACTGTCCCAGGTATACGTATTCGTTTACACATTGTAAGGGTTCATTGTTGATTTTAAATTCCTGTTCCTTAGCTAGGCTATTGAGCATAACTTTGGTCTTTTGCCTATTCATTCTTAATCCAATTTTAATACTTTCCCTGTTTAGCTCATGAATCATGTGTTGTAGTTCGTCTCCATCATTGCTAAAGAGCACAATGTCGTCTGCGAATCTTAAATTGCTGAGATATTATCCGTCTATTCGAATTCCCTTTCTTCCCAGTCTAGACGTTTAAAGATTTCCTCTAAACATGCAGTGAATAGCATCGGGGATATCGTATCTCCCTGTCTCACACCTCTCCCGATCGGGATTTCTCTGCTTCTCTCATGTAGGAGTAGTGTGGCTGTGCAATCTTTGTATATGTTGTTGATGGTTTTCACGTATATGTCAGGTACCCCTTGTCTACGTAGAGCTTCTAGAACTGCTTGTATTTCTATCGAGTCAAATGCTTTCTCGTAGTCGATAAACGTCATATAAAGAGGTTTGTTATATTCCGCGTACTTCTCAATTACTAGGTTGATAGCGTGGCTGTGGTCCATTGTCGAGTAACCTTTCCTAAAACCAGCTTGTTCTCTCGGTTGATTAAAGTCGAGTGTTTCTCTTATCCTCGTAGAAATTACTTTTGTAAATAGCTTGTATATTACTGCGAGTAGGCTAATTGGTCTGTAATTCTTTAACTCCTTTATGTCACCTTTCTTGTGGATAAGGATTATATTCGCATTTTTCCAACTGCGTGGTATACTACATGTCTTGACACATTTCGTGAAGAGCGATGCAAGTTTTTCAAGTACAATATCTCCTCCGTCTTTAATCAATTCGGCTGTTATACCATCTTCACCAGCTGCTTTACCGCGGGACATGCCTTTGACAGCTTTTTTGACTTCGTCAGCGGTTATACACGGAATTTCAGTGTCCTCCTCAGATTCTATTTCTATTAAGGTTGTATGGTCTGTCTGAGAACAGTACAGTTTAGAGTAGAAATCTTCTGCTACTTTTACTATTTCGTTGAAACTGTTGATAACGTTACCTTGTTTATCTTTTATCGCATGCATTTTGTTTTGCCCTAAGTGCAGTTTTTTTTTACCGTTTTAATGCTGGTGCCTTTCTCTACAGCTTTCTCTATTTCTCTCGTGTTAAAGTTTCTTACATCTCTTTGCCTGGCTTTACTGATCAATTTTGATAGTTCTGCGAATTCAATTTTATCTTTTGGCGAAGTTACTTTCATTTGTTGGCGTTTTTTTTATTAAGTCCTTGGTAGATTGGGACAACTTACTTATTGTTTGCTTAGTTGTTTTACCCCCGACTTCTATCGCTGTTTCAAGGATTGTTTTCGTTATGGTTTTGTTCATTTCTTCTAGATCGTCACCGTTTTCGCCTAAGGCCTCGAACTTGTTGCTTAGGGCCACTTTAAATTCTTCGTTCTTTGCTCTGATTACCTCTAGATTCCATTTTTTCTAGTAAATAATTTAGTTCTTGTTTTCTTTAGGTTAAGTACAATCTTTGCCCTTACTAATCTGTGATCGCTGCATTTTATCTTCCCCACTACTTCTGTGTCTTGAATTATACTTAGTTGTTCGCACATTATGAAGTCGATTTCATTCTTTGTTTCCCGGTTTGGGCTTTTCCACGTCCACTTCCTACTCTTGTGTTCCTTGAAAAACGTGTTCATTATTCGGAGTCGGTTTCTTTCGGCAAATTGTACTAGCATTTCCCCACGGTTATTCCTATGGCCGACGCCGTAGTTGCCAATCGCCTGCTCTCCACTTTGTTTTGTCCCTACTTTTGCGTTGAAATCCCCCATGACTACTGTGTATTGTGTCAGTACTTTCTTTATTGCTAATTCGATATCCTCGTAGAACTGCTCTACTTGTTCGTCGTCGTAGCTCGTTGTTGGAGCATATCCCTGGATTATCTTAAGTTTATACCGCTTATTTTGTTTTATTACGACGCATGCAACCCTTTCGTTAATGCTGTAGAATTCATCTACGTTGCCCGCTATATCTTTGTGAATTAGGAACCCAACGCCATATTCCCTCTTTTCGGGTAATCCTCTATAGCAGAGGACATGTCCATTGTTTAAGACTATGTAAGCTTCACCTGTTCTCCTAACTTCGCTAAGGCCAATGACTCAATCTGAATGTTGTAGGCAAAATTTGAAAATGTTCGACTGATATGTTTGCAACAAAGCACCATTGATGAATATTCTCTGTGCCATGAAAGAAAGCCCAACCCCGCCACGGTGGTTTAGTGGTTATGGTACTCGGCTGCTGATCCGAGGGTCGCGGGATCGAATCCCGGCCGCGGCGGCTGCATTTCGATGGAGGCGAAATGATGTTGAGGCCCGTGTACTGTGCGATGTCAGAGCACGTTAAAGAACCCCAGGTGGTCAAAATTTCCGGAGACCTCCACTACGGCGTCTCTCATAATCAAAGCTGGTTTTGGGACGTAAAACCCCAGAAATCAATGAAAGAAAGCCTGCGAAATACAAAAATAACCACGTGATAGGGCCACTAATTCAGCGCTCTTAGACAACCGATTGCCTCTGCAGCGCTGTTTGAGACACCCTTGGCGTTTGCGGTGGCCTCAAGCTACGCTTTTATTCTTGTGTGTGTGCGTGTGCGCGTGCATGCGCGCGCGCATACTTGTAGTTGCTCTGAGCGTCCGCGCTTCATTCGACGAGTGTAAGTGAAATCACGATGCACATTTATTGTCACTCCCTGTGCGTGCCCGAAGGCGACAGCGCTGCAGCTACAAGCGCATCTATCGTTTTTTTTTTTTTTCGGTCGTCTGGGCGCTGAATCACCGGCGCTAACACGTGTTTATTTTTGTATGTTGTGGGATTTCTTTGACGAAGCAGAAGATTCATCAATGGTATTTGGTTGCAAACCCTTCAGTCGCTCATCTTTAAATTTCATCTACAACATCCGTATTGACAATAATAAAAAGGTTAGGTAAGTATTTTATGCTAATTAATTGAGTTTATAAAAAGAAAAAAAAAGCAAATGTGCAGTACCAGGACACTTGATCCTCGACACTGCTGAGTTTCTTGCAACTCGCTAGCAAGCTCTGTCATTTTTTAGAAAACTTGGTTACATTTAAGTGGAACACCCTGTATAATGCGTGGCACAAGCTTATTTCCAGAGGGTAAAAGGTGTTCCACCGTCGGGGTATACATACGCGCTTCGAGGCTAGTTGGTGAATTGCTTCATAAATGAAGCATGGCGTAAAAAATAGAAAAGCACAGCCCACGAGGGAGAGAGACGAGGAAGCACGTGGCGAATTGATTGATTTCTGAGATTTTGCAACCCAAAACAACGATTTCAAAGACTGGATAAAGACGGGATACATTGTGACATGCCTAATTTTCTGCTACACTTGCTGAGAACAAAACCTGGCTGCCTCCTTGTTCTGCACTTTTCCAAGCTGTTCCGTGATATCAGCTGTCTGCGGATCCCAAAAGATACAGCCATAATCGAGTATCCTGTGAACATAAGAGAAATAGAGTTGTTCCTTTAATTTAGATGGTAATTGACTTATATCACGGCGTAGAAATCCGAATTAACCTAGTGTTTTTTTTTTCTTAATATGCGTAACACGCCTGTTTCATCTTGAATCGGTGGTCATTAGAATACCCAAATATCTCTATTAGCGAATCTTATTTAAGGGCATACTGTTTAATGTACAGGCGCATGACCGAAATGAGCGCTTCCTTCAAAAGGTGACGTGTAGACATTTCTGAACATTCAGACACATTTCCCACTTATCAGACCATGTTCCTATTCAGTCTACTCATCTTGCTGTAATACAATGTCCTTTTTACTATCTCTGACGACGAGCATGCGAATGTTATGCAGCAATTATAAAAAAAACTACGACGGATTTCCGCACCCTGATATCAGGCAGCTTGTCGGCAGAGCCTTAGAATTCAAAGTTGCCGATGAGCACTGTGAACTGTTGTGCAATAGGTGTAACTTCGGCAGTGTATATAGGCCAAGCTGCCTGACCAGAATGCACGATTTCATTAAGACTACGGCTTATTGAAGCAGAAAAATGACTTGAGACAGGCTGTTTTTATATTTTTATTCGGTTGTACATAATACACCCCTCCCCCACCCCTTCTTCTGAAAAATATTGCTGCCTACGCCCTCGATGCAAGCAGTATGTGTACTTCGCAAAGTAACCTAATAATCCTTTGAGGTCCTTCCTCATTCAGAAGCAATGTTTTAACACGAAAGTGTTTTATGCCGGGGTCCACCAAGAAATCTGTAACTTACTTCCGCAACAGAAGTAGATGTCTGAAAAAGAAACACGCATTTGAGATTGAGAAGGTACCACCCGCTGGGATTTAAACCCACAACCAGCCAGGGTGCGGCGGTAGGAGCTGGAAGGACCACGCCACCGATAGACTTGCGATACGAATGAAAAGACGGGCTTTATATATTTACTATACCGCTTTACAATTTCCATCTAATTGATGTTTCGTTAAAGCAAACGTATTTAGCAACCGAAATCGCTCTTAAATTAATATCGTCTCCCTTTCACTACACTCTTGGTTCTGAGCGGTGGCACCGCCACCTAGGAACGATGGGGTGAAGTCGTATACTGTCGCGTTAATATGCTCGCTGGCAGTTAGCGTTTCAGCGATTTCTACTCCTCTATCGCCTCGCAGGCTTCGGCGTTCTGCCGGCGCGTTGCTTCAGCCACGGCCGCTACATAATTTGTCTTGTGTGACGTATATGACAGCCATTTGCGTTGTGGTGCGCTTTACTCCAGGAACGCAAAGACGGCGGACGACAAGCAAATCATACGCCTTTCGCACAGCGAAGTGTGCGTTCACAAAACGATCCACCGAAAAACAGTTCGGATAGGCTTGCAAGGTTTCACCGTTTGCGGACGCTCCTGGTTTCTGGCAAGTTTGAGCAAGGCGCTGACGCGTTCAGTACGTTGTCTCCGGAGAAATGTGTCGTTCGAGAGCTTTCGCTTGCGTGCAACTGTCGAGGATCCCTGTACAGTGCAGAGGTGCTGCTTATGTGTACATACAGGGGGGACTCCATAGCACCCAACCCATCTCCCGCCCCTCGATTCACCAGCTTGCCGCTTATGTGCAAAGACGAGTTTCACTGTCGTGTTATACCGCTTCGTATGACAGAGGGATCAACCACATTTTTTTTTTCTTTCCGTCCAACATTTCTCATTTCAGTGCTTTTTCTTGCTACTTAGGCGATTCGAGCATTGATCATGGGGAAGAAACTTCCACTTCTTTCTTTGTTGTTTTTATTCGGCCCGCTGTTTAGTGACCGGATATATCCCGCGTTATGAGTTCCGATATCATGTCTCTCAGACCGAGATAAAAATGGCGAGCAATCTGACAGTAAGTTTTTCCAGAAAGATACTGAATTGACCGTTCTCTACACCATACTCCAATGGAACATTGGTATTGCCGCAGACCAATGTAACCATTTGCCCCTGCTGTTCGTTGTCCCGGAAAAGGCAATGCATGGTTACACGCGTATTCGTTTTAAGACATAGATCACGACATGATGGAAGGGCAGATGTGCTATCGTGAGCAATATGAAAGGAAACACAGGAACGCGTGGCAAACAGCCTCGAAATCGACTCGGAGTGACTCGAGGATTGCGCTCTGAAAAACCAAGTGGAAAGGAGGGCGCTCTTTCACTAACTGTTCGCACTCCCTTTATGCTGGCGTTTCTGCAAAGCAGCAACCCACGCCATTTCACCGATAACACGGTATCGTCCGATATTCGATAAGACGCGGTAAATGTCGCACTAACATGCAGCGATTCGTTTGTTTCTCTTTCATTCTTCTTTTTCCTTCACACAAGCTCATTGTGCAATGCCAAGTCCTGCACTTTGTGCACGCAAACTCACGGCAGGAGTGCCAACGGTTGTTAGAACAGCCTTCCCCTCCCCACAATGTTTCCGAAAGCTGCCACCAGGTATCATCGATATCTGACTTTCAGGCTGTTTGCCATGCGTTCCTGTGTTCGCTTTCATATTGCTCGCGATAGTACTACTTCCTTGTCCGGTGGCCGTATGAAACAAGGTACAATGGTGAGGTGTCAGCGCATATGCGCAGAAGGGGACCAACTCCATCTCGTTCTCTGGCTAATACTTAACGTTGGAGTCAAGGATGTGTCCAGAGCATAAGTAAAAAGAGATATGCCGCCGTAGCTTGGTAATGGATTCTTTGTAGTAAATTGATGTTGCCTGGTGCTGCATTTGGCAGCGAATCTGATAAATAAGGACGGCTCTCTCTATATATAAAAAAATGACACGTCCCCGTTAAAGTCTGGTTAGGTGTCTAAAGAACCGTGAACCGGCATTATATCGATCATAAATGACTTAGGGGGGGGGGGGGGGGGCGGGCGCTGTAGGCTGCACGCCTCAAAGCAGAGAAAATTTACAAGATAGCTAACGACATCTTCGGAAAATGAAGTGAGAATATGAAGTACCTCCACGAGACATTTCAACAGCAAATAAATATCAGTTTTTTGCTTGTTTATATCATTTAGAGCGCAGCTCTTAAGCGTCCATTTGTGCGCTCGGCAGCGCTGTCGTTGACGTAACTGAGCGAACGATCCCTCGGCACAGGGGCGGCTAAAATATAGCAAACGCGGATGGCAGAGGATATTGAATGACGGTGGCAGTGGAGCGAGCGAGAGCAACGAAAGCGAACGAGGCTAGAACGAAGTCGTAAGGAGAAAAGCAGAAGAGGAGGGTAGCGACCGTGGTGATACTCTGGAACATCCGCGACACCCTGATTCGCTTTTTATCGTCTGTTCGCGTGCAATACATTGCAAAGCGACATATATTTCGCCTTCTAATGAATAAGACTGCTTTGTGAAAAAAAAAAAAGATATTTTATTCACAATTTAATCGTGCTGTTGAATAAGAGAAGCGCTGCGTGTGAGCATAAGTGTGCTAGCATCGGCGAATCGACGCCGTCGGCGATTTGTCGTTGCGCTCGCTGCGGATGCGTCGTGACGGAGTGCGGCGCTGCCTTCCAAGAGTGGTCGCTATCCTTTGTTCGATTCTACGCTGTTCTGTGACATGGTAGCCAACAAAGTTTGTGAGGGCAGGAGCCGAAACTTGGCAAGCGGTGAACACCAGCTGACACTGCGTCTTTTATGATCTGTTCGTGGACAATACATCGCAAAACAAAATGTGTTCCGCCTTCTAATGAATAAGGTTGTTCTTTGAAAACATTTTTTTTCTTCCGGAATGTAAACGTGCTCTTAATACGAGTACGATTACTACAACTGTTTATTGCATTTGCATTTCGAGCGGGGTTGCTACGTGAACGTGCTGAGGAGACCTAACTATGAAAAAGACGTGGCCTTGCCCCAGAGCTAACGACATCAGCGCGGTCTGGACCAATGGCGTGTGCCATAAACCGAACGCATTCAGAAACAACCGTCTCCAGTCTCGCCCCAGCTGCGATCAAATTTCACATTACGGAGTATCGTGATCACCAGTCAGCTTCTTTTCACAGCTTTTTTCTTTTACTTGGGCTACTTCACGACCATGTTAGGCACACTATTTTGTAACTTTGTGCAATTCCTTTTCGTAGTCGTCGTAGCTGTATTTTCATTTCATCAATTATTCGAAAGGGGCCTGCTATCGTTGGTTGCACTACGTGCATGAAGAACGGCACTTCGTAGGTTGTAATCGCTACTACTACTACTACTACTACTACTACTACTACTACTACTACTACTAATAATAATAATAATAATAATAATAATAATAATAATTGATGGGGTTTTACGTGAGAAAATCAGCTATGACTATGAGGCACACCCCGTCGTGGAGGTCTCCGGAGCAATTTTTACTACCTCGGATTCTTTAGCGTGCCCTTAAATATATGTACACGGGTGTTTTTCGGCACTTCGCCCCCATCAAAATGCGGCCGCGATGGCTGGTATTCGATCCCGGGAATTTGAGCTTTGCTAGCGAATACCCAGCCGCTAAGTTAGATGTTGGCTACCGAAGCTCGACGTCTCCAGATCGATGAACACACGCTGAAGAACCTGTGAGTTTCCGAGCCTTTTCAGGGTAGATGAAGTTTCTTTAATAAACATCTCCCTTTATTTTGAAACATTTCCGAACAGTGATGCTGGTGCAGACAATCGCTGGAAATATTTAAAAGATACGAGTATTATTTTGGAATGCATGTACCGCTTCGTGCCCGCTATTGTCAAAAAAAGAAAAAAAAACTTTGATAATTTGATCGTTCTTCGTTACAGCTAAAAAGAAAACTTACCAGATTAAAAAGAGCTCTACAACGAATTCTCAATGGCAAGAAATATCAGCCTTAGACGTTAAACTTCAAGGTGAAGTTTTCAAGGATAAGCCGATTCACCATAGTTTACTGCTACCGCGCTTTATCTCGCCATCCCCAGAAAAATTATGGCGATTGATTTCTCCTTCGTCGCGTTCGTCCACGGCTTTTCACATTGATGGCTCCATAACTCAGGCCAGCTCAAAGATAGCAAATTCGTAGCATTCAATGCTCAGTTCCAACATGTTTTCACCAAAGACAGCAATCTATTGCTTCTTTCTCTTCGGCCAATACAAGACATTGCCCTTAGTAAAAAAAGGCGTGTTGAATTTGCTCTTAAAAATAGATATCATAAAGTCGTGTGGCCCTGATGACATCCTGAACTAATTTTTAAAGCGGTATGCTGAGTGGATGACTAAATACCTTCACGCATTGTTTTAGAAATCGTGACAGGAAGGCGAGGTTCGTAAAGACTGGAAAAAGGCTAAGATCGGGCCTTTTCAATGAAATGGGAGCAAGCGCTTTCTTAAAAAATACCGTCCCATATGATCAATCTCAACGGCTAACAAATTGGTAGAAGATATAATACATGAACACATTTCAGAATTTCTCGAGGAACGAAACTTCTTCCCTAAAGAACAACACGGGTTTCCCGGGGGCTTTTCTACGCAAGCTCATAAAAGCTATACACGATTTTGCGGGGTCTATTATCAATGGTAATAAAACTCATGCTATTTTTCTTGGCCTTCGTAAAGACGCTGACACTGTTTCTCATAATAAGCTGCTTTGCGAATTAAACTCAGTGCTTCAAAATCCTACGCTAATACCCTAGATTTCATCATGCATACTTGTTGAAAAAGAGATTATTTTTTAACCATCATTGCTCGGGCAGTCTCAGAGTGTCATCTGGGGTCCCACAGGGCCCGGTGCCCGGACCACTTTTTTTTTCTGATTTTTATAAACGACAACATTGATGGCGTCCAAGTAAAAACTAAACTTCACGCCGGTGACTGCATTCGGTACTACGAGGTTAAGAAGCCCGACTGACCGGCTGATCCCTAAATCAAGCGTTTGAGAAGGTTGGGTCCTGGTGCAAAAATGTCAGCTATATGTATCTTAATTTCGAAACAAAAAATAGGAGCAATGAACATTATTTACAAGGAAACGTCCCTCAATTATCATTACGCCTATATCAACAATTATCTTACTGAAGTAACCGAGTACGAATACTTAGGACTTCCAATAACAAGTTATCTCCATTAGAATAAACACATTGACCAAGTCGCTGCTCACGCACAACACAATTTTTTTTCTTTGCAAGGCACTGGAACTATTCACCTCCGCAGTGCGTCTCCCTGGAGGTAAATCCGTTATTCTGTCCAGGTTGAGCTACGCTGCTATTATCTACAAGCCACATACTAAAAGGATCATTTAGAAGCTGGAAATTACTAAGAAGAGAGCAGTTTGTTTTATATACAACCGTTATGATAGCACATCAGTAATAGACGTTTTAACCATGGCTAATCTGCAACCTCTATCCACGAGGAACTGTTATTCACTTTTGAAATTTCTTTATCAAGTATTAATGGGACATATCAAGGTCGATGCATGTTGAATTATTCCATTGCCCTCCAGTTATATAGCGCAACGGCATGACAGAACACCGTATGAAATATCTAATTATTGTTTAAAATACTCTTTTCTTCCCATGAACGGTCAACGATTGGAATTTATTAACAAGTGACCAAGTTTTGCAGCTTTCAATGACACCTTTTACTTCAGGTTTCTGCTTATAAACTTGTTTTTTTTTTCATGTATACATGTGTTTATGTATATACGTATATTTTAGTATGAGTACACATTTCTTTTTTAGACCTCCTATGTATGTATAGTGCTTGGTTATTTCACAAACCCATATTCCGTATATCGTTTCCATATGTACATAATCGCATTGAGGATTGTAATACATATGTGCATTAGTATGTGCCTTGGGTTTCGCCAAATATGTCATCCGGTAGCGTCTAATGTTCGTTCTACAGATTTAGCAGAACCAAATCATGCATTGCCTATTTTCCCTCCTTGGGAAAATCCCAATCTGAGAGAGTACCATTTTATAAACAAGCTGCCACTGCAGCTAGGCTTTAATCAAAGCTAAATTAAAGCGAATTGCGCAGAAGCTCAGGCACCACTACCAACGTGCTTTAGCAAGGTAACATAATAAAATGACAACTTTCAGGCATTAAGAAAAGAAACGCAAGATCATTCCTTAGACTATCTTTGTCAGTCACCACCAAGAAAATACAAGATCGCAGGGGGGCTTCTCCTGCGAAATAGTGTTCCTGCCAAAAAGCACGCTTTACAGAAGAAAGTAGGCACACCGGAAATTCCTGAAATTGCTTTGCGCCTTTTTCTTGCGACATCGCAGTGATGTCTTGCAAAATTATGGCAGTCATGGCATTTTAGGCATTGCGTTTATTAACCGAACATTACAGGCCCGTATTTTTCTTTTCAGCCACGGTTATTTTTGTCCTTTATCCGCGTCTTTGTGTTGACCAGCCGGTATTGACACAGCTATCAAAACGAAATTTACTACCGTTTTCACAACCGTCCTACTGACGGTCTTCCATTAGGGACTGGGAGCTTTGCGTAAAAGAGTACGAAAAGAGAAACGGTATTGTTAGTTTCACATCTTTTAAAACTATAAGCGGTGCATCTTGATCGGGCCTAATCACTACATTACTTTAACAATTTAAACAAGAAAAGAAATGCGCAGATGCATGCGCTCGTTAAATTACAATCTTCCTTTACATTAGTCGGCGTGTTTGGGACGATGTCGTCAAGAAGCCTTGTCTTTCTAAGCAACTGATCAAGATTTGTTCTCTTTCCTTTCTCTACGACGTCCCGAATTACACTACCGTAGTGTGAAGTGAGGCCTTTGTATCCCAGCAAGAAGGATAGACAGAAAAAAGAATGGTAGACGTAGTCGCTCTGGGTAAAGGTTTTCAAAAAACGAGACGGGAAGAAAGTAAAAAGCTCAACTGTTAATCTAGCTTTCCATATGATATTTCTAGCGTTATCTTGTTTGAGCTTTATCCCGAGTGTATTTTTTAACACACATCGTTTGTGAGCATTTGGAGATCGTTTCTCCTTGCGCCTGAAAGTCGTATTTTCGAACGGCCAGTATAGTTAGGTCGTATAATCGAGCGATGCTTGAAATGATGCCATAAAATTTTAGCGCGTCAAACTAGATTTCATCGCTCCAGATTTAAAAAAAATAGAACTATCAAGCTACCTTTCCTGCTCGTTCGCATAAACGTTCATTTAAGTTATTGCTAAAACGCAAAGGCGTTGCCTAGCATTCGCGCCAGCACATCTCCGACAATCACCCGCTTTCGTGGAAGATCCTGAAATGTCCATACCGCTGTCGCGTTGAAAAGAGATCAAGGCTGATATCCGTATGTTAAAGTAATTTATTCAAACGAGTCCCGCGCTTTTTTTATTGCATGACTCTCTTTCTTCCTCGTCTTTTCATATTTGTTTATACTACGGCCGAGAAATGAAGCTGTATAGGCCTAGTCCAGGTATGCAGCAAGAAGCATCACAGGGGCTGCCTTTGATTATTTTGTTAAGAAACACTTTGGGTCTTACTCGTGGCTGTGCAGTGCCCCTTTGAAGGTTGCAGAATGAAGCGTATTTTCTGAAACAGCAAAAACTACTCCCGCTCAAATTTTCTCACCCCTGACAGCTTCTCTCAAGCTAATTTAGTCCCTCTGTCATGAGATTCCTGCCCCTCAAGTATTCTTTTACCAGCATATATTGGGCAGGAAACTGAGTGTTTCTCATTAGGTCATTGCTACATACCTTGTCCGCATTACTTTCCTGTCTGGCCCTTATATTAGAAGCTATAGCTACATTTGTACAATTCAATCGCTCTAATTCCTACAGGGTTCAATGGTGTATGTTAATTGCAGTTGCCCAAATGCACGCATATATTTGTTTGCGGTGAGCGATTTGCTCATGCTATGCGTTCGCGTAGTGCGACAGCGATAAAAGTACACCTCTACAGCCTCGAATTTGAAAAAGAGAGATTCTATCGAAAAGAAACGTCAGAAGCGCTACACTGTCGCACACGAGTTTTACTTCTTGGCGATGATCGTGTTAACAAAACGGCCATTGTTGTCAGGTTATTAGGGAGTTTGAGAATTGGGGCCCCAAGGAGCTTGGGGCCCCAATTCTCAAACTCCCTATTATTTCACGAGATGGAAAAAATAAATTTCCCTCGGATAGTGTTGGAGCGTTCCTACCGATATGATAACGAAATGTGTTTCAGGCGCAACATGAATAGGAAGCAGTGCCCTTTTAATGACAGCAAAGCCTATTATAGCAAAAAGAAGCAGGAAAAGCGAGCGAGGGTTGCCCGTGCGCAGTATCCGCACCCCCTGACATATAAAAAGGAAGTGAAAAGGAAGGAAAAGAAAAAATGAACATAATAAGAAAGTAAAACATTAGGCAAATACAAAAACTGAACGCTCTCAAGGCATTCTCCTATAGCATAAATGGCCAATACTGTAAGAAGCACGCCATTGACACTTTTCGTGTTTCGTGGTATTTCCCTGTCTCGCTCTTTCCTCTGGTTCTCGTTCTTCGCAGTACTTATTTCGAGAACGAATGGCTCGCGCGGGAAGCTTCAATGCGCACACTAAACGCATCAAGCGCAACTCACGCTTGCATGGCGACACATGAACACCCGGAACGCACTGTATATATACGGTGAATACTCGTCCTTGAAACATGTGAACCAGACGAAAACATTTGTACAATGCATTAAGGTGTTGGTAAGATAGGAGCACCTGATTAATTAAGAATTCCCATCTGGCGGAAATTCCCTCTCTTCATATAGATATTATGGTTTACAATCACTTGAGGAAATGATTGGCGTTTTAAATCTAACTACCTCTTTCGATTCAGCTCAGTGATCATTGAGAAAAAAAATTTCTCAGTTCCCAACTGTTTAGGTAAACGGTGCGGCAGCCTTTGATAGTTCTATGTATAACTGCGTGAGTGAAATTGCACAAGAGGGAACAATTGGGCGAGTTGGAAGTGGTTATATTACTTGCGGGCTAAGCGAAAAAAATATCGATAATAGTTAATACTTGCAGCGATTTTATGCGCCAGCACCATGATATGATTGTGATGCACGCTCTGTAGTGAAAGGTGTCGTCGTCGTATACACTCTACAAAACAAATGTACGCCGCTAAGAAATTAATCGCTAAGAGTTGTGTCCGCCTGGTACACAGCTTCACAAGATTAATTGCCGGTATGCATAAGGCCACACGATTTTGTTAACAGCTTTTTACTGAAGCAATCTTTCTGGTTAATTACAAGACGGGCGATAAATAATTCAATTTGCACAGGGACCGCATTTTGTGCTACAAAGTTCCATCGGTAGATGCCATTTTTAGGGGTTGCTAGAGGACAAGGTTGCCAGAAGAATCAAGCTGTCGAAGCTGCTCTTTTTTTTGTTGTTGTTGTTATTATTATTGTTGTTGTTATTGTCTCACTAGTTCTGTGTGTCATTCGTTGCGTATCTGCATCTTAACCCTGCGTGAGGTTAAAGCGGCTCCTTAAGTATTTGGCCGGTGGTATAAGAAGTTTAGCGACGCTTTCTTTTTTTGCGGGGAAAGTAGTTACTCTTTAAGCTTTTAACATACGTCGGGGCAAAGCAACGCAAGCCCCTGGCACCATCGGGGTGAGTACACCAATAACACGACATCACAATGCGAATTATTATTCCTTATGAAGTATCTGTTTAATGTTGGCATTATACGCTGCTATTTGTCCTTTCTTTGGCCACTTTTGCGCTCGCGCTACACCATGTAATCGGTACACGCAAAAAAAAAAAACACATAAAGTGTCGAATATAAGGAATAAGGCCTCTTTGACAAACTATTCACACGGTGCCACTTCATTGCCGTAAATGCTATGGAACGTATTGTGGGGCGCGATTCAGCACATCGCGCGAACTTAACCAGTAGAACTCCCCCTATACACAGCGCCTGACAAAACCCACATTATTGGTTTTCTATGGGAAATGTATACGTGTCCCAGAATTTCAGGTCTGTAACATGCAGATTGAGAAATCGTGCCAAACTCTCCCTTTTTTTCCCCTCTTTAAAGTGCAATGAAATCACGCGATGGCCCGTATCCACTAAGTCCTGGCAACGTCTTTGCAAAGCCGAGTGAAACAGTGCACTCTTGTTCCGAGCGCTTGCGCTCTGGCTTTAATTTAAGCGGCTATGTCGAGTAATGTTACAAAGTGCATTTCTAATCCACTTATGTGAAGCGAGCGCTGAAAGGAAATGAAACGACCCCTGCTTGAAAGCGCAGGAAGTGCCCAGAAGAAGACGTCAAAGGGTTCGGAATACTTGGGTATGTTGGTGGTTCATTGCATTTTTCTTATGTCGAAGAAGAGCGGCCAAATGCAAATAAGTAAAATGGCGCTTGCTCATTGTCATAGCGTTTATGAGAGTAGGCCTGGTTCTACAAAATACATGCTATACAATGATCCCGGTATATCCATAGTTGCATCCATTATCGAGCTTCACAGAAGCGATCGCGAAATCTAGTATAGTTCAGCAGTTAATAAAATGAAGCAATTGAGGTGACGAATGATGGTATACGTTTTCCTGACTGTTAGCTCCCAGGAAAAGAAAGGACGGGAAAATCGCGACGTTCTCCTGTTATTTTGGGCACACTAAATTCATCGCAGTTCATTACTTAAGTTCTGTGGACTTGGCAATCTAGATAGGGGAAACACGCCTAGACGTTCTGAATTTCCCGTTGCTCCTTTATTTCTCGGAGCCACCATCACGCCTCCTTTCACTGCGCCTACCACTTTAGCGCTTTCAGCTAAGTGGCGACGTACATGTTTTGTGTGTTGTAGATGCTGACATCTAGTGAATGGCATGTGAAGCCGGCACCATAGAGTTTCCTACGAAAATACTAGAGGGAAAACTGGCGCTAGTGTCTATGGGAGTTTCAAACAACGCGGTTGAGCCAGCATGGCAATGATGGGTATGACATGGATTTGCCTATATAGTCTTCGTTCTTCTGGCTTCATATCGCTTTGCGACTTCAAAAAAAATAGGTCGTTTACGACAAAATATTGAACTAAAGCGGAAGATTTAGGAATAACTATGGGCGTGCGCAGGTACTAGTTGCTTTATCGCGGTTAGAAAAATACTGAACGTTCAGAAGTTTAGCAATATTGTGCGATATGGCAATGTTGCCTCCTCTGCTTGTGCCCAGATTTAGCAGCGTCCATACACGTACGTTTAAGTTCCAGATGTAGTTGTGTTCGAACTTAAAGATTTTTGCTCTTGTAAGTGACGTGCTGACATTTTCAAGTATGTAAAAGGTATATGTGCCTTCTAAATATAACAAACGGGCTTTCGCTCGCTTCTTTTAGTGCAGGGCAAGTGCTCCACTGTATTTTCACAGACTATATATGCATGGGTCAAGCCCCTGCGCGTGGCCGTTGCAGGAGCGCAGTATCGCCAATCGCTTGGTGGTTGGTTTTGTGAAAAAACGTGATGTTAAATAAACAGCCGTGCCGTTAAACTCCATCAGAAACGGCGCCTGAGCTTTGATCTGAGCTGACTTTTTGAGCGTCGTCCGCAGGCGCGTCTGCCTATCGTCCACTGGGCGTCCACTTCGCGCGCTAACTGTGTGCCTGCTTGGCGCGTTCGGTCGGCGTTGAATTCATCAGACAGCGGAATTGAAATGCCGTAGTACAAGACATACGAACAGCCTTCTGACAAGGGATGTATGTCAGCCGTGAAAGCGACCCTACGGTTACAGATTATATCGCATTTGATGCAAAAGAAAAGAAAAATTAACACCATCTTCCCAAAGGGAACCCTGATGGGATGCGAAGCAGCAGAGTTGCGCCGGGTGGCGTCACGGGTTGAACGGCGCTAACGCGGGTGCTTCGCATCCCATCAGGGTTCCCTTTGGGCAGGTGTTGCAGGCGAACGGACGAGGCGGCAGCTGCGGCGAGCGCGCGGCAGGCGAGGGAGAGCGTGACGTCAGCGCGCACTGCGAGGGGAGCGTGACGTCAACGCTCAGCTGCGGCGTGACCTACTTGGCACCGCTCCAACACCTGCGGCGAGGGCAGCGCGTTGCCTTCGCTCTCGCCGTACGGACGCACAAAACGTTACACAGGCTAGTCAAAGAGCTGCTTCGCATCTAAAAAACAGCAAAATCGCATCGATAAGGTTCGCGAGACGCAGCGCGAGTATTTCTAAAGTTGGGTACAATGCCGCTGCAAATAATATGTGTAGCCATCCATCAACAAACAGAACAACGAAACACTGCATATCACCTCATCATTGCAAACGACTTTGCTACATGCGGCAGTCTGATCATCTCTAGCAGTAAAGCCATTAAAGCGTACACTACAGCCGCTGCCTTCGTCGCGTAATGAAAAAGTGCAGTAACGTCACTCGCGTCACTGAAGTTAAAAAACAGGAATAAGCAAATCCACCAATACGTTTGAAGCCGCAGGCACGAAAACTAGACAAATCCATGTCATACCCATCATTCCCATGGCATCTTCACGATCGCAGCTCCAGTTTTCCCTCTAGTATTTTAGGAGGAAACTCTATGGCCGGCACAAGGCGCTTGAAGCGAGTGCGCCACACTTGACTCGGCAGGCAGAGCAGAATAAAGGCGCGGCGACGTAACGCAGCCTCTCGCTGCATCGCTGTTTCGCTCATCAGAAAACGACTTAAAGAGTGAGATGACAAGTTTCGAGTGTACGGTCGAGCCAGGTGATAGAAGGCAGTGCTGACTGGAGATCAACGGGAATCAATTTCGCTTGTCAGTGGACGACATGCATAATTATGATAACCATGATTCTAGTAGCGTATGGCATTATAATGAGAACTTGATGTTCGAATTGGTTCGACTTGCCCGCCAAGGAAAAAAAAAGCGAGTTGGTGCACTTTTACCGCTAAGTGCGACACAAATTCGTTAGGATTACGTCGCGGCATGGGGCACATGGATGAGCAACTGAAGAGGGTAAATTTATCAATAGTGCCGCACAATTGATAAATTTACCCTCTTGGTGGTGCAGCCCTTCAACCGCGATGCTGCATGCACGAGAAGAGACTCACAACGGAAAGAGAAGTTGCACGAGGATGCGTCATGCCTTTAAGCGTTTTTCTGATCTCTCTCTTTCTCCCCCTCTCTCTTTTTTTTTCCGGTCAGTCTTTTTTTTTTTTTTCTTCCAGTATCGGGTGCGTCGTGCCACTCCGTGGTGGCCGCGACAACTATGCAGCACGAGAAGGCCTACTTGAGTGCTGAAATTTATTCGCTCCAAAAGAAGCTTCGTAAAAGTTTGAGTCCAGTTATATGACATTCGAGGTTAAACGAAGCACTGCTTTTTCGGCCCCATTGTTGAAAAAGTGATGCGGCAGTAATTTCACTCGAACGCACACGTGCGTCGGCGCTCAAATTTAAGTAGACGACAGTTGCCTTCTCCCGGAAGTGCATCCTTCTTGTAAACGCCGAAAATGAGGCTTTCGCTTACTTTATGCCATTCATTTAACTAAAGCTATTGTGCACACTGACAGTGGGAAGACCCTCAGCTGATCCAAACTCCACTCTCGATTTACGCCAGCTCTTGATCGATACCAGTGATCTGATAAATGACTAAAAAAAGCAGCTTCGTAGTCAATGAGGACCAGCCTCTATTTGAAGAGAGGACATTCGAGAAAGTAGCAACGTTGTACTCCGTTTGTGAACGCCGCGTATGCGCATGACTATAAATTTTGGTAGAGTTGTCAATTCCAGCGCTCGCTATTCGCTTTTACGCATTCGGCGTAACAGACGACCAGCGGTCATTCTGCCACCGAATGCGTAACAGCTGGTAGAAGCGGGGAAGGCGGACAGAGTGGTAAAGGCGAACACTGTGGTGCCGATGGCGCGAAAATTGTGTAGTCGGTGGCTTTGGCGTCCGGTTTCGTGAGAACGCGGCTTGCTTGACTATATTGGGAGCACAAGCAGTCAGTGCTTAACATCTGAGGTTAGACGCGATACGTCAACCATGACTCCCTTGCTGGTAATCAAGGCCTACCTGCTTTTATTAGCTCAAGAGGGGTATAACGGCGCGAAATACATTGCGAAATGCCCGAAGTTAATGAGGCAATGACAGTATGCGGGGCGACAGATGGTGAAGTCGACGGATGCTGGAAGATGGTCCTAAATCAATTCCGCGATAGTGAGCGAGAATTGTGGTGCGAAGAAATGCAGCTTCGGGCCACATAAGCAAATGAGGTCTCGTCAAAAGCAGTCAGACACCGCGAAAGCTTTGACGTGTGTGAATTCATGAAACGTTTCAAAACATGGCAGTGATGTTCGTTCGTGCCTCTACAAATTTGACAGACAATGCAACGACACATCCTTCAAGAAAGTAGCTTGGTCTAAGTGGCTGTTGGCAATGTTTCCAGACGAGGTGGGCCGATGTTGTCATAGAAATGACCTCTAGGGATGTGCGTGACAACGAGAAGATGAGGCTTCAACTTAAGCGCTGGCAAAGTTTGTCTACAGAGACCTTATGTATCAGATTTCAAAATACGATTCCTGGTGAAGGTGAGCCATGTATACTCTGAGTTTGCGTACAAATCCAAGGCATTCTTGCAAGAATCGCTTAAAAGTGCTAGCGCATACTAGTGTGCTCTAGAATAAAAAAAAAGTATCGTTTTGCAGGATTTCTACCGTAGTTCATATCAGTTCAATTGCGCCTTTGTAGTCGGGACAGGCAAAACGTAGAAACGTTGTGAAGAGCAGCTAATATAGCTAACGAGTACTGCTCCAGGAGGCGAGTTATTTTGGAAGAACTACGAGGAAATGTTATGGGGAGCTCGCAAAAGTTTCGAAGAGGGAAGGAAAGCCCAGTCAAGCGTTAGTACAAAACGTTAAATTAGATAGAAGAATGGTCGACAGAGAGGTGCCTCACAACTGCAAGTTTGAAGAAATACGGCCGTTAATCTGTTGGAAATGCCAGCACCGAGGACATTCTGGAGCAGGGTACAGGCTAGCAACTGTGATACTCTATATGCGACAAGACCGCGAGTCGCTGCAGTGTTACACTTGCGATATGACTTTAAGCGGCGATAAGGGGAATGTCTACGGCTCGGAGAGCTTTTTTAGATTGCAGTAAAAGTGGCAAGATCGCGCGTCGCATTGACGGGAACGAGCACGCTTTTACCCCACAAAAAAAGAAAAGAATCATATTTTTATTTTTCTCTGAAAGTGGTGCAAAAAACGCCGCTAGCATCACCCAAAAGCTTGTTTGTGTCAGTCTTCAAGGGTAACAAAACCAGTCCATGCAGGCATACAGATTCTGCTGAAAAACAGTTATTTATGACTTAAAAGCGTACTTCGCCTTATAAGACACCTTTTTATAGCGTGCAAGAGCAATTCGTTCTTCTTTTCGCTGCTTTCAGAGTGGCGCAGGTGCCGCTGCCTTCGAATTCGTCGGCCTGTACTGGCGCGTAGTCCACCGCTCGTCACGCGTGCGGCGCTGCCTGTTTTCAGGATCAGTACTCTACATCAGTACATCAGTACTCTACAGGTTGGCGATGCAGGCAATTAAATTAAAAATGCAGATATGGACAGAGCATAATGGCACTTTTGCGAACTCCAAAATGGATTTCGAGTCGACAGGAGATTAGATGATAACCTTTTTGCGCTTACGCAGTGTATAGAAATAGCCGGAAAAGAGAACAGACCTTTACATTTGGCGTTTTTGGATATTAAGGGTGCGTACGATAATGTAAATCAGAATATTTTATGGGACATAATGAAAGAGGTTGGTATAGGGGATGACTGTATAGAGCTCTTAAAGGAAATATACAGTGGAAATATACAGTATGTGTGGAATGGGAAGGTATGGCGAGTAATGGTAGAATGGAGGCCGTCGATATAGGTAAAGGGTTGAGGCAGGGATGGCCGCTGTCCCCACTATTATTCATGCTTTACACGAGGAGAATGGAGAAAGCATTGGAGATGAGCAATATTGGTTTTAAGCTGTCGCACAGACAGGCAGGTATAGTGATAGAACAAAAGCTCCCCGGGTTGTTTTATGCAGACGATATTGTGCTATTCGCAGACAGTCGAACAGATTTGCAGGGTCTGGTTAATACATGTGGTCGGGAAAGTGAAGATTTAGGGCTAAAATTTAGTGTGACAAAATGCGGCTGGATGACATTCAATGACAGCAACGATCAGACCATATCAATACAGGGCGAGGAGATACCCAGAGTAGGAGAGTACAAATACCTCGGGATATGGATAAATTATGGGAATAGATACATAGAAGTACAAGAAAAAACTATGATAGTTAAAGGAAAGAGGAACTCCGCAAGAATGAAGCATAGAGCGCTGTGGGATTACAACAGGTACGAGGTAATTCGAGGTTTCTGGAAAGGTGTAATGGTGCCAGCACTTACATTCGGAAACTCAGTGGTGTGCATGAGGTCAGAGGTACAATCAGGGCTGGACCTGAATCAGAGGACGCTCGGACGTCTCGCATTGGGCGCCCATGGGAAGAGCACAAATGAGGCTGTTAAGGGGGATATGGGATGGTCTGACTTTGAGGGAAGGGAAGCTCAGAGTAAAATTAGGTACGAACAGAGATTAAGGAATATGAAAGAAAGTAGATGGGCAGCGAAAGTATTCAGGTAATTGTATAGGAAGAACCTTTACTTACAATGGAGGAAGAGAACTAGGAGGCTTACCAGTAAGTATACAGCCAGTAACGAAACGGATGGGACGAAAAAGAGCGTTAAGAGCATGGTCAGAGCGGCGGAGAACTCGGATTGGATAGCAGGAATAGAGAAGAAGCCGGCATTGAACAACTACAGAAAAGGGAAAGACGAAATCAAGAGAGAAAAATTTTACGATAATTCGAAGGGAAGCGCTTTACTGTTTGAGGCAATGTCCGGTTGCCTGAGAACCCGAAGTTACAGAGCGAAATTCAATAAAGAAGGGGACACATGTACGTGCTGTGGAAAAGCTAGGGAAACGACAGATCATATTTTGATTGAATGTACAGATGTCCACCCAGGTGTAGCTGTGGACACTACCCTACAGGAGGCCATGAGTTTCAGGAGTAACACGGGAAAGCTGAACATGTCGGCGATAGAGATAAGTAAAAGGCGCTTAGAGTATTGGTGGCGCAAAAGTATGGAGCAAACGAAAGCGCAAGGTAGTTCGGGTAAGATTGTCACATCACAGCGGAACGATAATAGATAAAATAGGTAGACGAGGAGAAAAATTAGTTGTGAAAATATGTGTGATTCGGGAAAAGAAATGTTTGTAGAGGAAAAAGAAATAAAGCTAGAGCTTGGTGGCCCGGCTACCGCCCCGTTATAAAGGGGACGCTCCTAATATCCATCCATCCATCCATGTCCGAGTCGCACCCCTGCGCGCCGACTTTCCTTCGCCTCTCCTCCTTGTCACCTCTGGAATGTCGTGCTTAGAACCAAAAGGGTTGCTCGGGGAGACGCGCCCAGTAACCATTTCTGTCGGCGCCTTTACACGTAGAAAAGTAGCGACTGGCTAGATGAAAAAAATTCTGTTTTAATAATTTCTACTCACTTTCTGGAGAAACCGCTGCACGCTGGGACACTTCGAAAGGTACACTTTCTATTAAGCTGAAAAACGGGAGGTCGATGAAGAACGGTAGACAGTCCTTCAACTGCAAAATCTTGCGCTACAAATGGGCAACTTGTGGTGCGGCACGCCCGCCATTTGTTAAGGGGCCCTACTGTGCTCATTTTTTACTGCCTTATTCGTAGCAGGGGAACTGTGCGAAGTATTCACTAGTGAGATTAACGCAAAAAGGAAGTATAAAAAATTGGTGCATGGGCACTGCAGTTATTAGCCTTCAATATTCATGACCCGAGCAGAGGGCACCATAAGTCGTTCACTTTTGCATTTCGCTCTCCCGGTGACGTCACTGGTTGCTTCCAACCACCGCGCACCTCTTAAAGAAATATAAAAGAAGTCCAATATTGGGGTGGTCTTCACAAAGCGTATGTCCAAATGTCCTATATGCTCCTACCATTAACAGCTTCCGAGCATCTAGATACTGAATCCCTAGGGATTTGAAGATAGTATAGTGCCGTCGCTAGTACAAGGACAGCGCCTGACTCTAGCAGAAATTTTCTCGCAGGGCTCTTTCACATCCTGATGAATGTTAGCCGCTGTGCTTGAGTTGGCTCAGGTATATAGACGTAACTCCATTTCCGTGAGTCACGGGCTGCTGCAACTCTATTTCGTGAGTCCGTCTCTCGCGGAAATAGAACTGCAACTGACAACCCGTAGTCAAATTCCTTAACAGCAAAACTACAAGCCACGTAGACGGAAACGCGATCGAACTTGAAATTTCAATCACCTGAGAGTATTTCGGCGGCAGGATAATTGCATTAAGTGTAGAAGCCCAATTTAGAATGGGCGATGTATATATGCCCTGTAACGTCGCAGGACACTCGCATATTACACGGTGTTTGTGTCACAGATGTTTGAGAAGCTGCGATCACCCACATGTACATTTCGGGACGTTAGACAGCGCCACTGAAGGCAATGGTGGCGGGTGTTGACCGGTATATCAGCACCCGAATACACGCAGAACATGAGCATTTTAAAGCGAGCAGCCTTTTTTTTTTAGTAATACGCCTCCTTCCCTTTCTGTTTTTCATCAATTGTTGAAATCTCCTGCAGCCGTCCCGTAGCGCATACCCCAAAGACACTATACAGACAGCACAGTTACCACGCCGCGCTCGGTGCGATAACTACAATGAGCCTTATGCGCGACTAAATGTATCTTTATGGCGCACGCAGTCGAGGATCTGCGAATCTGCTACACGAGCAGGATTTTGCGTTTCGGCATTTAGTTAATTCAGTAGTCTAGCTAGACGATGGAAGTGGGAATGGCGGTATATATTGCCTGGAGCGAGGTCAAAACTTTTCACCCAGGGAATTAATATTACAAACAAGAACGGAGAAATCACCCCTCGACGTATTCTATCAGCTAACGGGACGACGGCAAACAGGAGTTGCACAGAGTTCGTTGATTCAGAGTAGCCGTTGCTCCAGACGTTGAGCCGTCAGCGCCATACTAATGGGAAAATAGCGGGTTTCGCTTCCGAGGCGTGCGAGCTGGCGCACATTTTCGACAAGTTTTGCCCGTTAACCATACATATAGTACAACGCAATGGTAAGACGACATCTACGATAATGCAGTGCAATCTGTATAACGCTACGTTGCGCCTACTAGCTACGGTGCATTTCCTGGCCTCGTCATTCCCTTTAGCGCACCCTAATGTACGTAGTCATGCATGATCCAGGGCGAAGGATGCTGATGAAAGGTGTATGCACAGCTAGCCGCGTTAGATTTCGTTTTATCTGGACGACTTGGCGCTGTACCGAAACACCCAGAATGTCGATTAAAGATGTTTGTTGATATTGGCTCTCTCTTAAGCAGGCATACCAGAGGAATCTAATAACTATCCGCTGAAATGAAACGTAGACACTCGAGTGTGGATCAACAATGCCTTGCGATAATATATGGAACGTCTTTGTTTACTTAATGAGGCTGCCTAGCAAGAATTACGAAAGTGCGCAGCAGATTCTCGACGCACGCATGGACCGCGGGCATTATATCGCAGCATTTATCGGTATTACCTGTGTTAATCAGCTAGACAATGACTGAGGCAATAGCGTTTGCTTTTCAAACAGCTGCTTCTCTAATGCGCCGTCATTGGCAATCCATTGTGTTTGCTATATGCATTATGTAGCTCCGTGGGTTGACAGGCGAGTTGGTAAAAGCTACAGTCAATAGTTACAAAAGTGGAAAGGGTAAACCTGATGTAAAAATTAGGGAAGTTTGCGGCAGTGGCGCAACGCTAGCGAAGCTGATGGGCACTTCCGGGTTTGTCTACCGCACACCCGCATTTCTTCATGGTCCGAGGCTTCGGGAAACGCCTCGGAAAGCGCTGCGAGGCCCAGCGAGCGCTTCTCAAAGCTTTGCACCGAGCTCAGCGTAAAGACACGTGCCGAACCACAGACAGCGGCAGACGCGGCCCGCGTGGCCACGCGTCGGCCTCGGCTTGACGCCGTCCCACCCCTTTGCTATACTACACTATGCGATTGCGCATACCTTCGCGCCATGAGAGGACGCATGCTGTCGTGGTGCCAAGCTATGCACAAACGCACAGCATTGCGAGACGCTGCGCAGTGGACAAATCGACGCACTGATTATTATTATTATTATTATTATTATTATTATTATTATTATTATTATTATTATTATTATTATTATTGAAATGATTGAACGGGACAGATAGAAAAAAAGAAGGATTTGGAGGGAATTTAATTAGTGGAATTGTGCATATTAACTATTCAAACCAGACACATGAGTCACCAAAGCCTCTACAGAAGAATCACTTAATTGTGTTTTACAACACAGACGAGAAGAGTAGTCTGTATTTACGATTGACTTTTTTTTTTAACAGGAATTGTCAAAATCGTATACGATTTGTCATCTGTATGTACGCACACTGTCTTTGTATTCTTTTTCTTCTGCTTGCACCTGCAACACGTACGCCCGCCAGCCACAGTTTTGCCAGTGTAGTAGTGGGCTGAGGTCATTTGCGCAAGAGAAGAAAGAAGCGTGCGTTCGAACGCCTTACATTGGGCATTGCATAGAAGTGTAGTGCTCGCGCACTCTTGGGGACAGAACTAATGATGATGATAGTTTTGTGATACGTATCACACTGTATGGGAGCAATAAAACCATCGTATTCAAAAAGAGCGCATGAAATTCGTCCTCTAAATTACGTGCGTTGTGGCAGTGCCGTTGTTTTATAGAGAAGCATATCACTTCCGGCAAGTGTTCAGCTTATAACGAGTTTCCCTGTGCCGGCGTCTGCCATGAATGGAGGCGACAGCAGCATCCAAAAAAGTATGCATTTTCCGTGTACTTGCTGCTTGTTACGCCCGCAAGGCGCGTTGAGGAGTTCGGGTCGACATGCTTCGGCACTTTGCTGATGCAGTTGCATCGTATGGGACAGCATCAATTGCGCTTGATTTTTTATAGGAACGGTGAAAAATATTCCGTATTCATGCTTTCTTTTGTATTGGGGGAGCATCGCGAGATATTGGAAGCCTAATCACCGCAAGGTCCATTGGCGCAGGACGGACCTCGGTGTATCGGCCAGTGTCGGACTGCTCTGGCAGCTTTGTAAAGCGGCTACACAGTACCTTTGTTAACGACAGCAGTGTTTAACAACTGCTTCTGCAGGGGCGTAGGAATGTGGCTGCAGGCGGTCAGGCGCTGCGTGTTCACTGGCCCATCAGTCCGCAGGGTGAAGCCCACAGACTCTCACGAGCCTGAAGAAGTCGAATAAGGCGTAGCATGGCGTCTCGGGTGTCCTCTTATTGAGATCCTCTGGATTGCTTGGCGAGCACGTCTTAAGCATTCGATTGATTGATTTGTGAGGTTTAACGTCCCAAAACCAGCTCTGATTATGAGAGACGCCGTAGTGGAGGTCTCCGGAAATTTCGACCACCTGGGGTTCTTTGCACTGACATCGCACAGCACACGGGCCTTAACATTTCGCCTCCATCGAAATGCAGCCGCCGCAGCCGGGATTGTATCCCGCGACACTCGGATCAGCAGCCGAGTACCATAGCCACTAGACCACCGTGGCGGTGCCTTAAGCATTCAAGCGTACGTAGAACTTAATGAGGTGGTTTAGTCGTTTAGTTTCCAGTGTCTGAAACCGTTTTTTTTTTTCATTGCCATGCGAGAGCTACCTTTACACCGCAGTTGCCTTTTGGTCCTCATAGGTGGATAGCAAAATCTCGGTTGTCGCAAGGGATTGTGCGTTACTCCGCAGTCTGCTACAACTTCCGGTTCGAGGCTTCGCGCCGCCGCTGCTTGCCGCCGTCGTTTCGTGGTTGGGAGTCACGATTCTCCGTTCACGTATGCGCTTGACGTTTGATTCACGACGCAGCTTTGGTGAAAAAGCGCAATGCAAGCATCGCTCGACAGTTCCGAAAGTACATGTGAGCTGTCAATGCTTCGTAACCCTCCAGGACTGTGTCTGTGTGGTGGGTATGTCATGTCCCCAAGGAGTCACGTCGAGTAGTCAGAACATTTACGATTAACTAGGTTAGGTTCGTCAACATAACATATGTAGCCTCTAATACATTGCAAGTCAACCACAGAAGTGGATGACTTGTTCTTGCAACGATCGCGATCCCGACAACGCCGATCGCGAAACGTGGTTGTGATCGGCGAATGCCAACGGGAATGGGCAATCGGTTTTGTAACTTGCGTTCGCTGACACACGTGGTTGCAATATTACACTTGACGAAGCATGTCTAGTGCTAGACGTTCCGCAATCGCAGTTATCACTATGCGCGGCAGTTGTACATTGAGCGTATTTCGTTTCAGAGGCCGTACTGAGGCTCCGTAACATCACAGCGGCGCACAGAGCGCGCGTTGTCGTCCGCTGTTGTCCACTATTTGCTGCCTCCCGTTTTTTCTTGAGAGATAGGTGCCTCGTATCACTGCACAGAGAAGGCACTTATTGCTTTGAGTACATGAAAAGTGTATGAATAAAGTTGACCTCAGCTTCTCTTCCCTCTTTCGTGCAGCCTCACTAGCTTTTTCATTGTACCGAAATAAAGACGGCACATAATCGATGTGCTGAGGATCCTTGCTGGGCGCACCTGTTTGTATGCAATTGATCGTTAATTAAGTTATTCGCACTAGAAATCAAATGACTCCAGTTAGTTGCCAAAACACTTGCCTGTGACGAAATGGTCTTCGCATATTCTGGTTCCTACATTCGGAACCCAGAGCTCGCCTGTCACGGTCGCTCGTTTGAGGGAAACTGCCCATTTATACTTGCGCGCTTCATTCCCAGGAAAACGAAACATTTTTTTTTTCCTTTCACGGAAGAATTCGCGCACCCTAATGCCGAGCAGCAAACCATAATAACTTCACAGAAGCGTGTTTTTCCTGCGAGCAGCGGAGTCGTGCAGTAAGAACCGACATACAAGGCCGAACGAAGGAACCGGGCAGCTAAGCGTCGAACCGGAAGTCGAGTGCAGACGAAAACGTCATTTTGCTATCCACCTATTGCGTTTATAGCTCCTGAACGAAATGTCACTATGGAACGTCGAAAGCGAGGCGTCGTCGGCCACATAATTCTAGACACGGCATACAAAGTACAGGCAACTCGGTGGCTTACTCAGGATTCCACTCAGGGCCACTGGAGCCGAGGGCCTATCCAGCGTATATTGGAGTTCTGTGATGAAGACATGGTCGCAACTGCTGCGGATGCAACGTATTTCATGTGACGCTATCGACCCATGTGCTGTTGTATCGCACGGCCTCCCGTCCAGACACATTTCTGCGATTGTAGCGCTTGTTTCAAGGACGTTGTAATAGAAAATGACACGGTGGCGCAGCAGATAGTTTTGGGGCGGGGGTAACGTAATGCTATTCTCGATGAACTGCCACTCCGTTGTTGCAGCTTTTAGCTTTGCACCAGAAGGCGTGCAACCACTGCTAACATGAAAAAGTGGGGCTTTTATCGGCGTCAGCGTTATTATGGGCGATAGTCATAAAATACTTATTTCCGGTGTCTATATAACAGTTTCAGTATCAGCCGAGGTAACGCTTCTCTGCTCGCTCTTATGGCCAAATGCATTTCAACATCGACATAGTTTCACAGAATAAAGGCATATACATTCCTCTGTGAAAGAAACGGGTGGTCCCTTGCAGCAGCTATTCCTGTATCTATGATGTTGTTATTCGGGCACTCACCAGTTTCTAAGTTAAGTACCTCAACACCTGTGACCAATGGATCCATCGTTTTGAGATATTTTTATACTCGTCTGAACACTTCCTGAAAAGACGCAAACTTCTCCTGGATTTATTTTAAACCCGGCTTACAGACACTATTACATGACATCTCTTTTCGAAAGCAAGCCCGTCCCGGCTAGGCATTCCTCGTTTGGTGAGAATATCTCGTCTGTTGCGAAGCTAATTATCCTAGGCTTGGAAGCAAAACCGCGCCAAAAGCGCCTTACACATCGAGCTTCCCTTGACAATAATAGGTTCCATTCAGCTTGAAGTAAGCCTTAGAGGAAGGCTAATTCCTGGAAAGACTAATCTCAGGTCGCGCCTCTTGGCTGCACCAGTGTTGACATTATTTTCTTTCTTTGGTTGACATGTCTGTAGCTTGGCCGAGCAGACAGCGTCATTTAATTGGTTTCGCCGTCGACCTGTGATGCCAAATAATCTCTTTGTCTCGGAAGTCAGCGTCTTCGGAAGAGATCAGGAGAGCAAATTGGACGAGCCAAGCAGATTGCTTTCTACCATGCGATGTAAAAGAAAAAGAAAGTACGAGAAGCGGGCGAAGCATACTTGAAGTTCAGTGTATATTTGCTACAAATAGGCACCTTTCACAGCGAGGGCCTACACATTTGCGTAATCGGTGGAATGACGTCACATTTTCGTTAATATCAGTCGATTTAGTGATAATCCCAGACGGTTCAGTGATGATCTGAGACGGTTTAAAGTACGTGGTGCTGATTCTTGAAAGAAGTAAGTTCAACTTGAAAATATTACACCGGAAAAGATCTAAAAATTGTATACATGCTCAGCCGCATCCTACCACCCCCCCCCCCCTCTCCCGTCCCTCCGCTTCCTCCCCTATTTTATCTCCCCGCACACACGTGTACGTACCTGTAAAAACGTACTGCGATCTCAATTGAGCGTTAGCTTGATCAGAGGAGCTCTAATAGTCGTTCGTTATTTCTTTGAGGTGACTTACTGGAAGTACTAATCATCAAAAGTAGTGGTCTATGTTCAAACATTTCTGTAGTCGCTCTCAGGAGTGTTCTGCGATACGAAAAGTATGTTCCGAAGAATATTCACTCACACATTGCGCGTACAGTGGTCAACTCTCATATCTATAACGCCGGAGCGTCGTGCTCGGAACTGCACGAGCGACATCTACAGTTGGAAACGGGACACCTCTGAGCATGCGCAGCGTCACTGACGCACATGCCTTGCATTCTCGACCCTAGGTTATCACCGCGGATGCAACAACCGCTTTGGCCGTCAGTAGCGCTGTCAACGGTTTAGCGCAATAACAAAAGAAACAAAAAGGAAAAGAAACGAAGCGTATTGTTGGCACCGCCCGACGCAAGCTGTGCTGCGTTCTAATTCTCCCTTCGCGGTCACATTGTCCCAACAACAGATTTTCGCCTACTTATGAACTGTATATGTTTTCTGTGTTTTTTTGGGGGGGATGGGGGGGGGGGGGGTCAGGCTGCTCGGAAGCTGTCTTTGGGCCGGTACAGAATTTTGCACTTCCAAATGTGAATAGAGTGTCGAAGCATTCTATAAGGAAGGTCGGCTTGCTGATGCTCCCCGTCATCGGTCATTGAGGGCTACAACCGACGAAGGACCGACTGATCGTCGCATGAATGGGCAATCCAAACTACATTTAGTGGCAGGCAACGCATCGTTGGTGAATTACAATTAATGGTAGGCTTACGAAATAAAATGACAGCACGCGGCAATAAACGCAATGCGCTATGAAAAATTCACAGAGCGATGCGCAATATACATTATGCGGCGCATTGCCGGTACGATATGATACCGAAAACCGAGAATATAGGTACGCAGTAGAAAACGCGCCGATGCGGGTGATCGCACTTTTTTTTTTCCAGCGCTATATGGCTGACAGCGCTTCTGCCGGCCAAAGTAGTTATCGCGGCCTTGGCGATAAGCAAGGGCAGAAACTGCAAGGCAGGTGCGTCAGTGGCGCTGCGCATGCTCAGATGTGTCCCGTTTCCAACTGTAGATGTCGCTCGTGCAGTTCCGAGCACGACGCTCCGGCGTTATAGATATGAGAGTTGACCACTGTAACGCGTTGTTTATAAACGCAGTGCCCAGATGACGTCATGGCAAGGCAGGGGCACGTACGCGTCCTTCGCCGCCTAAAGCTTAGTTCAAAAACTTCTGTAAGTGCTTTTCCCTTTGGTCAGGCGGCTTTTATAATACATGTGCAGCATCGTGATTGGTTGAAATAATCTCTTGCGATCATTTTTATCGTTAGAATGAATGAATGAATGAATGAATGAATGAATGAATGAATGTTTACTGAACATACGAAGGGGTTGTTCGTTACCAGGTGAGTGGTCTGCCAGCCTATCCATGGTACTCAAAAAGGTCTGCGGGTCCCGAATGGCCAGCAGGCGTTCCCGCTGCTCATACAGTGGAGGGTTGGGGGAGAGCAGGTAAAGAAGGAGAGGTATGTTCCTCCTGCACCCCTGCACAGTGTAGCAAAGGGTGCAGGGCTCTTTACACAACATGCACGGGCTGTGGTAGCTACCCAGGTATATCACGTGTAGTCTCGCACCATGGGCAAAGGTTTGGTTTTGAGTTTTATACAGGTGATACCCACTTATTTGCTGAGCTTCGGATGAAGCTGACGGGTAGCGTCTTCTGTTCAGTCTGTAGTGTGCCGCGATGTCCGACTTTGTAGGTATGGCCTGACCCGCTTCTTGGTTGGGTTGTGAATATGTGGTCTTTGCGTAACGTGCCCGGTAAACGAGTTATCGAGCTGCTTGTTTGACCTAGCTGGTATTTACTTAAGGACGTAGTGAAGCCGCCACTCAAGAACACATCCTATCGTGTGAGGCAGAACACACTGGTCCTGTCGGTGTGTTTCTGCCCATTGTATGTGTTTTTCAGTGTGGGCTTCATTATTTCTTTGAGTTATCGGGCGGTGGTGTGTACCCGAGAACTCGCTGCTCCTTACCTTTTGTGTTGGTGATGCTTACGCGTTACGGCCGCAAAGTCGGTTCGATTTCTCCGTTATATCGAAACCTTTAGCCTTCAGTCAGCATTCCCTCTCTTCCGTAAACCTGCAATCCACTCTTATGTACCGTTTCGCGCGGATAAGGCAGAACCACGATTTGACTGGCTTTGTGGAATTCTTGCATCTCGTCTCGCGTATTACGTGTACTTAGACCAGCAGTTTCTCCATGAACGAGCTTTGTGGGAGGCCTAGGGCTAACTTATGCGGTTTCCGCATAAGTGCATAGATTTTGTCATTCTCCCTGTTCCTGTGTGCGAGTTACCCAGCTAGCACACAAGACCAAAAAGACTTCTTATTATAAGTTGTGCGTACGTGATCCTGCTTTAACGAGGGCCTGTAGGATGCACAGGTTGCCCTGTTCTTTGAGCCCCTGCTTCCACTTGGCGATATTTCTTGGTGAGGTGGGTAGGTTGCGTCATGTACTTGGCCACTTGATTTATTGTAGCTATGCGCGTTCCGTCTTTCAGGATCATTTGACCTAGGGCTCTCTCAAGGTGTGGACTTTTTTCACATACTGGGCTTGTAGCGTGAGATGAGGGTTCGGCGCTTCCTTCCGTTTTTGTGAATGCAGGCACGCCCTCCTTGCGGTGGCCATGTTTCGAGAAAGAGAATGAAAGCTAACGAGGGCACATCTGAGTCAGAATCTCTGCGGAAGGTGAGGAAGAGGTGAAGTGTCCGTCCTCTTTAAAAATTCTATGCCGTAATACATCTTTTCTATTATTTGCTGTTTATCGAGCCCCTGATTCCACTCCACAATTTCTTAGGGATCTGCATGAACACATGGCATCTTTCGTACACAATAAAATTTTTTTAATAGGCGATTTCAATCTACCAGGAATTGACTGGATTCACGGTACATGTACCGCTGATGTCAGCGCAAACAATGAACATTTGCGTGACATTATCTTGACGCACAACTTGCAACAAGTGGTTACCGAGCCTACTCGAATTAGCGCTGCTTCTGTTTCAATACTTGATCTTATATTTATTAGCCAGACTTTTCAAGATTACTCTGTTTCTATTGAACAAGGCATTTCTGATCACGAACTTGTTGCTTTTTCCTGCACCGTCGATCTTCCCAAGTCTATTAGTTGTAAAACCGTTTCTGTTAAGGACTATTCACGAGCCAATGATGAGAGCGTACTAGATTACCTTGACGATCGTCTAAGTGCTTTTGGGGGACATGACGCTGTTAAACTATGGGACGATTTTAAGAATATTTGTATGCAATGTATCGACAACTTTATCCCAAACAGAACTAAAAAGACATCAAAACCTACTCCCTGGATGACGCGTGAGATAGTGCACGCGAAGAGAAAAGTTAAACGTTTGAGACGACGGGGTGTTCCTCGTGACATAATAACACCACACCAAGCTAAATTAAATGAGGCTGTTAGGGCTGCTAAACTTCGTTACTTTCAGTTTACCCTGCCTAATTTCATGCGAACTGCTCCTGGCAAGTTTTGGAGCTTTCTCAGCAAAAAAAGTAAACCAGTCGACCATATTGTGCACGAGGGCAATCCTGTCGTCGCTAAACACGAAATCGCTGCTCACTTCAATGTTTATTTTAATAGTATCTTTTCAAGCTCGCCTGTTCCCCTTCGCGTAAATCACGCGCCGGTGAAGGATGACTTTACTTTTATTTCCTTACCTGGCATCTTTTCTAATTTTCTATGCTCTTAAATATAAAAACAAAATCGTCACCCGCGCCTGACAACTTACCAAATGTGTTTCTTCACAGATACGCCGAAATGCTATCGCGTTTTCTTATTATCATCTTTCGTGCATCACTAACTTCAGCTGTGCTTCCGAACGATTGGCTATCTGCTCGTGTCATTCCAATCCTAAAGAAAGGCGATCCATCATTAGTTCAAAACTACCGCCCCATATCACTAACCTCCTCTTGTTGTAAACTTCTAGAACACATTATCGCTAAAGAAATCACAAGGTTTCTTGATGATCGAGCTATTCTAACTCCTATGGAGCATGGTTTTAGGAAGTGCCTCTCCACTGTAACCCAGTTAATTACTGTAGTTCATAGTCTTGCTAGCGTTGTCGACAAATCAGAACAAACTGACATCATATTTCTGGATTTTAGGAAAGCATTCGATCTTGTGTCACACGCGAAACTAATCGAAAAGCTTGTTCATCTGGACGTGCCCTCATACCTAGTAAATTGGATTTCTGCTTACCTCACTAACCGTACGCAATTCGTTGCAATTGATAGCAGCTCTTCGAGTGACCTTCCCGTAACTTCTGGCGTTCCGCAGGGAAGTGTTATTGGACCCTTATTATTTAACATATATATTAATGACATGGTCGACTCCGTTATTGAACCTGTACAGATAAAATTATTCGCAGATGACTGCTTACTCTATAATGAAATCACCTGCCAGCAAGATCAAATTACCCTAAACTCTAGCCTTCAAAATATTTTAACATGGTGCAAACGCTGGGATATGCAGCTTAATTTTGATAAAACAGTATTTATGAAGATCACCAAAAAAATTAATAAACTTTCGTTTACTTATAATTTTGCATCCATGCCACTTACAGAGGTTGATGAATATAAGTACCTAGGCGTCATAATAACTAATAATCTCAGTTGGAACTCCCACATCTCTCACCTTTGCCACTCAGCTTTCAAAAAACTCTGCTACCTCAGACACAAATTAAAGTACGCTCCCAGAGACCCGTCTAACCGCTTACACCTCACCTGTCCGTCCTAAGCTCGAATACGCAGCTATCGTATGGGATCCCTACACTAAAACTAACATCGATGCGCTAGAAAGGATCCAACGTAAAGGAGTAAGGTTCATCTTCTCTAAATATCGCTCCACCGACTCTCCAAGTGACCTAATGGCTCAACACAACATTCAGTCCTTACAACTAAGAAGAAAAATTCACCGGCCTAAATTTCTATTCCAGCTGTATAATAATAAGTTATCTCTTTCTCCTGAACCATATATAAAGCCTCTCACTGCTCGCCGAACAAGACATCGCCACTCTGCTACATTAACACCTTACAGTTCCAGAACCAACATATTTAAGTATTCTTTTTTCCCTAGAACAGTAGCCGACTGGAACAGCCTACCTCTTAGTACACTCAGCAACACCGACTCTATTGCATCCATTACATCTTAAATCTAGCCCTTCCTGTCTCAATACAGTGCACCATTATTGTTTTGCTGGCACCTTTTTACATTGATTAGATAGTTACGTATTTTTTATCTTTTCATATTGTATATTCTTATTGCTTGTATTATATTTTTTAGTGCTTGTATACTCGTTGATAGCTTCTCCTTGTTGTTGCTTTGCATAGATCCTCCTTGTACAGAATTTTGGATACCTGCACACTTTATACTTTTTGTTTGTATTTTTCCCTTCCTGCCTGGGCCTTTTAAGGCCTGCAGTATTCCTAAATAAATAAAAAAAAATAGAAGGGGCGAAGGCGAGAAGCGAAGATTTGAAGTGGGCGGAAGACGAGCAGTATGTCCCTCGAAGTCACGTAACAGAATATAAGCATCGTAAGAGAAGTTCAGTGTTACAGGAAGGTCACGTGCAGAAGGTTAGAAGGGAAGGCAATGGAGGGCGGTAAGCATGGCATAATGTTCGCGTATTTATTTCGAATTTACCGCTAGATCACCATTAAAAGGTTCTCGACATTTGATTCGAATGTATTTAGCAGAAAGGAAACTCAGACAGCGCTGTGGCCTCTCGCGTCCATGATGTGACGTACACAGTGGCCGCCTGAAAGGGAACTGTAGGCATGATAGAATGAGATACGTGCGTATGTGGTGCGATCAACAACTTTTTTTTTGTTGTTGTGCTCTGGTGTGTTCGATCCCTACATCGTTCAAGTAAATAAAGGGCGACTCCACATATGACAATCGTATATCAAAATGATTACGCCGCATCAGGAGATATTTTGCTTCTTGTGACATCCACCCGTGACACCCACTCGGCTTGCATTCGAGTGGATGACAGTTATTGCTTTTATCAAAATGGCGGAAGAAGTCGACCTTTCCCCTGTCCCCTTTCAGCTGGTGGGACGAGCTACGGAAAATTGAAGTGCCTCATACACCTCGACGAGGAAAATCCTGTGGCATGCGGTTTGGTTGGTTGGTAATAACTTTATTGAGTGTCCGGCAGTGTTCAGCTCGACCGGGCCTAGGTCTTCCACGTTGGACGTTGAGCTCTTGTCTATACTCCATCTCACAATTACCTTGCAGCACTGCCGAAGCTACGAGGAGTACACAGGCAGTACTCTTGCGCAGCATATAATATAGTTCCGGGCATAACTGTTTCATTATTGATCATATACAAGGGCTTTAGCTGTGCTTCTTGCATGACGCGTTACAGCGATACGAAGTACGTTAGGCATGTACTTCACAAACTCTCAATTATTGTAGCAGTTACCAGCTCGCAATAGTAATAACCTCCCTAACCACGATGACGTACGGGAACATGGCAGCCCCCATACAGCCCAGACCACCCGCTTCCATCCGAATTCGTGCTTTTTACTGGTTCTCTAACCAGGCAGCAAAAAGTAAATGTTATAACCTGTCATCGCTTAGTCTCATCTAACGCTGAAGGCAAGGCATCAGGTATATTTTGTTGCTATTATTTAGATCGCTCCTTTGTTTACATGCTGCTAGGACTACCAAGGTGGTGCCGAACCGTAAAATTGGTTTGATGTAAACATAGCAGATGGCGCCACAACATTAGCGTTGGTGATGCGTCCACGATGAGAGACGCCCCGAATGCCTAAAATTGTTTGCTGCGCCGATAATTTGCTCTTCCGCTCAAGACCAGTGCGCGATGGCCTCTGAAGGTGCGTCAAATGATTCTGCAGATCGCTACAGGAAAAAGACCAACTATTTTACAAAAGAAGCAAGGTTAGTGGTGCTTAATGTGTTTAGTGCGGTGAAAAAAGAACTTGGTGAAAGCGCAAGTATGAACGCTGTCATAAAAAGAACCGCGTTCCTCACAAATGTCAGCGAACGCTCCGTCTACAAATAGGTTTCTGAACGTCGAAGAAACGGCGAGGTGGCGTCCCCGTAGAGGTTCTCGCCGGCGAGCCGACGCCACAGAGACGCCCAGCAGACGACGCGAAGCGGATGAATACATCTTGAGGGGCTTTCGCGTTTCCCATTGGCTAAAAGGCCCTGCAGCTTCCACAGTGCTGCAAGGTACTTCTGAGATGGAGTATAGTCGGCGCCTCGGGGATCTTGTATTCCGTCCTTTTCTGTTAATCAAAGCGCTTTTAGGATTTACTGTAGACGCATCACTCAACAGGCAGTGGCCAGGGGCCAGGCTAGTGAGACAGCCGTCGATATTCAAAGCTCGCAGCTTCTTATATGTATATGCAGCCTTGCCGCCTCATAAAAAGAAATTGTTCAAAGGCACCGCGCACGCCCATTACTCGCGTCGACACCGCAGTGTTCCGCAGTATAAGGCTCTCTGCCTAATGAGTGGCAGTTTAATGCGGTCCACTGGTCCCACCATGCCAAGCGGCTAATGGCACGGAAACCAGATCGAACTAGGGTCCACCGCCGAGCCAGGTTCCGCCGACCATGTAACTACCCTATAATAGCACGCCCCGCTTTACTTCCCGATACGGGCCCCGGCCCGACTCCTTCCCCCTTCCTTATTCAGCGTCCTCTCAGCTATCTACCGTTCATTCTATTATTTTCACTGCACGGGGGTGGGTATTTACGCCTAATTGTATTCGCATGCGTGCTTACTTTGCCCTTTGGTTGGGATACCACTTCTGCGGTGATGCACCCTTATGCCAGCGAAGGAGATTGCGCAGCCAATTTAATCGCGTTGGCACGTGAAGCGCTGACTCGTAAAATAGCGCAGAAATGAACGCAAGCAAGAGGAATGAAAGTGGAGAACACGACAGCTACACCTTATCGTTTAAAGTGGATGGTCGCACAGTGCACAGTGGAGCGCTGGACTGCTTCTCAGTGACAGACGAAGCCCTAACTTCTAGATCGAGTACTGTTACCGCATCATACACTGTCACTGGATCGTCGAGAGAAACACAAGTGATAAGTCGGATGCCCGCTACTTCTTGAATGCCCCTTGTGTGGGAAACAAGAATCTGTATCTTTTTCTTTGTCTTGCCTTTTTTTAGTGCTTGTGGCATTGCCATTCCCATGCACAACAACACAGTTTATATATAAGCATAGAAAAAGTACTAGTACGCTAGAAATGGCGCTATATGAAAGCGCCACTGGACATTCACTATTCAATAGTGTCTGTCGTCGCGTATATATCTGTTGCCTTCACATTGCCAGTGAACGCCCATGTTGCTAAAGTTTGTTTCTTAAACTGACGACGGTGCTTCCTGGTGTCCGATTTTACTCTGTTGAACCACGTCTTGCGGATGCATGATGTTGCCTTTTTGTGTGTTCCTTTATACCACGTGAATACCCCCCCCCCCATTCTACTTTGAAATTTTGAAATGGAAGCACTTTTGCGGCTGCTCCGTATGCACGACACGGGTCATAAACGACTGCAATATATATATATATATATATATATATATATATATATATATATATATATATATATATATATATATATATATATATATATATATATATATATATATATATATATATATATGCATGTGTCGGAAGCCTAGTATTCGGTGACGCTTTAGACAACAACATATCGCCTCGTTTCTCTTTCGAGTGTTCGCCCTATTTTGGCCCTATAATGTATAACCACTGTGCATTGCGACAGCGTCGATTTTTCTTTTTGAGCCATCTTACGACATTAGGGAACCACGCCGACTCTCACTTCATGCAAGATAAATTTTCCACCAGGGAAGGTCAAAGAGTACGCTAGCGAAGGGTAAGGCCGTTCTCTCTTCCTTTCTGTCCTTTTTTTTTCTGTCTTTTAGCGATGTGGTAGGGTTAATGTTGCTGGTTAGATTACTGAAGCAGAACTGCAGAAGAGCATATCACGCATTCAGGAGCAACATAAAAGGGGAATTTCTTCGTTCTGTCATTTCTATGCTTAGAATACGGGAGGCGCAGGGTGTGAGCGCATGTGTGTGAACGATGCGCCCTTCTGCGTGTTGGTCATTCCACGCCAAACGTCCCAAACATTGCGCTCGACCCTATCCAATCGTATTGTAAAAAATTGTGGACGTTCATATCAGTGCACTTTTCGCCCTCGGAAAGTATCATTAGGGAAAAAAAAATGGTCTATTACAGTGATTTGAATTTTGCCGTAGTGGGTGAAACCTAGGTTTCCGAAAAAATACTCTAAAGCATACAATACTTCACGGAACACCTCAAATATCTGCTATTTGCTTGAAGCAATGCTGCAATTCTGCGCCCGTGTTGATTATTTTTTAAAAACTCTACGAATATTACACATTAAAAGTTCCTTGTCTGTCTGTCTACGAATATTACAGACACAACAGGACTATGTCACATGGCTGGATAGGTGGCAGTAAGCATGTCAAAAAAGTGTTGAAGTCGATCACCGAGTAGTTTCGAAGTGGAAGGGGCGCAAACATTGAAAAATGTGTGAAATGCCCCATGTTCAGGCACGTGTAGAGTGGTGATGCGGTTCAAGTAAAAATGCACGCTTGGTCTCATTTGGAAGAGTAAACAAAGGAGATTTATTTGTGAAAGCTTAATCGTAGTGACTTTTGTTTTAGGCGAGAAAGAAAAAATTACGTTGAGCGTTCGCGGCGTGCCTGGGCGCGGGCCCGTAAGTCCGCTTCACTGCGTCGCCACACTTCCTTGGGGTAACGGAAATATGCGGCGCCCACGCGAGTGGCAAGATCGTGTGCTGCTGTGAGTTTTCACGTTGCTGAAAACTTGCAAACAACATGGCTGGCAGAAGGTTTCGGAAGGGCACTAAAGGCTGCCGGTTAATAGTCGGAGCTGAGCACAATTTCATTGCCACGACAGACGCAGCACTTGGGTTGTGTGCCCGCTTTTCGATATCTGCGGAGGTTGAGTTCTTACTTCCGTTGCCGACGTGTGGTCTTCGCCACTTAAAATGTCCGTGTTGCTGAGTAGGAGGTGAGCCCGGCATTAACAGTGGTCAGTGATGATGGCACGAAATGGTGAAACGTGCGCGTACGTTTGAGGAAGATTGTAGACTCAAACCTTGCTGAGAGCTCAACTTTCTTTTCTTCAACCCTTCTCTCTGGCACCCGGAGCACAAATATACCTTTGATATTTTTTTCTGACCAGGTAAAAAGCTCATGGGGTATAAGGATAGGTCCCTTGTATGGTCTCTGAAGACTTGCCCTGGCTGCCAGCCGCTTCACGGTACCGCCAACGCCATTGCAAGCGCTCTTACCATGAGAGGTTGCGAAAACGTTCCACTTGCAGCTAAACTAAAGTATTTTTCATGGTAGCACAAGTTCACAAAAATTTTGTTGTTTTTGTACTGCGACGATGCACCGTCGGAAAAGTAGTGAACTTTTCTGACATCAGGAAGTTCATGTTTTAGGACTTTGGTACTGCATCTTGAAATGTAGCCACTGCAGCTGTAGGGTGTTCGAGACAGTCCGAAATCACAACAAATTGTTTTGCCCAAAGGAAGCCAATCTCTTTGCAACGCTGGTATGCGACGAAGGGATGTAATGTGGCTTGCGTGTTTACCCAGTCATATGATTGGGGAGCATCTTGCACAAGGAAACTATAATTATCTGCGAAGTTCAAAATAAGAATCAACTCGTCGCCCCTGAGGTTCGTTTTGAGCTCTCTTAAATATTTTGCTTGCTGCTTGCTCACAAAGGGGTGCAACTTTAGCTCTTGTAGCATGTCTACAAACTTCTAAGAAAATTCGGCTGGAGTCAAGATAATTGTTTCAAGCCTGCAGCGGACACCATTGATCCATTGCTGGACATGAAGGTAGTCAACCTTATCGGTATCGAGAGATGATGCGTTGTCCAGCATTCTTCTGAGGGCGTCGCTGCTTGGGCACACAAGACAGCAGCCGCGCATGCAGTCTTCATTTTCTGTTTCGCATACAATTGTGGAGAACAATTATACTGTGGTAGGCACTTTTATTATATAATAATATATGTTAAACGAACCACCTCTCGTTTTCCCTGACACTTCGTCGGCGGCACTGCGGAAAGCTGAAGAATGCGTGTCGAAACGAGAAAATTCACAGCAGCACACGATCTTGCCAGCCGCGTGGGCGCCGCATATTTCCGTTGCCCCAAGGAAATGTGGCGGAGCAGTGAAGCGGACTTACGGGCCCGCGCCCGGGCACGTCGCGAATGCTCAACATAAACTTTTGTTTCTCGCCTAAAACAAAAGTCACTCCAATTAGGCTTTCATAAATAAATCTCCTTTGTTTACTCTTCCAAATGAGACCAAGCGTGCATTTTTACTTGGACCGCATCACCACTCTACATGTGCCTGAACATGGGGCACTTCACGCAATTTGCAATGTTTGCGCCCCTTCTACTTCGAAAATACTCGGTCGTCGACTTCAATACTTTTTTGACACGCTTACTCCCAACTATCCAGCCATGTCATACAGTCCTATTCTGTCAGTAATATTCGTAGAACTTAAAAAAATAATCACAATGGGCGCAGTATTGCAGCATTGCTTCACCACAAAGCACATCGTGAGACGTAGTAGTGGCCGTCAATGGGTATGATAAAATATTACCATTCCTTGTCAAGCAAATAGCAGATATTTAAGGTCTTCCGTGAAGTATTCTATTCTTGAGAGTATTATTTCGGAAACCTAGGTTTCACCCACTACGGCAAAATTCAAATCACTGTAATAGACAAAAGAATTTTTTTTCCTAAAAGTACTTTCCGAGGGCAAATAGTGCACAGATATAAACGTCCACAATTTTTCACAATACAATGGGAGAGGGTCGAGCGCAATGTTTGGGACGTTTGGCGTGGACTGACCCTGTTATGAAACAGACGCCGCATCCCAGGAAGCCTGTGTTGATAGCGACTACGTGTCTCACTTAATGACCGATGCAAATTTTTGGCTATTGAATAGCATGCAGTCAATGTGGTTGGTTCCTCTGCACGGGTGGCGTTTGGACTGTCGCTTGACACGAGTGCCTTCACGTGTTAGAGCAGACGCTGTAGTTGTGCTTGGCACACGAGTTTCTTCGCCCTCCATCGGAATTCAGGTCCCTGGCTCGATATCGCGCTGTGCAATGCAATGTCATGACTACTGAACAACTCCCGTGGGCTTCAGTTAAATCGAGAGCAGTCAAATAACTACAACATGCTAAAAACTCATGTGCTGTATCCCTTCTTTATGCCAGTGAACATCAGCCGAAGGCTCACATTTTATTTACGCAAGGACTAAGAAGCGACCTACTAACCGAACAGCTTTGTATTTTTCCCGGAACCTTTGTGTAGTCATACTTGGTGTATTGTGTGCACTGAAAAGCTGTGCCCATACAAATTATCAAGCATGATATCAAAGCAAATCAAGTCAAATCGAATCCACTTTATTTGCAACTCACTTGTTGGGGCTTCCCCAGGCAAAAAGCTGTGAGAACAGCTTGACGGGACCTGGGGGCCCACAGGGGGCAGCTATGCTGTGGAATTCACATTGTATAAACAAAACAAAGATTGGCATAAAAGAGGAAACAATGTTAAGAAAAGCTGGTACAAATACAATACACATAAAAGCAAAGTTTCAATGTAACGGGTACCTTAAGAAGATTTTGCAGAAAGAGGTCAGTAAAGGAAATGCCTTACATTTTCATCAGGTAGCAACGTAGTACTTCCGATTTATAGAAACTGAGTGGGGCACTGAAGTTAATATGGGTCTTTAACGCGTTGTGAAGTGTGGGTATGCGATATGCTAGCGTAGGTCTGCTGTAATTTGTGCGTGTACATGGTACCGGTATTTGCCTGTTTCGTATGCTATATTCGTGATTTTTTTTTGTATTTCATCTTTGGGAAGGTCACTTTTATGCATATAAAGAGCCAGTTTGTAGTCGTATCACTTAGACGCTTTAAGAATATTGTCCTTAATAAATAAGGTGACAGTGGGTAGTAGGCCGGCGTGTCCACTGAAATTTTAAAAGATCCCTAATTACTTCTTTCGCATCTTTTTTAGTTTGTAATAGTTGGCAGCTGTTTTTGTACCCCAAACTAAAGTACAATATGAAAGGCGTGAATAAAAATTAGCATAATATATGTCACTTTCCGCCTTACAGGAATTCATTCTCTTAGTTGTAGAGACAACCAACTGACTTATCTAATTCTGTCGTGAGCTCATGGATATGCGTGTTCCAAGACAGTGTTTCGTCAAACCAAACACCTAATTCTTTTTCTGGTGAAACGCACTGAAGTCCCGTTCCCTGAAAATTCAGGTTGAGCTCAATGTCACATTTTTTGTTGAGTGGTTTAAATAAAATATATTTAGCTTTCTTAACATTTAAAGTTAATCTATTGGACTTTAGTCACTGTTCAAGTTTAATTAAGTAATTGTTTATTGTACCGCTTAAGTTTGTTAAATTCGGTGCGTAAAAGAATATCTTAGTGCCGTCGGCATACATGATTAATTTTGGTGAGTCAGGTACATCACATAAGTTGTTGATGTAAAGTATAAACAAGAAAGGCCCTGGAATAGAACCCTGAGGTACCCCATGTTTCACAGAAGTAGTTGGAGATACCAAGTCACCTACCTTAACACACTGTTTCCGTTACAAAGATGGCACTTCACAAGAGCGTGAGCTGCGCCATGAATACCATAGTCATACAATTTGGATAGTCGAATATTATGATTTACACAGTAAAATGCTTTTCTTAAATCAATGAATAAACCAACAGTGACCAGTTTGCTTTCCATGTTGCGAAGAATATACTATGCATCAGGCTTCGGAAAACCAGCCGTTTTCCACGAAAGGAGTGGGCGGAGAAAGGGGGGGGGGGAGATTATTGGTTTTTCAAAGTCGACCCTTCGCCGTCTGTCCGGCGTCACGCAGGATGGAAGAGCGGATTGACTCTTGCCTTCACCCACTACCCACCGCCGCGTTCGACTCACTTTTGCCCTAAGCCCACTGCAACGTGATAGCGATCATGCGAAGACTAATGCGCGATAAAGTGTTGAAAAGATTTATCTCGAAGTTGCGGGTTCGGTTCACTCAGCCGCGGGTGCGTAGATAGATAGATAGATAGATAGATAGATAGATAGATAGATAGATAGATAGATAGATAGATAGATAGATAGATAGATAGATAGATAGATAGCAACGGATACGTCATGCGATCAATAACTTGGCAGCCTTGCCAGTTACGTCACCATGAACGATAAAAGAACAGCTTCGCCGTCCCGACGGTTATTGCGGCGTGGAACTAGCTTCAATTTTTTTCCTTATTATAGATGTTTTTGTCACATATATCATCACGTCAAATACACGATCTCGTGGTGCCTCGGCGTTGCTCCGGGATGCACACATAGAAAACGGAAGCAAGAGCCCTTGTGTTCGGGCGCTGGCACAGGACAAGGTGTTATTTGAGGCAAGAACGCCACAGGGCCGCCTATTCGGACTTCATTTTACGTAACCAGATGAGAGGAGGTGCGGCCTCCCTGCTACATGCACGCGTTTTCATTTCTAGCCTTTCAGGAGCGTATGTGATATCTTAAGGGAGTCAATCGGAGCGGTGAGCGGTCTATTGAAAGCGGTGGGCATTGAACCAGGGCAGTCGGCAGCGAAGAGGAACGATGGGCGGCATTTCCAGCGCCGTCCACCGTGGGGAGAACCCTGCTGTGTGTATATTATTAGCCACTCGCGCCGAACTCCTTTCGCAGACTGCGCGAGTCTTCATTTCACGCTCGTTCATTCGTAAGTGAACGTGAGCAAGTGAATCTCCTATACTTGTGAAGCTGCCCGCTCGTCGTCGTAGACACGTCACTGCACTAATTTGACAGTTGGAGTATATAGCTCGTTGAGCTAGGTGTCCTTTCATTTAAGCGGATGAATAAGCGGGCGTCTAGCCCCCCCCGCCCCCCATTCCCCTTCCCCAAAGAAAGAAGGGCTATATAATCTAGCCGCAGACTACTCGTAGCCCCACGAGGCACTCGGCCGTTAGCAACAAATAAAGGGGGCAATAGACTGTTGTCCGTTTCTAGAATACGAAGAGCCTCTCCACTGTTATCCGTAAAACAAAAAGAAAATAAACCAATGGTAGTAACGCAGTCAGCGATAAGAGGCAGGGAGGGTGTAAGCCACAAGCCCCCCGTTAGCACTCCGCGGAATCTCATTAGCGAGTCCGAAGAACCTGGCACTGCCATACGCATACTGTTCGTGAAAACACCCGCGGTGTTATCGCCGATGCCTGAGCTCCCGCGACAATTACGGTTCGCCGATGCTGTAAGAGTGTTTCCATGTTCACAACAAAGAGACAAAAGCAGGTGCGCCGTCAGTCTTGGTTCCCATTTCCTTTGTTGTTTTTTTATTTCTCTCACTGTCTATATACCCCCGCAAAATGCGGACTGCGAAGCGGAGGCGTATTCGCCGCCGAGGTGATGTCGACATAGCGGACAGAATGAAGATTAAGTGGCTGGAAAGAAGCTCGGAGCGCCACTCGGACGCTTGCGTTGAAAAAAAAAAAAAAAAAAAAGGGCAAAGGAATATGAAAGAGTCCCCTCTGGTATAGCGCGGCTCTTTTCGTCCTGAAAGGGTTGGGGTGTTTGTTCTTTTTTTTTAACAGAGTTTCCTACGCTAATCCTCGTTTTCAGGAAACATGTCAATGAACGCTGTAGCAGTTTCTTCAAATAAGTGTCAAAGGAAGTGATCCTTGGAGCTCGAAACGCTCGCACATGAATCAGAAAGTTGATTTGGTGAAGCGTGGAAAAACCGAGAGAAAAAAAAGTATATATTTGAAAAAGTGCCCCTGGTAACTAACAACAAATAAAAAAAAAAACATTCAGTAGGGCTCATTTTATGACATTTGCTAATGTTCACTACATAGCTATTCAAAAGAAGATGTTCCTGTGTCTCTCGACGGATCACTGTGGGAAGTGTAAGGAAATGTATAGAATATAGAATAATTTAATCCTGAACGTAAGTTGAGATTTCATGAGCGTAATAAGATAAGTCAAGTGAAAGGGCGTGTAAATTGTTCTCTAGCATAGCGATAAGATATGTGTTATTTGTTGCATGGTTTCCTTAAAGTTATTTTAGCATTTACATAACTACTGGCAAAAATGTGCGTGACTGGCACTAGAAATAGAACAGGTCATTTTCAATGAAGCTCAGAAAAAAAAAATCCGGCAGATCCCACCTCTTGTAGTAATCGGAGTCATACGAAGCATTCAGCGAAAACTTGCCAATGCCGAATTGTTTTGCATTCAGCCAAGGGTTAAGAGTAGGACCATCGTCCTTGAGCGAATTGGCTGGCTTTGTTGCGTAACATGGGCTTAGCCGGCACGTTTACAGCAATCTACAGCGCACTGTGCTGTCTGTCCAGGTCACTGCACGGACGTCAGCTTTGTCGCAGACAAATGCCCGCTACGCTGTGCGTAGTGCATATTATAAGCGTCGTTCATTCCTGCGGTGTCGATCAAAACTGGACAGATGCCTGTAGAGTATCACTAATACATGTGTGTTGTTTTTAACATTTCTGTAACAGCGGTTAACAAAAACCATGCAGTTAAAGTTAGACAAGCACCACCACACAACTACTGTTGCAATAAGTTTATTTACAGTCTCGAGTGGGAATTAATGCACGCCGTAGACGGGCGTATGTGTGCTTGCATGTGAATGTGCTGGCCCAGGTTCGATTCCCACTTTCAACTGTTACAGCACGTTTGTCCGTATCTGTGTTGTTTGCGTGTACATTTCAATCGCAAGATACAGCAAACGGTATGTTTCTCTTATTTAACCAATGCAAAGTGAATTTTCATCAAATTTGCAGTGTCTTTTTTTTTTGTTCCTAACTGACATAGCCTCTAACGTTAACATTCAATCGCCCGTGGCGAATACTCGCATTGCCGGTCGTAGCACTGCGGGTATGATCCGCACGCGCTCGCTGTCATCGTTAATTGTGACTTGTATGTCAAGCATACCATGCTATAGCAATGTCAGAATCATTCATGGTAATCATTCATGCTCGCGTTACGTTCATGCCCTACCATGACGATTTTGGTTCATACCAGGTGAGTGAGACGACCAGGAGAGCACAGAGACGTATGCTGCTAGATAGATAGATAGATAGATAGATAGATAGATAGATAGATAGATAGATAGATAGATAGATAGATAGATAGATAGATAGATAGATAGATAGTACGGTTAAAGTTGCTGAAGTTCACCAAGAAATGTTTGCATCTAAAAAGTGATCCTGGTATGACTATGAAGACGTATACTATAGGCATATGTTATCAAATGAACTGTAGTGATTGTTTAAAACATACGTAGCAAAAAAGCAAAAGAGAAGAAAAAAAACACTAACAGATCCCACACAATGCAGGAATCGGTGTCACGCGAAGCCGTCAGTGCGCAAGTTACCTATGAGGAATCGTGTGGCACCCATCGAAGTGTTACGAACAGGATGACCGTCTCTGTGGAGAGAGCATGAGTGGGTGCATGCTTACCATGGGCTAACGAGGAAACTCGACTGCACCGTGGCGACTGAATGGTAGCTCATGGTTCGACGTAAAGTTGGCACTGACGCCTGCTTTCTCGAAGAGAAATGCATGCTACGGCACGCTCATGTGCCTATCGTGAGCGTCGTTCGTTAAACTATTCTGAAGAGATCGAGCACAGTTGGACGAGAGAGCATGCCGGAGTGGTGACAGAACACATGAGTCGTTTATTACCTTGCTAAGAAGCGCCTAACACACATTAGAAATGCAACAGACGCTACACAAGCCCCATCATCATACTTGCTAGTGCATTACGTTTATTCACTGTGCCTGCTGGGTGGGAGCATCCGCCGTATCCTAGTGGTAGCGTGCCTGCTTGGCTCCTCGGTGGACCGGGTTCGATCCTTGCCCATATGCAGCTTGGAGATTACGTTCGGAGATTGAAGCACGTTCCCGTGTGTCTGTGTGTTGTCTACATTATAATCCGCTACGAAAACTGCTGTGTCTTGGTTGCTTTAGAGTTCGTAATAAAGATATCTTAAGTATATATTTTAGTTGATCCTTGGTTGATCCAGGCTGCATAAAATTCAAACGCCTGTGGCGCATACCTGAATGCGTCTGGCCGAGCACTACACGTATGAGTCACACGAGATGGCAGTATCGTTAATCGTGACGTACATGGTGAGTATATCATGTTAGACATCTAAGGATCAAACATTCACGTTCGTCATACATTTGTACCCTACCATCCCAATTTCGTGTATGTCGGGTGGACGAGACGACCAGGAGAGCACCAAGACGTAGGCGGCTAGATAGATAGATAGATAGATAGATAGATAGATAGATAGATAGATAGATAGATAGATAGATAGATAGATAGATAGATAGATAGATAGATAGATAGATAGATAGATTAAGAGTTGCGCAAGTTCGCCAAGGAATGCTTCGCATAAAAAAAATCTGCTGATCCCACGCATTGTGATTATCGGCGTCATGCGAAGCAGTGAGCGAGGAAATTCCCTGACGAATTCTTTGGCATTTAGCTAAGTGTTACCAATGGGATGAACGTCTTTGTGCAAGGTGCATGCGTAGGTGCATGCTTAACGTGGGCTAACCAGGAACGTCTCCAGCACAGTGATGACTGAATAGTAACTTATGGTACGACATAACGCTGGCACTCATGTTAGGCCACAGACGCCTGTTTTGTCGAAGAGAAATGCCCTCTATGGTGAGCTGATGTATATATCATAGACGTCGCATTATAAGTACTCCTACGAGACAAAAAAAAAATGCCGCGTTGGACAAAAGCTGCACAAAAGCATGCTCAGTGATAAGAGAACATTGTACTAGATTGTTTACATATTGTTTACTAGATTGCAATGATAGCGGTTCACATACGCTAGAGGCGCAAATGGCCCCGCACAAGCATTATCGTCACAACTGCTGGTGTAATAGGTTTATTTACTATATGGGCCGTGTTGGGTTCAAGAACCAAGCAGCCACCCGAGGGCCCCCCACTGTCACCCCTCTACGAGCACCGCGTGCCTCCATCCACCCCCCCCCCCCCGTCCCCCCCTGCGGTGGCCAGGACGGCACAACGACGGCGTTACGGCTGATTTCTTCTGCGGAGGTCTGCGGCCAGCGGACAATGGATCGTGGTCTGGGAACCAGGCCACGTGCAGCATCGCGGGGAATCCCCAGCGCGTGTTCCGTGAACTGATGGGCACGTGATGTTGACCTGTCAGCTCGGCCCTGGGATCCCGGCTCCGAGCACGCTCCCGCGACTGGCCGGCGCCAGGCGTCGAGAGAGAGGTGCATCGGCGATCGACGGGGAGAGGATGGTGAAAATCAAGGTATTGGATGGAGGGACGTAAGGACGGACATCCCAACGGCAGCCAATCAGATGTTGAGGGGAAAGGACATTTTCTGATTTTGATTGGACTGCGAGAGTGCTTTGTTTAAGAAGTGTATAAAACCCAGTGAATTATGTGAGAGAAGGTTGATCATTAAATGTTGTTTTTAACAACAAGATGTCGAAGCCGTCGTTCCCTCAAGGTGCCAGCAGGTGAAGCAGCCCGCCTTCAATCCCTTGGTCGGCAGCTTGTCCACCGTTTCGCTGACAGCGGGATGAGCGGGCGAAAAACAAGGAGGGAGGAAGAAGTTAACTTGGCCGCAGTCGGCAGGATCTGTATGGCTGAAATCGTGGGTGAGGACGACGGCGGGGAACGACATCGGCCGAGACTGACGACAACCATCGAACGGACTACCGCATCACCGGGCCCACGAAGCAAGGTCTAGCAACCACATTCCGAGGAGGAAGAGCGCACCGCAAGGCACTTTCAGGCGGGTACATCTTGATTTTCTGGTCGGCCCGCAGGCAAATGACAAGCTTTACAACTTGCGAGACAGAGAAGGCATAGCGCGGAATGAACGGGACGGTGGCGTAAACTTCCAGCCCGTTGGGAGTCGCCGACAGCGACGCGGGGGGTCAGTTAGTGGCACTTCAGATACGCGTGCGGAACACAGCTAGCGCTGCTACATGCTTCAATTGAAAATTGCTGAGGCGGAAACGGTAGCAGCGCTTAATGCTAGAAACCAGCGGTGCGAGCCCGGGAAGGGGCTGATCCTAACGACGGCGGTGATAGCTTATCGCGATTGGCGGAAGGTCGAGTAACACAGCGCTGAAAATTGGCAAGCTTGTTAAAGGTTGTACTGGCACCATGCCGAACCAAGAGGCACTCGTGCCAATGTGGTTAGAGATGTAGAAGGCAAAACGCTCGATTCATAGGACGTTCCGGCAGAGTGTGGTGTCAAGAGGCTAGGTTTATGAATGGGGGCCGGCAAGATTTACTCGATAAAAAGTGCACGAGACACATTAAGTCGAGCATTTTGGATGGCCTTAAGCTTACAGCAGCGGAGTACAAGAGGCTGTTTATGGGTCTCGAAAGGGAGAAAAGGAGTCCTGGGATCAGTTCGCCGTGCGACATGAGAATTATTTTGACTATTATGTCCAGAGTTCCAAGGTACGCACGTTCGCGGAACTCAAGCAGCTAATTGTGACGGATCGCTTGAAAGAATGCTTAAGCACCGAGGCGAGAGCACATGTCGTTCTTAATGAACAGGAGGCGTTTTTGTCACCCAGCGCCGTGGTTAAGCTGGCGGAGAGCTTTGAGGAGAGCGAGAAGTGCAGGCCTGCGCAAAAGAGGGCGAGTGCTGAGGAAGTGCAAAAGAAACCTAAAACATCGGGAGATGCATACGCGAGCGTGAGGTGGAAAAAACGATGTTTTGAATGTAAGGGAACCGATCACTTTGCCAAGGAGTGCCCCAATAAGGGCTCAGTTGTGAGGCAAGGCACTAAGCCAGCAGCACGTCAAGAAAACAGACCAGTGGTCGCGAAAGTTACGGCGTCCGCATTCGGGTCGGATGTGGCAATGACAGACGTGTTGGGGCAATGTAAGCAAAAGCAACCCAGACTGACAACGGTAACACTTAAAAGCTCAGGTCAGTCATTCGACGCAGTGATAGACTCGGGAGCCGAAGTAAGTGTTATCAGAAAGGCGGTGGTGCCGAAATACAATGGTACAGGTTCGCGGATAAAGCTAACGGGAGCGTTCGGGCAACAAGTAACGGCTGAGTTAGCTTACGTGCCACTGATAGCGACCGAAGGAAGCCCCTACGTGGCACACGAGGCGGTGCAGTCGGCCGTGCTTTGCGCGCTCACGGATGAGCTACTCGAGGGGACCGACGCACTGATCACACCTAACGATTACGCGCAACTTCTAGACGAAAGGGTAAAAGTTGACGAGTTGTGTGATGAGCGCCCCGTGGTTAAAGAGACCGAAGCAGTAGCTGAGCTTTCAGAAGAGACACACGAGGAGCAACAGGTGACTGCGTGCAGTGTAACAACGGAGAACGTCAGCGAGGGTTCCGAGCCGGTTAAAAGCACACGACAGGTGTTTCGTGAGGCTCAGGAGTCAGACCCGACCTTGCGGGATGCTTGGGCGCAAGCAAAGGCGGGAACGCATGGCATGCTCGTTCAGGACGAGTTACTGTACCACCAGGAACATATCGCGGGTCGCATGTGCAGGCAGTTAGTGCTACCGTCGGATAGGAAAAAGGAAGTGCTGAAAATGGCTCACGATTCACCACGGGCGGGTCATTTAGGAGAGCGCAAAACACTGCAGAGGGTGAAAAGCTCATTTTACTGGCCGCAGGTGTCCCGGGACGTAAAGGAGTACTGTAGGTCGTGTCACGAATGTCAGGTGAAATCCCCGGCGAGGCAGATAGATAGGGTCCCGATAACGCCCTTGTCTAGACCAAGTGCACCGTTTCAGACAGTGAACATGGACTGCATCGGCCCGCTGGATCCTCCTTCGGCTAGGGGTCACCGTTATGCTCTTTGCGTTGTAGACTTACACACTAGATGGCCGGAAGTCGTGTGCCTCCGATCACTGACGGCAAAGGCCGCCTGTGATGCGCTACTGCAGATATTTTCTCAGCATGGGGTTCCGGAGACAATTTGCTCGGATCAGGGCACCAACTTTACGTCAAAGTTGACGCAGGAGATGTTACAAAGGTTGGGAGCCACACCTAGGTTTTCTACACCGGACCATCCGCAAAGTAACGGTTTAGTGGAACGTTGGAATGGCACGTTCAAGAAGATGCTTTCCCACGTAGTTAGCGAACATGGACGCGACTGGGATAAGATGATTCCGTTCTTGCTGTGGGCATATCGTGAGGTTCCGCACGCGACTACGGGACGGTCACCGTTGAGCTGATGTATGGACGGGTGCCAAATGGGCCCCTCGCTATTCTCGAGAAGACTTGGTCGGGAGACTGGGTAGTTCCTGAGTCATTGGGTATACCGGCAGCGGAATATCTGGCGAGACTTCGAACTAGTTTAGCAGAAGCTAGTGAGGGAGCCGCTCGACAGAGTGACGCCACTCAGAGGGAGTATGTGGGACGGTATAACTTGAGGGCCACGGACAAACAGTTCGCTGCGGGAGACCAAAGGCTATGGCTAGAGAAGGAAGGAGAAGGGAAGCTAATGGCAAAATGGAAGGGACCGGTCACAGTGGTCGGAAAACTGAGACCATATAGTTACACAGTTGAGCTCGAGGATGGCTCGCGCAGAGCCGTACACGCTAACAAACTTCGGTCCTACCATACCCGAGTAAGTGCAGTAGGAGTGATATTTGAGGGTGACCAAGAATTTGGAGACGTTCCGGTCCCACCGTGCGAAACAGGGGCGCCGGCAACGTTGCAGCCAGGCGATTTAGCGCATTTGGAGCCCACACAGAGAGAACAGTTGCGAGACTTAATCGCGAGGCATTCGAGGGTGTTCGCAAACAAACCCGGCACTTGCAAAGTGGGAGTCCACAAAATCAAAATCAAATCGGGGGAGCAACCGCGACGCGCATACCCTTACAGGGTACCGGTAGCGCTGGTGCACGAGGTAGAAAGGCAGGTGAATGAGCTCCGACAGTGGGGATTAATATATCCGGTCGAAAGCCCGCATGCGTACCCACTGGTCTGCGTGTCAAAGAAGGATGGCGGCATCCGCATTTGCTGCGATTACAGGAAGCTAAACGAGATAACAGAGCCAGACGCATTTCCTATGAGCGTGCCGACAGATCTGTTGTATCAGGTAGCTAAGGCCAAGTACATAACGCTGCTAGATATGTTCAGGGGCTACTGGCAAATACCTCTAGATGAGGACGCGCAGGTTTGCACCGCATTCACTACTCCCTCCGGCCAGTACGCATGGAAGGTGATGCCTTTCGGTCTAAAGAATGCCGCCAGCACCTATCAGAGGATCATTAATGATATACTGGCACCGCATAGACATTATGCTTGCGCGTACATCGATGATGTGGCGATATACTCGGAGAACTGGGAGAATCACCTCGAACATTTGGACAAGGTGCTCGCTTCGCTGGCGAAGGCAGGTTTGACGCTTAACGTAAGCAAGTGTCGTTTCGCGCAACAGGAAGTCAAATTCTTGGGTCACATTGTGGGGTCGGGCAGGCACGGGGCTGATCCAGAGAAAGTGCGCGCAATTAAGGAGATTCCGGCTCCCGCAACAAAGGGGCAGCTCCGTAGTTTCTTAGGGCTGGCAAACTACTATAGGGACTACGTTCCCGAGTACTCCAAAATCGTGTTGCCTCTGACCAGCCTAACTGGCCGACGCGTCCCACAGAAGTTACCTTGGAATGCAGAGGCGCAGGAGGCCTTCGATAAGGTGAAAACATGTCTAGTGCAGGCGTCTTCATTGCAGGCCCCAGATCCAGGAAAGGAATTTATCCTCGCCACAGATGCATCCGATTACGCCATTGGGGCGTGCCTAGCACAGCAGGATGTCGAGGGCAAAGAGTGCCCTATTGCTTTTCTGAGCAAAAAGCTTAGCCCGGCCCAGACACGATGGGCCACAATAGAAAAGGAAGCCTATGCGATCATTTGGGCGCTTGGAAAGTTGGAGGCATGGTTGTTTGGGGCTAGAGTCAGGGTAATTACCGATCACAATCCGCTCAAATTCCTCACTCTGACCACTCCGCAAAGCGCGAGGCTGACACGCTGGGCGTTGGCGCTACAGAAATATGACCTGGTGGTCGAACATAAAAAGGGGCTTCTAAACGCTAATGCCGACGCAATGTCGCGGTTGGTGACTTCCAGCGATGACGCATAGGGGGAAAACCAAGGCAAGGGGGGCGCATGTATGCTTTGTCAGTGCATGCGCGCGGCGGGGTCAATGGGGTACGAGCCACAGACAGTGCTCCGCCCGTCAACCCTGTGGACTGCTGTGATGTGTGTGTGTATGTGTGTGTTGCATGCCAGAAATGCAGTGCAACACAGTTGGAGGGGAGGTGTTGGGTTCAAGAACCAAGCAGCCACCCGAGGGCCCCCCACTGTCACCCCTCTACGAGCACCGCGTGCCTCCATCCACCCCCCCCCCCGTCCCCCCCTGCGGTGTCCAGGACGGCACAACGACGGCGTTACGGCTGATTTCTTCTGCGGAGATCTGCGGCCAGCGGACAATGGATCGTGGTCTGGGAACCAGGCCACGTGCAGCATCGCGGGGAATCCCCAGCGCGTGTTCCGTGAACTGATGGGCACGTGATGTTGACCTGTCAGCTCGGCCCTGGGATCCCGGCTCCGAGCACGCTCCCGCGACTGGCCGGCGCCAGGCGTCGAGAGAGAGGTGCATCGGCGATCGACGGGGGAGAGGATGGTGAAAATCAAGGTATTGGATGGAGGGACGTAAGGACGGACATCCCAACGGCAGCCAATCAGATGTTGAGGGGAAAGGACATTTTCTGATTTTGATTGGACTGCGAGAGTGCTTTGTTTAAGAAGTGTATAAAACCCAGTGAATTATGTGAGAGAAGGTTGATCATTAAATGTTGTTTTTAACAACAAGATGTCGAAGCCGTCGTTCCCTCAAGGTGCCAGCAGGTGAAGCAGCCCGCCTTCAATCCCCTGGTCGGCAGCTTGTCAACCGTTTCGCTGACAGCGGGATGAGCGGGTGAAAAACAACGGAGGGAGGAAGAAGTTAACTGGCCGTATATGGGAGAAGCCGCCGTAACTTCGTGGTAGAGTGCTTGCTTAGCGCCTGAGGGACCCAAGTTTGATTCTTCCTAGAGCGTTCATGTGTTTACGTGCTTGTTATATCTACATTTCAGTCGCAAGCTACGGCGAACAGCATGCCTTTCTTGTCTTTAAGTGTGTTCTAATGGCATATTAAATGTCTATTTTAGTTGGTACTTGATTGGCATAGGCTGTACGAAATCAAACCCCTGTGACGCACACCCGCTTACCACGGTCCGAGCACTACGGGCATGAGCCCCACGCGATTGCAGTATCGTTAATCGAGACGCAGATGACCAGTATATCGTGTTGGTGATGTAAGGCTGAAGTACTCGTGTTCGTCATACATCCATGCCCTACCGTCCAAATAACGTTGAATGCCAAGGTAACGGAGGTGACCAGGAGAGATCCGAGACGCAGGCGGATAGATAGATAGATAGATAGATAGATAGATAGATAGATAGATAGATAGATAGATAGATAGATAGATAGATAGATAGATAGATAGATAGATACGGTCAAAGTTTCTCAAGTTCGCCAAGAAATGCTTCGCATTCAAGATAAAGCGACTGTGTTGCGTATTTGAGCTGTATAATTTGCGTCACCTGCCAAGGACCGATTCCTTCATATACGGCTTCCGTTTCACTACGTTGGTCGTTTTTAAGGGTAAAGAACGCTTAGTAGTACACATAACCATTAAATGTCATATGGCGCTCTGTGTGCACACGGAGCCATAACTGCGAGTTAATTTGCAATCGTTGTAATTTGTGCAGTCGTCATCCCGATGGTGGATAGAGACATTCGCTATCTTAGTGAGGATGAAGCGGTTCCAGAATGTATTTATGCAGCTTTCGCGGCTAACTGAATTCAGGTAGTGCAGGGTTCCAAAAATATGGGCACCGAACGTTTTGGGACAGCAAATAAATACAGTCGAAGCCATTGCGTCTACGCGAGATGCAAAATGTGACAAAACTTTGCATTGGTCACGCTATACGTCCTATTTAGAGCGGAGTCCCATGCTTGTTCACAAATGCCCCGCATCGCATTTAGCAAAGCGACGCGGGCGTTGCTTCAGTTTCTACGCTTAGCCGGACTGACTGATCTCCTGTAGGCCCACAATGGACAGGCACGTGTTGTCTACCCCCTGACAGTCGCACCCTCCCTTTGTTTCTCTTTCTCTCTTTTAATCCCTTTCCCTCAGTGAGGGCAGCAAACCGGACACGCGTCTGGTTGAACTACCTGCCTTTCCTTCCTTCCTTCCTTCCTTCCTTCCTTCCTTCCTTCCTTCCTTCCTTCCTTCCTCATCCTCCTCCTCCTCGCCGCCACGGTGGGATAGTGCGGCTATGGTAACTTTTCTCTTTCTTTAACGCAAGACCACATACCAAAGATAGAAGACAGGACACAGGCTATGGTACTCGGCTGCTGATCCGAAGGTCGCGAGATTGAATCCCGGCCGAGCCGGCTCTATTTCGACGGAAGCAGAATGCTGAGGCCCGTGTTTTGTGCGGTGTCAGCGTTCGTTAAAAGAGCCGAGGTGGTCGAAATTTTCTGAGCGCACTACGACGGAGTCTGTCATAATCATATCGCAGTTTTGGGACGTAAAATACGAGAAATCGTTGTTATTGCACAAAAACTTCCCGGGGAAAAAAATTAAGCTATTCCCACACCGTGAAACGCGTTGGAACAGCGAAGCTGCTCATCTATCATTGACCGTGGAAGCAAGTGGCAAGGGTGTGAAGTTATTGGTGTCATGAAGTAATAGTCACGTTAGTCATACATTCCTATCCTCCGCCAAGAAGATATATCCTTTATCACCTGGCAATGTCTCGTACCCCCCCCCCCCCCCTTCCCTTTTCATCATTATCTAGTGACAGTACCTGATCCTTCACCATGCACTCATGTACTTCATTCTTTATTGGTTTATTCATTTATTTATCTAACATTGTTTGTTTGTTTGTTTGTTTGTTTGTTTGTTTGTTTGTTTGCATTTAACCCTATGAAAATGTAGCCACTGCTGCTGGGATCGAACGGACAATTTCGCGCTAAACATTTTCGACCCTTTATCGCACATTGGCCTTCGCATATAATCACTGTCATATAGCAGTGGACCGAGAACAAGAGTGGCTCGAACGCAAAAGATGAAGGAAATTCGCGTGCAAATGGCGCATATAAGGCTTCGCGTAAGCCCTACATGGCCTTGCCCTTCTGCGTGCCACCTTCGGACGGCGGATGTCGATGGGTCGACTTAAAACACCTCCTGCGTCCCCCCCCCCCCCCCCCCCAAAAAAAAAAAAAAAACGGAAAAGAAAGAACCGTAGCGAAAACACCTGAAAACGACGGCTCCTGTCCAAGACCAAGCTTGCCTGATTTCGGCGTAACTGGTGTTGTACTTAAAGGGGCCCTATAACCTTTTTCTTGCACTCGTCTTGTTATATTTGTGAGCCGCGTATAAGGATGGCTGGGTATCGTTTATGGCAGACTTCAAAGCACCATATGAATCCATTTAATATTTTAATCATGCAGTGAAACCATCACATCAATGCCGATTGCATCAGTGTGTGGTGGCGCTCGGCAGAACTATAAGTTGCGTAAATGACGACACAACGCGCAAGGCTGCGATTGGACAAAAGTGGAATTAGCAATGTTCGCAGCATTACGTCGGAAACCAGAATTACGATTGATTTTCTTTCTCTCTTGCATGATTTTTTATTGAAGGCCAGAAAGTCAGAGTAGCTAATAATTTGGAGCATGGCATGGTCAGACCACGCGTTGTCTGCAGTTGTGGCAACAGCTTCACCAGTACACTTGGGAGAACAGTCATGTTGTGCGAGTTTCCCCTACCTAGGCGCTTTAAGCCCATTCCACTGGCTGCGTATTATGTCGTACGAGGCGAGTGAAATATAGTCCCCTGGCCCAGCGAAAGTCGAGCTGAGGGCCCGCATTTTTTTCTTGTTTTTTCAACGTTGTTGGCTTTATAACTTCGAACTGCTTGCTTATATCGTTGTCGCTCTTGCGAATATTTTCTGTCCGTTCTTCAGTCTACGCAACACTCAAATAAACACGGGCGCTCAAAAAGTGTAAGAGCCCCGTTCATAAATGTTGCCGTACGTTATCACTTTGCCCTATCCCGCGTACACAATAATCCAAGATCGTATCACACCGCAAAATCATACCGCAAGATCCCTTCTGTTTTTAGGATCGGTTATCGCTTTGAGAGATCCTTGGCTGAAGTGGCTGTATAGCTTAGTGAATGTTGGATTGTCGGTATAATCAAGACGGCAAGTTAAACTAATAGAACGAACGGTGAGGATTACCAGCGGAATCGCTTTCACTGAGCAAATTAAATGTGATTTCTTAACTGTGCATGCACCAGAAGGCAGTTCCTGTTTCCACATATACATATCCAACATTCATATCTATCCAACAAACAAGAAGCGCCTCTACCGCATCTTCAAACTTTCGCCAACAAGTGGACAATGGGCTTCATATTCTACAGCTTCCAAAACATACGTACAAGCAAAGACGCTAAAAAACCATTTCCACTCTTTTAATGCTCAGAACGGATGTTAAAAAAATTTTGGCGTATAATTAACCCCTCGGCCGATGACAGCTTCGTCTTAGCTGACTCTTCCGGTGACCCAATTCCTGCCAACTTCTGCGCCACCGTACTTAACCGAGCATTTGTTGAGAACTTCTGAGCCATATCAAATATCGGGATACCAGCTACATGCCATTTTAACTTCAACTACACAATAATGCCCGCCATCACGGTTTTCTTACCTGGAGTTAGCAAGCTTATTGATGGACTCAATATCCAGTCTGCTCCAGGATATGAATGTATCAATGCGAAATTCCTGAAAAGTACTTCAGAATATGTATCCGTAATATTAACCAAAATTTTTCAGCAATCGCTTGATCATGGTGTACTTCGTAATGAATGGAAAATAGGTAAGGTGGCTCTAGTCCATAAATCCGGCAACAAAGCATCATCAAGCAACTACCGCCCGATCTCCCTCACCAGCATTTGTTGTAGAATGCTCGAACATATCCTATATACCAACCTCGTTGATTTTCTTGAACCGAATTCATTTTTTTCATCAGCCCATCCCGGCTTCCGGAAGTCTTAGTCCTGTGAAACTCAATTAATATTATTTACGCGAAAACTACACCATTTCCTCGACCAATCATCACTAGCTGACTGTATCTTCTTAGATTTCTCGAAAGCGTTCGGCAACGTGTGTCACAAGTTATCACTTCACAAACTAAAGCAACTGAATATTTACTCTAACTTGTTGAAATGGATAGGATGTTTTCTTCTGAACCGCTCACAATTTGTCTGTGCCAATGGCTTGAACTCCGATTTTATAGAAGAGTGCTCAGGTGTGCCACAGGGTCCTTGGACCACTATTATTTCTAATATGTATTAACGAACTTCCCTCTCTCGTTAACTCTCATATTCACCTATTCACCTATTGGCTGATGACTGTGTCATTTTTAGAGAAATTACCAATACTAACGACATTGAAATACTTCAGTCAGACCTTACTAATGTAGCGCACGGTTGCAATGATTGGTTAACGGCGCTAAATACTAACAAATGCAAAGTCATGTGAGTATCTAGAAAAACGTGTATCTCGCCGCCATATTACATTGACAACATTTCTCTAGAACTAGTTTCTTTATATAAATACCTTGGTATCCATATCACTTCTAACCTCAACTGGTCTTTTCACACAGGGAACATAATTAAAAACGGTAATCGCATGCTAGGCTACCTGAGTCGCAACTTCTTCAATGTACCGGCTAATTTGAAACTTTCGTTACATAAAACATTAATACGATCCAAGATCGAATACGGGACCCCGGTATGGGACCCTAGTTACGCCAACCTAATCACTGATCTCGAACTGGTTCAAGATAACTCTGGACGTTTTATCTTTGCTAACTACAACCGTACAGCGAGTATAACTAACATGATGAAATCCAACCTTGGCCTGTCATCGCTTGCATCGTAGAAAAGCGTTGCGTGTTTCTCTTTTCCACAAGCTGTATCATCATCATGCATTGCGTGATGAGCTCATCCTTCACCCACTTTATGTATCACGACGAATTGATCATCGTTACAAAGTCAATATTTTGCCATGCAACACCAATATTTTCCACAATCATTCCTGCCGCGAACTTCGCGTGACTGGAACCACCTTCCCGCTGAAGTTGCCGGCCTTACTAATTGCGAACAGTTTCGCGAAGCCTTAGCTAACACTGTATATTCAGGAGCTATTTAACATTCATGTTGCCAACTGTATTTTTATTGTTTCTTTGTATTTTCCACTCCCCTTCTTTAATGCCCTTGGCGCTGAGGGGTATAATAAATGAAATGAAATGAAATATGATACATCGTAGCTGACCCTCCTCGTCATTGTAGTGCACAAAGTGCGAAACTCACACAGTGAGCACAAGACCTTATTCTAATGCTCTCTTCTAAACATGCATATACGGGGTACTTTGACGAAGACTGCCAAAAATACTTAAAGATAGGATTTCCATCGAACATTCTCATCAAAAAGAAAGTGTCGGTTGTGGTGAATGTCTATAAGTGTGAAAATTACAATGCTTTGAAGTAGCTTAGCTTAACCAAGTAAATATCAAATTAGTCACTTAATGGCACTTATTGGAACTGACTATTTCTAGGCTGGAAGTTGCAAGGCACCTAGAATGAAATCAGAGGGAAGTATATGGACTTTTGAGATATGCGTCATGAGAACTCTGGCATAGCATGCACGGACATGCGATAAGTTTTGCAACGAAAAGCAGCCTTGCACATCGCTGTACGGAAGTAACTAGAACGCCCATAAATTCCGTAGCGTACTTCGAAAATTCATGCCTCGAAACTGGTGTAACCATGTAGACTAGATATACGTGAATACCTACTCGCAGACTAGGGATCCTCAAGTTTCCGTCCCCTCGAAGGCAAGTCCACTTGTCGAAACGTTGGCTCCAGCGACATTCCTTGTTCTCCATCGTTTTTAGCGATCTGTTCATCAATTAGCGATCGTTCATCAGATACACGTGTTCATCAATTGAAGCTTCCATCTTCCCCTTAGCTTCACTTCTAGTTTGGATTTCAGTCGCAATATGTGGCATCAAATCATTATTGAAATGTAATCAGGATATTTTATTCAATCACCTTTTATTAACATGACCCGCACATCTACGGACGTCAGACACACCTGACAGCTCATCTTGAAGAAAGATGGATTGTTCTTTCTTTCTGAAAGCCATATATTTAAGGACTTTTCGCACTCTCCAAAAAGGCACCTAGAAGGAGGGGGCTTGAGAAGCTTTAGATTTGCTGTTGAGGAGTGATGAGGAAAGCCGTCTGGATTTCCGAAGGATCCGTATTCTCAGTTAAGCAGTTTTGCTGCCTTCAACGTATACCCTTGTTTCAATTTGCCTGCTCTGCGTGCCCAGTTTTCGTGATACTTTTTCTGGCGCTTTTTCATCTGGAAGTACGGTGGTTAATATGAATAAAAAAAATCGCCCTGAAAATAGCGTGGTTTTCTTACTTTCATGTGTGTAAAAATATTTCGTTTCACCCCTGAATTGATTATACATATCTGCGCACAGCGTCATCAAGTTTTCACTGCAGCTTTGATTTCGCTATCGAAGGGACATTGAAAAAAAAAACAGAAAAAAAAGCTCTTAGGCGGCGGCCTTCCATGAGTAGGGCATAAAAATGTTAGTGCTACTCTACTACCAAGGTCTAAATCACAGCGGCGGATATGTACAGGGGTAGTTGGAATGTGTGTCTAAACGTTCCAAATGGTCGTGGCGGCCGCATTTCAATGGATGCGAAATGATATAGGCCCGTGTATTGTGCAATGTCAGGGCACGTTAAAGAACCCCTGGTGGTAGAAATTTATACCACTTCTCGCCGCCAGCATGCTCTATCACGTTAACCGCCTTCAGCCATACGTGCTCCGCAGCACTGTTGACGCTCATGCAGTCACGCTGGTGTAGGCAGCACGCTTTCAACAGGCAGTGAAACTGTGCGGCACCTACCGGGCGCCGCCAGATCCTTGTGCGGGTTCCCTCCAGAATCCATTGCAGCGGCCTCATCATGTGGTGGAACGACTAATATGCCTTCATGGGAGCCTTTAGTTTCCGACATAACTTTCTTTATGCTTTGATATTTTACCTATACATGGGTGGGTTGCCGTGGGTTGCGTGGGTTGCCGTACACCGCTGTACGGCAACCCACGCCGGTGTACGGCGTGGGTTGCCGTACAGCGGTGTACGGCGAGTGAATATTAGAATGTCAAGGCCTAATACCAGTAACATCTGCGGTTTCGCTCACTGCTGCTGACAGTGGCATCATGCGCACAATGCTGCAGATTTGCATTGTCTTCCGGAATGCTCCCGTGCAACATTCCGTACCGGGCTGGTTGTGCTTGAAGCTTTACTATGTTAATGACGAAAGTCGGCCTAGATGGTACGCACTGGATTGTTACATAATTAGCACAAGAAGTGTGACAGTTTGCTTCTGATATTTTGAATAATAAGTACTGGAGTTTCATCCTTAATATGATTCGGAGGCACACATCGCAATGTGCGTGCGTGTGTGTGTGGTTGGGGGGAGGAGGTGGGGGGGAGGGTTCTCTAAGATGCCCCTGAATCTCAGCATACGCGAGTTGGTTTTGCCCATATCTGAATGCGGCCACCATGAACGATAATCAAGCCCGCGTTTATGAGTTCAGCGGCGCGGCACCCTATATACCTGCTAAGCTACCACCACGGTAGGAGCTTCGAATATTTTCCAGTGGGAAACATTTACTACGCATCTCAATGGGAATGCATACAGCAAGCTATATAGTATACCTGAGGATTTTTTTTCAAGGTCCATTTGGTTGCGAAATAAAAACGACAGCGGAATTTAAGATTGTATTATTTGGAAAACTTAAGAATTTCTGGGAGATTAGGTCCCAAAACCATGGCATGATTATGAGAGAGGCCGTAGTATAGAAGGCTCCGTGGAACACGCTCGTGGTTAGCTGTCGTTGCGCCTGCTCGCACTATACCGATGCTTGCCCGGGCATTGCCGGTCTCGGAACCTTGCAAAAACGGGCAAGATCAGTCATTGTTAGATGTGGGGATCGCACATTAAGCTCTCGGTATATTAGAATCATCTCGAATATTCGAAGACTTCAAGTTAATCCTCGAATCGAATACGAATACTGAAAGATGTAATACTCTACAAATATTATAGGCATTCGAATATTCGCACACCCCGTAAAATTCGCGCAATGTTTCTATACCCGTTCTCTGGAGCTCCCTCTTTCCGAAGCAATTACGCGAGCGAAGGTAGTATACACGTTATAAATTGCACCGATGGGCGTCTTGGTTCAGGATTCAGGCTGTGAATCGGTGACAACACAGCAGGAATTCTTCGCGATGGACTGCGACCATCTCATTTCCAACATTGCTCGCCTATATAGTGCTAAGGTGTCATCGATAGTGGGTGAGCAAGCGATGCCTTAATCTACGGCAGTAATTGACAACCTGGGCAGTCACTGATGAGCACAGCACTTTATTGGCAAATGTTCTCTTAGCATACATTAACAAATCGAAGTTGATCACGTGCTTGCACGATCACGTTCTTAAACCAACAGCTTTCTGAAACGTGAAAATGAAACTCCTTTCTAGGAACACTGATACGCAAGAAATGTTAGCACCCGGCAAGATAAGCGTGTCCGCGACCCTGTAAGAAGAATGGAGCGCGTAAGCGTTACATGAGTAAATTTATTTGAATTTTTTTCTGAATGTTTATCTTAAAGTGAAGCTCCTCCTGTTCACTCAATCCGTAACAGCGACAATGTAAGCTGTAGAACACGAAGCGTTAGCGTGAACACGTCACACACACTTACACAAACAAATGTACGCGCATGCACACGCACTCAAACACACGTAGATACATACATGCATACAATAGTTCAAAGGGTTATGTACTGTGCGAAGCCTCTAATGGAGGACCAAGAAGTAACATTAAGTGTGCGCGCGCTGGAACGACAACAAATAAGAACACTGTGTGTGTAGCACGAACACGAACAGTCAGTGTATATACAGTAAATATATACAAGAGAGGTGACGTATGATTCGTAGGTGTCATTAAATGTACTTGTTGTAGGCCTGAAAAGAGACGACATGGTCAAATACAACCAAGTTTTTTTGTTTTTTTTTTGCCTACAACATTGGTAGCCTACATGCTGTTAACACCTATATAGTGAGCTGAAAGAGTGTTCGCTCTCAGGCAGTCGAAGGTGCATGCAGCAATTAACACTCCTGAGCAGAACACTGTTTTACTGGTGTTTGAGTTAGCAGACTGCCTTTAGCGTCGAGTGCTGTTAGTGCAAGTGTTTGTTTTCTCCGGAACAAGGTCTAACGCACGACACACAAATTTGTAATGATCTCCTGACGAATTAAAAAAAAAACGAAAATAAATCTGAAGAAAAAAAAAACACTTTTTACCTCGTACACTTGGTGCAGCCCACCGAAAGGGAAGTAGAAGTTATGCGTTGTTACCTGTCTCTTTAGTTTTGCATGTGATCAACGGGCTCGTCGATAGCCTAACTGTTTCACACAATTTGCTCATCGTGGGCAAATGACGACATGTATTTAGCACAATAGAGCTAAGGCAGAAAGTTAAGGTAAAAGCACCACAGTTGTTAAGCCCAACTATATGACTTTACAGGTATGTACAAGTGGTAAAAAGAAACAGGAGGAGGGAATCCAGTATAACTCAAGAACACTGATCGGCCCATACAAACCGCCGTCGTGGTACGCTGCCGAACATAAGCTACCTCACCAGACTCTTTGACTAATAATTGCACTACACTTCCCTTAGTTTAAAGCAAGCCGACATAGGCGCAGCTCTGCAGTCCGTGGTACAGTGCGCAATTTGCCTTCATCGCTGCCTGTGTATGCGCGAAGCAATCTCCTCAAAGTACTTCCCAATCATCTATGCATTCAAAGAAGTCATCAGGGCCGAGCAGTAGCCACGTCCTAACTATTCATCTTTCTCTCATTCGTAACCACTTTCATACAAATATTAGCGAGTGTACTCATTTCCGGCACGTCATTTTCATCCCGTCGGCTTCGGCTCAGCTCTACAGGAGTGCATTCACGTCTCAACAACAGGCGCTCGCAATTGCACTCAATCATAAAGACAGCGTTAACTCATTTGTTCTCAAGGACGTAAATTCTGGCCAAGCAGATGCCATCACCTCTTGTGCCGACTACGAACTGGAAGCAGGCTCTCAGAATATGTCGCGGATACAATGATATTGAACTACTGGATCACAGTCAGTCATGCGGGCTTAAAGGGACCCTGAAACGGTTTTGGTGATTTCGTACAAATGCGTTGCACCGATAGCCCGAGTCCTTCTGATCATTAGCGTAACAATATCAGTACTCTGCGTTAAGCGTTTATTTTAGTACAAAGTTTTAAATACGCACATCGTGAGAGATCGACGCGACTCGAAGCGTTTTCAACCGCCCCTTCCCACGAAGCGCAATCCACGTGACGTCACGAGCACTGAAGGGCAGCCAACGATATCGTCGTGGCATCTGGCGGCGCACACACGAATCGCCGGCGCGCTATTACAGAGGCTAGCACTTCCGAGGCCGGCGACCTGAGTAAAGATCGCGGCGCTATGTCGCTACGGAGGGCTCTGCACAGCGGCTGACGTGGGAGGCGCAGTCGTCGCTAGCGCGCACTTCGCAGCTGTTCGAGTTGAGGAGGAACAGCAGAGGAAGGCGACAGAAATAAGCCCGTAGTCACCTTAGCGCAGGCTGCATGCTTCGCTTTATTTGAGGTGTGAGTGAATTCACAATTGTGTTGCCTAATCAATGACACAATGCCAAAAAAAAAAAAGAAACGTTTCAGGGACCCTTTAATCATATATATTTCACTCCACCGGTGGCACTTAATTGTCTTCGGCCGACACCAGGGTACAAACGGTTGTGATAGAAGTCCTGTGCAAGAAAAAACAATTTGCGAAGGAGGAATTTGACGGAATAAAGTTCCGCGGGTTAGTCGCAGAGCCTATGGGTGAAGCGCTGCGCCTGCAAGCTGCATTACTGCAATCCTTAAAACGAAGTTTTACAAGTGCTGTCAGATATCACGCAGCGGAAGCAGACGTAAAGCCGTGTGCGCCTCTGGCAAATACCCTGTAGATACTACAGGGCTGGTCAAATCAACTGTATGGTTTGTACACGTTATGGACGCGATTACGCCCGTCTGCTTCTGGCATTATTCAGTTTTTCTCCGCCTTGTTGACCCAACCAGCTAGCTACACATGCGATTGTGTATGTTCCGGTTATCGCTATAATAGTAAGTTTTCTCTATGCTAATTCTCCGTAGATTTTTGGCGAAGAAACGAAAGTTCCCGTGCGCAGCGTGTCTTTTTTTCGTGGAGCGGGCAATCTAAGCAATATGTGCAAAACTTCTGCGTATGATTCTACGCTAACAGAACTTAGTTGTTCTTTATTGTTATTCAATCGTACCTCCTCTGCAAGCTAGTGTCACACGCCTGTTCGCTATACGCAGCTGATCGGAGAAGCCCTACTTGATGCGCTTAGCTATAAATAGAGGAGGCATTATCCTCAGCGTGCGTACACTATAGTAACTACACTTGGGTAGTTAAGCGATACACAATGGCGCGCGTTTCACTCCTAAACTCTCTCATTCATTCAATGATTCGGCAGCATTCAGTTCACCGTGCTCTCATAATGCTTCGTTCTCTCGTATGCCTCGTGTATAAATAAAAGCGCCCACTCAGGCGCCGTCTCAGTATTACTCCTCTGGTGTAGAATTGGTTAGTCGCAGGAAAATCGCTCATGCATTTTCGGCTTTCGTACTGCCGGTCGCTATTCACTCATCAGGACTGAGACTTTTGAGACTGTTTCTAGGCGTTTAGACTGTTTCTACGTGTAATATTTCATTTGTATACTCTTTCTGTGTTTGCGACTATGCGCAAAAGCGTAAAGATTGCTGTATTTCACTGCGCATACAGTAAAGAGTGCGTCTTGCAATGGCGAAGACACATTCTGTAGAGTTAGACGGTCACGTCGCCTGCTGCACTCAGCTGTTCACACTCAAGAAGCGGGGTCCTTCGACTCTACATGGAGAGCAAGTGCGAATATCGACGGAAACATGGCGGCGTCCTCCGGAGGGTTTCGCAAACCGTGCATTTCGTATTTCTCTTTATCTCGGGAACACTCCAGTGATCGCTACATCGCGTGCGTTTAGTTTCATTTAATTTCGCATCGGAGCTTTAAAAGTCCACTTTGTAACCCAAGAGAAACACGAAAATACGAGGTGTACATAGCTGTAAATACTTTAAATGCTTCCGATAGGATAATCAGGGCGCATTTCTTACACTTCGATACACATACTATTTGGCGTAAATAAATCGTGGGTATTCTTACGATGCGACACGCCCTTGATACACCGGCCGAGCAAGAGATCGGTAAAGAAGGCGAAGAGAACTGACTGCAAGATGCTGGACATTTTGATCAATTTCTTAGCTTTCTTCTTTCTATTTTTATCTTTATTCATGGTTCATGGCCGATCACCGAGGACGGGTTGCGTCAGGACACTGAGAAAGCAATCAACCAACCATTTTGACCACCGAATGTGTTTCCCTTGAATAAATGCATCGTGTAAATAATGCCCCTTTTTGTGTTTCAGAACACGTGTAACATTTTCGGTGGGGGTTGCGACCTCCGGCTTCGCTACTGAGCTCCGTAGCATGTGGCTATATTGAGCTTACCAAGTCCTATCTTCCGTGATCAAGAATATGTGCACAATTGAGCCAGAATCAGGGAGGTAAGTTTCAGCAGCGTCATTCCGTACACGTCTTCGTTTCCGCAAGCACATTCTATTTTTCTTGATGCTTTACTCAAGAACATTCCTCTAGGCACGCATGCTTCATAAACGCTAAAAAATAATGTGACAGCCAAAGCTGAATGAAGCTGAAAATATATTAAAAAAGTCTGGGCGCAATTCTCCATCAAACATTACAAAATCTTCAGGACCATCTCTGAGGCTTGATTACAAGGCATTCATAATGCACTTCGTTAGCAGTATTTAAACAAGGGTTGCATGGGGCGTCCTGTAGGAGTGATGTCAAATGCAGAGTTCCGCTAATACGGGAGGAACCCTACAGGGCGACTTTTGCTGTCCAGCTGTAAATCACACCGCAGATGCGTCCAGTCGGCGTGAGGGCGTCTCGACCCCGGAAGCGAATTAACGCTTCCCTTCGGCACTCTTTACGTGGTTACGTTTAACCAGCTGGTTAGGGACTAAGCATGCTGTTGATGGGAGCGGCTTTCCTCTGAACACTAGACACTAAACTTTCGGCATATGACTACACTCATGGCTACGATTGAAAATGTCATTCATGTTAGCCGACGCTAAAATCAAACTTGCCAGCACATGCGCAAAAGCGACAATAAAGTCCCAAAGGAACAACCGAAGATTCATGCTGACGTGAATGGAATATGGAGAATTTTTAAAGTAACGCGGGGCTGCTGCACTTCCGGTGGTGATCTAGTTCCATCTAAGAGGAAAGGGAAAGACCAAGACACTTTCTTTTCGGTGACCGTGATTTTCGTGAGTTCGTTTTTAAAGATGAGAGTTTTTTAAGCGGTTCGGACCGCGTTACCCACACGGTATCTCGTCTTTTAGCTGAGGCTGCGCAATATATTGCAACCCTAGAAATACATGGACAATAACGTAGCCCCTAACATACGATAATTACAAAAAATGTCCATATATGTGAACCTACTTTGGTATGTATGTATGTATGTATGTATGTATGTATGTATGTATGTATGTATGTATGTATGTATGTATGTATGTATGTATGTATGTATCCACCGCACACGTACACACCTATGAGTGTACAAAGAACTAACCCCTCTACACTGAACCTTCACGCTGTTTCTCCTGAGATAGCGCCCTGCCATTCACCAAAGGATCACAAAACGGAACTTTGTTAACACACTTTCTTTAAAAAGTAAACCTAGGTTATATCCCTGTGAATTCCAAAGTGCAAGCATGCTATGCATTCTTGCAGGTTTCCTCAGACAACTCTAACAAACTCTCATTCCGGCAGCAGGCGAACGGAAGCGAGGCGAACAGAGACTGCAAGGGACGCTGGACGAATTGTCGCACAAACGGTCATTTCCAACCACACATATAAACGGCAGTTCAAAACAGAAGCGTTGTCATACTTGAATTACTTAAAATAACGTTCCTCGACCACTGGCGCATGCTATGCCAAATGGGACAGTCGAAAGGTGACTGAAAGCGCTCGAAGTTTCGCAGAACCATTATTACATTTTCCTAATGACGGAAGCGTAGTGCCATGAATAGAAACTCTGTGCGTAGTTTATCCACTTAACATTGACTGAGTTCATCAGCGCTGCCGAAGTCATCCGAGCAAGCCGAGTGTCTTAAGAAAGGTAGGCTAGCTGAGGAAGGCCGATGTGCGGCTTGAGTAAGACTGCCTCGCCTCCAATTTTCGCGCTTCCTCCCTTCACAATTATGCGCAGACGTCACTGTTGGCTATATGAATTTTATATTAGTTTCTTTTTGTTTTTGTTTTTCATTGTCCCGCAATTTCGTTTCCTTTAACGACTCGCATCCGCTGACCGCGACACTCCTGAGAACCTGCACGAAAACCGGATACTAGTTTTGCTTAATGTATGAACTATGCCCTCTAACGGCAACTTTTATAGAAGCGTGGACTCCTCTTTGTCAGGATGACTACTTTTTTACGTGCCCTGCTTATCATATGGAAAATTCAGTGTGTGATAGGTATATTCCAAGAAGCTAACTTCACATATACGCCTTATACACGGCCTAGATCTGTGCTACAGCCGTTGTTTAGACTTGGTTGAGTTAAAGCACATGCAAAGCATTGCTGCGTTCAAGAGCGCCTCTGTTGTCTGCCTTCTTAGAATTATGAAAACATGGAGAGGATGGAAAGCTACGAGAGTTTGTTTTCCTTCGGCGGAGTGAAGCACCCCCACCCCCTCCCCTGCGCGGATATTTCGGCGCTATGGCTGCATGTGGATGTAATACATGTCTATAGCAGTGCCCAATAATGTCACTTTTACACATCCGTCAGAAGCACACCGCAGAAGATACGCGACTTGATACGCACAGGACTGCGATAATTTGGGCTTTACTTTCTCCATTCTCGGCCATAGTCCAAATAATGCGTGCAACGCATTGTTCAACACACTCACTCTCGTCAACAGCGTACTTGTCAAGAGCTGCTCTGCCAAACTACGAAATTTTTGGTGGCACCACGTATTCCTCTGACACAACTGTGCTGGGAAGTTCACTGTGCTTCGAAGGTGTGGTCAGTTTCGCCCGACCACATTCGATTGAGCCTCGCATCGGTGCTCATCGAGGGAGTGAGTCCGGGCTGCGATGACGTATCGTGCATCACCCTCGCAGCGATGCACCGTCCTGGAATGTCCAGCGATTGGTCCTTGAGGTCCTGCGCGCAGCCTGACTGAAGTAAGCCGCGCCTACTGATTCTGCGACACTACACGTTGTCGGTTGCTGCCTGCTCCGGGCGCAGTATCTCTTCGCGGTGCTTGGCCCCTTCTCAGGAGTAGGAGCGCATTGAGTAGCGTGTCGACACCGAAGTGGGCGTCTGCCGATAGCAGCGTGCCTCCTCTTGCTTGTTCTTCGAAGAACAGCAGCGCATCCGCGCCCGGAACTCGGCGCTGAACTTCTCCTGCGTGGAAACAGCGGAAGCCGATAAATACGCGCTCGTCTATTAGCCACATAAATGAGAAGCAGTTAAGATTATCAGGCTACACTCGTAGCGTCTCTTGAAGCGGCGAGGAGACGTTTCTAGTCAATATTTTTACTCATGCGAATACGGCATTGTATCGAAGTAACAACGTGTCCCTTCGAAAATCGCACTCCTCCATATACCATCCTGCCCTTTTTACTCGTCAGTTACAGTACATCCCGGTGCATTCATCTCGCGCTGACAGTATGTTCTTGGATTCCGATAAAACGCTTGATAATCTATGCCATAAACTACTACTTCTTAAACTAAGCTCTCTCACTATGGGCACCAACTGTACGGAAGTGGACAGAAGGTTTCCTTACCAACCACTTCCAATTAGCTACCGCTAGTTGTCGAACTTTTCATGCACTGAAGTACGTCGGATGTGTCACAAAGTATTGCGTTAGGATCTCAACTATTTCTCAGCATGTATCATACTGATTTACGAGCTTTAACATCTTCTAGCATAGATCTGTTCGCAGATGATGCGAGTTATCTGTCGGGAAATTGCTAATGCTGATGATAACGAGAGTGTAAGTGAGCAAGAGTTACGTTCTTTGTTAGACGCAACCTAATGAATCCAACACACAGTGATGCCAAGTAAGGCACAAGAGTCTGTGTTATTCGAAGGTGATAGGTTCCTTCCCTAACGAAGGCAGGTGTGCTTTTCGTCCACTTTCATTTTTTTTATTTATGTCATAATTACTACACTACAGCTAAAAACTACAAATAATTTTATTGGTCAGCCACATTCTCGTATTAAGGTCACTCACTCTGTGACGCCTTCTTGCAAAAAGATTGTTCTACACTCGCAGCCATGGTTACAGGTGACGCTGACTAACACTCCCAAAAAGAAATGTGCAGAAATATCCATATAGTGGACAAGGGAAAGACCGCCGCAGTAGCTCAGTTGGTAGCGTTACCGGACGCCTTGTCCGAAGGTCGTAGCTTCGGCCCCTACCGACAGCAGGTGTGTCTTTTTCGAAGAGTTAAATTATTTCCGTTTATGTCATAATTACTACACTAGCTAAAATCTGCAAACAATTTCCCGTATGCCTAATTGTCTGTTCGACTCGTTAGGTTAAGGTTGATGGCTGTAACACAGTTCAAGCTGAACCGAATTTGGCAGTTGGATAGCTCACCGCTGCAGGAAGTGGATATAGAGAATTAATTATTAGCAAATGCAAAGTATTTCGTGCATGAAATTACCCTGAATGCACACTTCGGTTTTGATATCCTCACGTGAGCATTTTGATCGCTGCAAAGCTCTAGTTAGTATGTATGGGCTTAAATAATCTATATTTCTCACCTATATCGGACACATTACAATACGTGGACTTACTTTGCGTATTTCAGCCAAAAAAAAAGTAATAATTTCTGGGGTTTTACGCGCAAAAACCATCATTATGATTATGATAGACGCCATACTGGACAACTCTGGAAATTTGGACCACCTGGGGTCCTTTAACGTGCATTGACATCGCAAAGCATACGGACCTCAACATTTCGTATAAGTGCAACCGCCCCGGCAGGAATTCTATGCCACGACCATCGGATCAGCAACCAAGTGCCATAGCTACTAGACCAAACAAGAGTGTTACTGTAGACTACCGTGGCGTGCGTAAGCATCTTATACAGCGTTCCGCGAGAACTCTGTTGGGTGCCCTCTGCTCTGCTGCACAAATGAAAAAAAAAAGAACGGTGTAATTTCAGGGCAGTGGCGTTAAACGGATATTTGACGTCGCCGTCGTGGAATTGCAGTGAGGCGAGCAGCGAAATCGTAATGGTAAATTAAATGTCCCCTAACCAACTTGCAACCGTTTCACTCCTTCGGCATTTTTACGCTTTCACTGCCACCCACATTCCTTTTTCCTTTCCGTATTGCACTGATTGGGCAGGTACCGTCACTGCGTGATGCACTCAGATTGCTATAGCGAACTCGTGGAGTGTTGTATAGTTACTGCTTATCACGAGTGAAACATAAAGTTGTGAAATATGTTGTGCCCTCAATCCTAAAGTAAGATTGAAGAACGCATTCCTCGCATCAAAAGTGCAAAACATAGACTCACAGATACTTACGCTATAAATGGCGTAGATGAAAGGGTTGTAGCAGGAATTGCTCATGGCAAGCCAGTGGGAGCAGAACCAAATGACGTTGATGTAGCGGTATCTGCAAGCAAAAAAAAAAAAAAAGCATGACACGTGTCAGATGAAGTCTCTCAAGAGGTGCAGCGCTATACAGTGTCACAATTTCTTTAGCATTACAGATAGGCGTCTGTCATATATGCGGAAAAAATATTTATTATTTATGTATTCGGTATGGGAACATGTGCGCACAAGGACATGAAGGAAAGAGAGAGCAGGCTGACAACTGCCACCGAGAGGGGCACAACGCCTGCACGCTCTTTTGAGAGAAGGAAATGAGTGGAGGAAAAGAAAGAGAGGAAAGAAAATAGACAGTAAAAACAGACGAATACATAGAAAAATGGCGGCACTACGCGAATATCATGCACTTCACTTGAGGTCTGTGCGAATGCCGGTCACATTGCTGCGGTACAAAGAACCGCACCATGAGCAAGCATCACACCTCACGTGCCCTGAAAACAGGGCTCTTCAGACGTAGTTTTGCAACAAGCTTGCCCACGGCAGGGCGAGAAGTCTCATTTCTAGAAATTCGCGCGACCGTATACAATATTTTTTTTTATTCAACTTGTACAAGAAATCGGTGCACACGAGAGTTTCCCAATGATACCGACACCGCCGCTGGTTGCAAGAAATATACGACGGAAACAGTTTTTACGCGTACACGCGAAGGAAGTGTCTATGCATGGCGAAGAGGTATTGGCGTCTACTTGAGAGGTAGCGCTACAATGTGCCCATGCGCAGCACTGCAACGGAGACGCTTGCGAATGTCAGAAACTGAGTAGCATTCCTCCCACGACTTCATGCCCGGCAGCTATGCGAGAATGATGGCGGCCGACCTCGACACATCACAGACACTAAGCGATGGTGCTCCTTGGAGCGCGTGTCATGGTTATGCAACAGTTAATAATTTCAACCAGGGGCGTACGCGTGCTCCACGTTTCCTTTCACGACGTTGAACTGGACCCGCATATTCGAGAGGACCTCTACTTGAGCGATTTGTAACACTTCTTGCTTTCTCCTGCAGCTCCTATGATCACTGCTTCTTTTCCTCCTTTTCTCATTATTTTTCGTTCAGGCAGGTCACAAAACACGTTAACTCAAGCGCTCACGTTAAGAAGTGCTTGCTGTACGAACGAAATCGAAACAGCCATAAATAAATCACTAATGACAAGAGACAGAGAGAAAGCTAGGAGTTGTGCGGAAAGCAGGGAGGTTAACTAGAATACAACTTTAACTTTGCTACCCATTGCTGGGGGAGGGGTAAGGGGAGGTAGAAAGGTTGAAAGAAAAGGGTTGAGGTAGAGAAAAAAGTAAACTCACTCACTCACTCACTCACTCACTCACTCACTCACTCACTCACTCACTCACTCACTCACTCACTCACTCACTCACTCACTCACTCACTCACTCACTCACTCACTCACACACGGCCGACTTGCAAAGTTTACGAAGTGCCAACAACTGCATTACAAAAGATGAAAAAGAACCTGTTGTCCGTACTATTGTATCAATAACAGAGTACAAAGTGTCTCATTCGTCCATTCGTCCATTCTACTTATATACGCACATAACGCAGCAAAGCTTGAGTTTACAACAAGACTAACATTATGTTCAACAGGAGCATCGAAAGCAATTAGCCTTGGAGGTTCGTATTAGTCACAGCCTCGTGTCCAATGACCCTTAAAGACATTTTGTATGTTTAAATACACATGCCCCTACACGCCTTGGTATTCTAGGTCTCTTGAAAGGTTGTGAAATAAAAAAAACCGCATCTATATTGTGCCGCAAGAAGATCACAAAGGTATGAGCACTTGTCCGCCTATAATATAACTGCTACACTTTATGCTTATGCCCTTAACAGTGCTAAACACCATCTTTTTTTCACTCGACTGGTCCAGTTTTGATAAAAACTAACTCAAATAATTTCTGGAATGAGTTAAACCAAAGGATGAAGCAAACTTGTGCCCGCGTCTGCTTACTCTTTCTCTGATCCTAGCATTAACAATCAACCATACACACACGATTATGACTATCTCCCTATGGATCCCATTAGTTTGGTTTAAACACCGGTATTGCGGCAATCATCAATAAAATCAAGCGGTCGTCCTCAAATCTCGTCGGCGCCATTACCTCCAAATATCTCCGGAATATTAAACAATATAGTTCCTCAATATTACCCAACATCTTTACTAAATCAGTTCAAGATATGCGTCTACCTAAAGAATGGAAAACACCAAAGATAAATACACTTCACAAATCTGGCGACAGACACAACGCTCATAACTATATCGTCCTATTTCCCTCGCATTTGTTCCTTGCAAGCTAATGGAGCACATCACTTATGCTCACCTCGTGCAACACTTGGAGTGTAATAGCTTCTTTCCTAATTCTCAGCACGGTTTTCGTAAACTCTTTTCGGGCCAAATCCAGCTTATCACATTCACTAACGATCTGCATGTGGCTCTATACATAAGTGTAATGATCGACTGCATATTTTTAGATTTCGCGAAAGCATTTCGCAAAGTTAACCACAGGCTGCTGCTACTCAAACTGCATTGTTTGTGGATTGACCCGTTGATGCTTTAATGGCTAAGAGAATTCCTTTCCAACCACACAGTTTGTTTCCGTTAACGGTACTGATTCTTCTTAGGTATCCGTGTGTTCGGGCATGCCACGTGGTTCTGTTTTAGGCCTACTGCTATTTTTAATGTAAGTAAATAATTTGCCTAATAATGTGAATTCCTCGATTTGCCTTTTCGCAGACCATTGCGCTATCTACCGCACAATTACTAACATTTGTGACTCTGAAACCCTTCAAAATGACCCAACCGATTATGCATTGGTGTGACCTCGGGAAAAAGCAACTTAACATATCTAAATGTAAAGCAACCGGAGTTTCGCATAACGATGCACCTTTGGCTAACCGCAGCTTGAACAGAATCTTACTAGAATACGTGCGGTCCTATAAGTATGTTGGTGTTCATATTAAAAACACCCTGCCATGGTGCGATCACACAAACTGTGTAACATAGATGTCCCACCGCAAGCTCGGTTACCTAAAACGGAACTTCTATCTTGCACGACCATCTTTAAAGAAACAGTTACATATGACCCACATTCATCCTGTACCAGAGTATGCCTCATTAATGTGTGATACCGGCCAGGTTATATTTAACAGCAACGTAGAAGCGATTCAAACACGCACGTCGCGTTTCATTATAAGCCAATGTCATCGACCATCCAGTTTAACTTCCATGAATGCTAGTCTAAGCCTCACTTCGCTCGCCACGCGTGGAAAAATGGCGAGCCTCTGTATTAAAAAAAAACGTTTTGCCACAATCACCTACTAAAATAGCGTCTAATAATACCTGCATAGTTCATCTCATCCCACCTAGATCACTGCAAGAAAGTGAGCATTCCTCGAAGAACCACCTCAACATATTCGCAACCTTTTTTTCCCAAAACATGCCGCGACTGGAATCAGCTGTGCGCATCAAGCTTCCACTATTAATAACGCTGACATGCAGTGCAAGGCCTTAAACTGCTCCATTTCATTTTATCAATATGTACCGTCATTTGCATTTCACGAGACTCTCCTATGTCTCGTTTTACTCTTTCTTCTTTGCAGGTTTCGACTGTTTATTGTTTCCCTTTCTGAATTTCAGAAATTCTTATTGTTAGAGTATAAGTTTATCAACATGTTTCCAGTGTTATGTGCCCTGAGTGCTCGGAGTGCATTTTACTGCGTTTCCTTGTTCTTTCCCCTCCCTTCTACAATGCTGTAAAGCCCTACGCGTAAACTAAACTAATCGAACCAACCAACCAAATAAATAAATAAATAAATAAAAATAAATAAATAAATAAATAAATAAATAAAAGCTCTCATGGAAAGGACCTTAGAAAGTTTTATACACCATAGGTTTCACGCACCTTGCTACACTACACTGTGCTAGACTGCTATTCTCGGAGATTCTTGACGTCACGAGAAGACGCATGCGAACGCCGCACAGTGGGGATCGCCTAGCAGTGCACGCGCACTCTTGTGGACGAGAACTAATAATAACGATATTTTTTTTCTCTTCTTTTTTCATACGGTCCCTTTAGGGCAAGGCTGCATAATTAAGTCACTTGGAATTAACAATTTTCTTCAGAGTTCTGATAGATTACCACGTCCGTATAACTAGAGTGCTATTGCAGCATTATTTTGCTATATGATAATTCCGAATAACAGGTACTTTGTGAAGACGACGCTTTGAAAGAAGATCAACAGCAACAAATTATGTGATGAGTAGGATGCGACAGTTTGAAACGCTTTTGAATTGTAGTGCTTCGAGCACGAGGTATACAGGGAGTACTTGGTCACACCGAGGTTATCGCCTCTAAAACACCATTATTTCATTACGACTAAATACATTACATGGACGTATTACAATTACGGCATGGGCGTATTGCAATTAAATTGCGAACGATATGCATACTCAATCAGACAAGGAATTTGTGAAGGTAAAGGGTCCCGTTAGAAGATGCCTTCTCTGACCTCGCTCCAAGTGTTTGAAAACTGCGGAAGTAAGACGCACAAAAGCGTAGCCCGGTTCAGAATAAACAATATATCTCTTCTTTATGGTGTCAGCCACTCAGTGTACGGGACTTGCATTCTCATGGCCCACTTTCTTCTTACGGCTCCCTGAAGAATTCTGCGCCTGCAACATCTCAGTGAAGCTCTCGAAACTCCCAGCGACGTACAAAGCACTGCTGTTTCTTTTTAATTCCCTGCCTCAACGCCTGCGGCACCGACCCACTGCACCATAATGGGAGGATTACAGGTCGTGATAGCACAGAACCAAGGCCGCGTGGTCTCACGTGGCTTCCCTTCCTAGTTTTTTTTTTCTTAATTTTTGTGCTTCGTGCGACGTCGTCTGCAGAGACTTACATTAGAAGAGCACCAAAGCCGGGCTCATAAGGCTGCAGCGCCGCGCCATCTAAGCACCGAACAGCGCGATTTGTGGGCGGTTTATACAGCGACCACAAGGAACCATGCCACGTGCGATATAGACGTGCGCCGACATAATCCCGCTCACTGGTTGATGCTGGGATAGAGCTCCTGGAGAATGTTGTACGTCTGGTAAGGGAGCCAGCAGATCGCGAAAATGGCCACGACCACCAGTATCATCTTGGTCACCTGCGAAGACGAGAGCAAAGCACCACAGAAGAGTAAGTTAGTTGAACAAGAGATAAAGCGAGACAAATATCAAGGATAAAGCTAGGTTTGCGAGAGGACATCTCCAGTGCGTCACTCTGCACGAGGTGAAGGGAAAGGGAGGTGAGATAGGTGAAGGATAACAAATAAGGAAATATTCAAACCATAAATCACTGTGTTGGCATTAATGGTCACACAGTCTGTCAAGTAACCGCCATGTTAGCACTAGATACTAAGGTGTTGTCTTCCAAAGTTCGAGCTCGCGGGATCGAATCCCGTCCACTCCGGCCGCGTTTCGATGGCGGCGAAATGCAAGACAATACACATCAACTTAGACTTAGGCGCACGTTAAAAAACTCCAGATTGTCGAAAATGCTCCATAGCCCTCCACTAGCGAGCGTGCCTCAAAATGATATCGTCGGTTGCAATCCTAATTTTTTGTAGTTATTTCTTATTTGTTCACGTGCACTGTCACGACATCACTTCCGTGAAGGATGTGACGTTAGCGGACTTGGTTGATCCCGGAAAAAAAAAAACAAATTCGTGTTAAAAACAAGTGATTGATTGATGGGTTCTTACGTACCAAAAGCACGATATGATTATGAGAGACGCCGTAGTTGAAGACTCCGGAAATTTCGACCACCCGGGGTTCTTTAATGTGCACTGACATTGCATAGTACACGGGCCTCAGCATTTCGCCCCCATAGAAATGCTGCCGCAGCGGCCGGGATTCGATCCCGCCACCTTCGAATCTGCAGCCGAGTACCATAGCCACTAGACCACCGGGGCGAGGCTGAATGTGAAATGTGAATTCGCATGCTGTGTCAACTACTTCTGCGCTGCAGCGGTTTCTGTTGAAGCCTCCTACCTCACACAGTCTCTGTGACGCAAGACGTCGTGGACTGCGTTGATATGGAGTTCTGTCACGTAGGAGTTGCCCTGTTTCTTTTACCTTGCCTTCTTGCGGCGCCAGCTTAGAGTACACTTTAAAACGATCGTGTGACTAGCGATATGATAATGTGCTTGGACTAAAGCGCTGCAAAACTTTGATGACAATTGCTATAAAAGACTCCAAAATCATAGATATGTTGTTTGTTTATTTACTTGTTTGCATGTAAGGTATACTCCAGGTGACGGTGCAACTTACCAGCAATGAAACGCTACTACGGGGCGTGAAGTGTTTATATAAGGTGCAAATTCTTCTTGTAATGCGACACGCACGTGGCTGGATCCTCTACGCGGCATTTTCAGTATGCGGGAAATAACGCGGAACGCCTGTCATGCTAAAGAGTTTAACCGCAGCAGCGGACAGCATGGCGGAAAGGCGACAGGCGCTACATTCACCAGCCAGATGGTATAACGACGTTGGCGCTAAGGGCGTCGAGGCGAACGTCCGTGCCTGAGAGCCATTATCGTAAATACGATCGAATCTGGAATCGCAGGCGCGAAGTGCGACTCCGAGTTACTCTTGCGTGACTGACGCCGCTCGGAGGTGCACAGAGAGTGACAACCCCAACGGGCGGCAACGGAAATGACGCAGGGCCAAGAGAAGTCATAAACATCGCCTGCCACTTGTTCTAACCCCGTGTCACTTAGATTTCTTCTTTCTTGTGAATAACGTCTCAAAACCACCATATGATGATGAGAGACGTTGTAGTGGAGGGCTCCAGAAATTCTGACCACCTGGAGTTTTTCAACGTGCACTGACATCGCACAGCACACAGGCCTCAGCAATTCGCCTCCATCAAAATACCACCACCGCCACCGCGGCCGGGATCAAACCTCCCAGCAGCTTTCAGCTTTATATGCATTGAAAGTCGGAAAACGACTGGACCTGAAAACGCCAGCAGACCCGTTTATTCGGCACGCACTGAGCAGGCACAAACACGAAGAAAAAAGAATAGGGATAACGGCGGCTATATGCAAATGAGAACTATGAAGCCCAATATATGTGCTTACAGTAAATAGCTCCTGCGTTGTTCTAAAATTGACACGCTGCTTGTCCTTGTTGTACAGTGTGCTATGCGTCCCTTAAGTAAAAAGTATTCATTTTGCAAGCAAGCCCAACTTGCATGAACCTATTCACGTGCGTAAAATTTTAAAACGGTTACTCATCCTGCTACTGCGCTATCTCCAGGAATGTTGCTAAGTCACTTTATATAAACACTCAAAACAACTTGTTGTTTCCTTTTGTTATCGGCGATTAACGCTTATGTAAAGATGGTTGTCAGAGACAGACGCAGCAAAAAATGGGCATGTACGAACTTAAGGAAACAGTGCCTCTGAAACGAGCTAAATGCGTCTTCCTCGTCTTCTGTTTCTTTTTTTTTTTTCATGTCCCTGTAAACATACAAGCAACCGTACACTTATTTATGCTTGAATATGCTGCTTCTAACGTATCATGATTCGCAAGCACGCCACGTCTCATTCTTAGGGATAAATGTACAAACCATAATGACCACTTCGATACCGTATGACCTTTTACGTACAGGATTTTTGGCCTGTAGCTGCCACTAAATGGGAGAACTGATATCCGCAGAAATGGCCTCCCTCGTCAGCGGGCGCTACTGCCGATTGCGTGCGCATAACGAAAGATTGCTGTTTCGTAAAAGGTAAGCAGAACGCCTTCCCACGTTTGGCGAAATTGAACAGCATACTTCGCGGAATGGTAACACGTGCTACGACTGAAATTGAACTTGTACAGCATATGATTGTTGCGTGCAACCATGTTTTAACGTTTTGCGTACGAGCCTCGAGCCGGAAGTCAGAACACGTGACTCCAGTTCATCGTGCCACCCGAGAAGCAGATGAGTGATGGCATACAATGTAACTTCTCATTCCAAACAACATGTTGCCGGTAGCGCACGCTTTTGTTGTCCTCGTGTTATATGTTGCTAAACGGGAGGCATTATAATGTTCGAGGGTCGCACAAGGGCACTTTGGGGCGCCAACACCGTTGGCGAGTTATGAAGACTCAGTACTTTCGCAAAAACAGGGGTCATTTTTCGGCGCTCTTTGATAAGTACAAGAAAAGTACCGTATAATTTGCATACAAATGCAATAAGGAGCCATTAGCAACTTGAAAAATAAGAGAAGTAAATTGGGGCGTAAGGCTAGCGAAGCTGATGGGCGCTTGGCTTGTCCGGGTTCGTTTCCCGCACACCCGCATTTCTTCGTGGTTAGGGGCTTCGGGAAACGCCTTGAGAAGCACTGCGAAGCCCAACGAACGCTTCTCAAAGCTTCGCGCCGAGCTCAGCGTAAAGACGTTCGCGTTGAACCCCAGACGGTGGCAGACGTGGCACGTGTGGCCTCGGCTTGACCACGTCTCACCCCGTTGCTCTGCTACACTATGCATGACTATGCTATTCTGGGGGCTGCATGGACTCCACGAGAGGACGCATGCTCTCGTAACGCGAAGCTATGCACAAACGCATAGCTTTGCGAGACGCTGTGCACCGGACAAATGGACGCACACTGTTTCTGTATTCTTATTCTGCTTGCGTGCGCAGCACGTGCGCTCGCCAGCCGCGGTAGTGGACTGAGGTCATGTGCGCAAGAGGAGGAAGCGCGCGCGTGAGAACGCCGCACGTTGGGCGTTCCATAGGAGTGCACGCGCACTCTTGCGGACCATAACTAATGATGACAATAGTTTCTTTTTTGATACTGTCTCCGTCTTCATCATTTCACTAGCAGCTTCGTTGTTAAAGAACTTTTCAACTTATTATACATAAGATTATCGGTAGAACGGCTGCCTCGGAGTATGCATTCACAGATAAATATCGGTTAATTATAGCGGCAAGAAGGGAAAGGGACGCAAAAGAAAATCTCTAAGGCGGGCTTTTCTAGTCAAACGTATCCCTTCTACTAAACAGAGGGCCACGTGGCCGGGACCCTTTTCCTGGGAAATTTACGAATTGACACCTGCGGAATAAAACGACATGAAAGAACGGCCCGTTCACCCCCCCCCCCCCCCCCCCAACTTCTTTTCCTGTACCTTCTACCGCACCAAAAAACACCGGTCCCTATTCTCGCGCTAAGATTACCCGACGGTGAAGCCGTGCTACGCTGTCACAACTTTACGTGAATGACATTTATTTACCTCTGAATGCACTTAACATCACGTGAATGTTATAATAGTGCATAGACTGTAAGGGATAGAATTCAATCTCCAGTGCAGCGTGCATGCATATCCCTAATACTAAATAATTGATGGCATTTTATGCGCCAAAACCACAATATTATTATGAGAAAGGCGCGTAGTGGAGGGTTCCGATGTAATTTTGACAAGCTCGGTTCTTTAAGAAGCGCCCAAATAATAATACACGTGTGTGTATGTGTGTGTGTGTGTGTGTGTGTGTGTATTTCGGTGACGCAACTCCCTAGCCGCTAAGCTATGCCATGGCGGATTCCAGCATATCCCTAGCCGATGAACGCGGGTAGGCGCCACAGGTGATTGCACAATCGTAACTCGGGACGCAAATGCCCAGCATGTCAAGTTATTGATGTGACGACTTATCAGTGACGTTAGTCATATATACGTCCGATGCCTTCCATGCTCATTTCGGTATATGCTAAGTGAGGGAGACCAGAGGTTTAAATTTTGTAGCGTTAGCTACAATGGCCTAGCTGGAGCAGTTTCGCGTGCACGTTAGAGCCGTGCTGCGCATGCGCGAGGAGCACTGATGTCACACAGCTGGCGCACCGGAGCCGTCGCCGCCGCGCGCGCCTCGCCGGTCTGCTCATTCCAGAGGAGTGACGTCATAGCCGCGGCAGACGCACTGGCGTCGGCGCGCGCGCAGCTGTGCGCCTCCGTTGTGCAGTCGCCGTCTGACACTGCGCCGGAGCCGCTTGATAGCGCCTCTCCATTTGCGCGCATGCGGAGACGTATCAGTGGGGGTTTACATACAGCGGGGATGAGGAGGTGGAAAAGAAAAACGGGACAGGGAGGTTAGCGAGTTGTCAGGCCGGCTGGCTGTCGTTTGCCAGTGTGGTATAGCCATGGAGGAGGAGAGAGCCGTCTTAGCGGCAACAGAGAAGCAACCTGGCGTTGAGCAAAAATAAAGATAGATGTGTCACATACTGGCGTATACAATGTGCGTGTCATTGAAGCAACAGAAAGCATGATAATCAAGCTAATCCTACACAACGTGGAAAGCTAAGAATAATCAGCTGAACCTTAGCTAACCCTACGTATATCCTGGCAGAGCCGAGCTAAGCCACTGCAAAACTTTTTTTTAGCACCATGCGTGTTGTAGACTCCGTCAGACTCCGGGCGTCCCATTCCGCATCTCACCACCCGTTTTACAAAAGGATAATCAGGTTGGGGCAAACATATTGACATCTTGGTAACGTGCAATTCTTGTCGATACTGAGCCTCTCCGCTTGAAACGCGCGACCGAACAGAGCGAACGCTGCATTGTCACTCATCTGCAACTCAGCCTCACATGAATTAATGCAGAGAATGGTCTTCGATACCGGTACTCGGTCAGAACCGCTTGACAATTCTGGTAGCAGTTGCACAACAGGAGCGACCGGAAGGGCGAATGTGCTAAGATACCTCTCAGGCTCAGTTTGTATGCGGTGTGCCTAAGTATGCCGCCTGGTGTGCCTTCCTGTCTGCTTTGTGTTGTGTTTTTTGCGCTAACTTTACTTAAGTATGGAAGAGCAACTTAGGTATGGAAGACCAACTAGCCCATGTTCTCTTAGTGTATGGTGTGGACACACATTTTTCCTCTCGTCCGGCAGCCCTTTTGTATTGGTATATATAGCTCATAGTTGGACTCGAGTGTTGTGCGCCGCACTCACGGCAAGCACGCATCTGCTCCTTTTTTCGGAGGCCGATTCGGGAAGATGGAGAACTATGCTCGTTCTGGGTCGCACAACGCGGAGCCGCATTCACAATGACGGAGACTGCACTGTATACACTCTCGCTATCATGCTCATTGTTGAACGAGAGAGTGCGCAGCTTAGTCGCCGCGACACTTTGACGTTGCTGCGTCGAATTCCCGAAAAAATTCCCTTTCGAGCACTTGAAGTGCCAAAGAAGCTGCGTAGGCCTACGCATCATTTTGTGGCCCTTTATGGCGCTGACTGTAATAACCATGCTGAAGGTCCACCAACTGTCTAACAGTGAGCACTTCTAGGGAAACATTCCTAACATTCCCAAGCATCTATCAGTTCATTCGCGCCCCTAGCTGTCACACGGCACAAATGCTCGACATTTAACTTTATTGCAGATCCACTTAGGATGAGCTTACGTGACGTATAATAATAATAATAATAATAATAATAATAATAATAATAATAATAATAATAATAATAATAATAATAATAATAATAATAATAATAATAATAATAATAATAATAATTGTTGTTTTTGTTGTTGTTGTTCTTTAACAAGGTAGAATGAAACCGATTCAGGACGCACTTTCTGCGCAGGCAATGGTTCCCGATCTGACGGAGTGACGTCTCTCTTCCAGCAGCAGAAGGCACGTGGCACTCGGAGAGAAAACGGTCGCCAGTTCTTTCCGGTTCGAGCCTAAGCTTGCCGAAAAAAACAAAAAGACATCGCAATGAAATAACCAAAGAACAATGTAAAAAAAAACGCGTATATGGGCCGTACGCTGGCTGTTCGCAATGCCACTGCGACCAATGCATGCAAGCGTGCGCACGCACTGTGAACTGGGCCGTGCGGGCGGAACGATCAGGGCGCAGCAAGCGAAACTACCAAGGCAAAGGCAGCGCCCGCGGCTCATCAGTCGCGTCTCTCCATTTTCTTTTTTCATTGTAGCGCCGCGAAGGCGTGAGGGATGCGCGGCTGAATCACATCGCTGAAGGCGACGGCGCGAGATGGAACGGCATTACGCAGCTCCTGCACAAACGCCAGCACCGTTTAAATCATTCTCGACCACTTATTTTCTAAATTTGTATCTGTTCTAGGATAATAACAAGAAACGGCGATAACACCAGCAGTGAATAGAACGATGCTTTTGCGGGGGCACATCTAGGTCGGAAGACGAAGTGAAGCATATATAACAATCGTATATGGTTCGTAACTGACGTGATGCAGTTCAACTTCCAGCTTATACGACGCATGCTTGATAAATTTTGAACAAGTAAACTACGCAATGGAACCTCGACATTGTGGGCTTAATCGAAAACACAAGGTTACGAGGGGACCATAAAAACCCCATGTGGCCAGTCGAACCCACAATGATAGACTAAAGAAAGAAATAAGAGCCAAAGAAGGACGACAGTGTATTGAGGGATCAGCTACAATCGGTATACGCAAGGATGGATAGGAGACGATGTTTGCAGAAGGGCATTTTGTGAAGTGACAGATTATATATGGTCCTGTCGACATGATAGATATTCGTTTCCAATCGTGTGTCGTTGCCATCTATGCGAATGGCATATATATATATATATATATATGTGTATATAGGACTGTATTTGCAAACATAGCTTGGGTTGCCGCCAGTTCATAACAGAATTGACGATGCGCCTCTCAGAGAACGACGGTTTATTACGTCAACGTTTCGGTCGGAGCCCGACCTTTTTCAAGACATGTAAACACAATGTAAACAACAAAAAAAGCGCGTATGTGGGCCGTACGCCGGCAGTTCGCAGTGCCACTGCGACCAAAAGGTCGGGCTCCGACCGAAACGTTGACGTAATAAACCTTCGTTCTCTGAGAGGCGCATTGTCAATTCTGTTATATATATATCTGACCTAGGTCTGGAACCCTGCCTATGACGCATGGTCGTGTTGTGCTTATCGTTACCAAGGAGACGCTTCATAGTATTCAACACGTGCACCAAGTAAATTAATGGCTGAATTAGTGCTTCTAACTATTTTCATATGGCACTTGTATGTGTCATTTTACAACCATTGAGCCCTGATGTAGTACAATTTTGACACCTTAGTGCTGACTAATACATTGACAACGAGGTTCATATTTCCTAGGGCCGCTAATTAGCGCTTACAAGCATAAAGAATGTTCTGAAAAAATTCCGCGCTGAAAAAAAAATCCAGGGCTGGAAAGGGGCCTTGAAGGAGCAAGAATGAAACCTAGCTCCTCTGAACGAAGAGCTTCTTTCGATTTATCTATGACTCTCAACGTACCACGACTCCCTGGTCGACGTCACAGTAAGATGTGCATAGGCGATGGTTGAAACTAAATAAAATTCTGGCGTTTCCCGTGCTCAAAACGACGGTAGTTCTATGAGGAGCAGGCTATAGTATAGGACTCCGCATTGATTTCAGCCCCCCGATAAGTTCTTGACGTGCATTTGAACCGAAGTTCACGGATGTTCTTGTTAGTCGCATCCGTAAAGATACGGCCGCCGCGTGATTGGGAATCAAACCCGCGCTCTCGAGCTCATCAGCGTGACATCTCCATAGCCCGTAAGCTACCGTGGCGGGTGATCTGCAGCTGCGAAATCTAAGCCGCTCTTAATGAGTAACAGCTAATGAACCACAGTTTCCCGAAGACAATGGCATGTAAGAAATGGTAGCAGCGAATCGAGCATCTGCCTCGTTCATCAAATTAAGTGTCTTTGTCTCAGGAAACAAACAAAGAAAATACAGGCACACTTGTCTAACAAAACGAAAAAGAAAGGGAAAAAAAAGGAATGTTCGTGCGACGAAAAGCGACAGAAGCTAATACAAGCCTGACAGGTAAACAACGTTCGTTTTCCGTGTTACAGGCGTCACACAAGTTTCCGTTTTCCGTTTCTTTCATCTTGTATGGTCGCAGAATTGTTTCTGTCCTAGATGTTCGGCCGTCCTGGCGCGACCTTGGAACAAGACACGGCGACGATGCACAAGCCGACTCTGCCACTAAAAACATCTTTCCGAGCATCAGACAGCAACAACAAATATCAACGATGAATAGAATGACAACTGGAATACGGGGCTGCTTCCGTAGAATAGGGGCGAAAAAGAGAAAATCAAAGCGAAACGACACGCATGGGAGTGCCGCATTGTGTCCGATTTCACTGCGTACGCCATCGAAGTGCAGTGCAATCGCCAGTGTGCAGTTCTATTTTCCTCGCATTTGGCGGCGTGCCCTCTCCACTCCCGTTATTGTTATTATTATTTCGTGTTGCTGCCTTCTCCGCTTTCTTTTCTGTTTTAGTGGAGCTTCCTGTCCTTTAGGACTTCCTTAGCTACGACGCCCTTCGCTCCGCTGTAAGAGCTTTGTTTACAATGTTCGTTCACTAGCCGCTCTCGTTTGCTCGTTCGCTGATTCTATAGCGGGACTACACCATCGCGAAACTTGGCTCTACTGAACGAGATCCAGTAACGCAATTGCTTCCGAGTACGCCGGTATATATACGAAAATTGCGAAGCGTCGCTAAAGGAGAAAATGAAGAACGTGAGCAGCGCGCGCAATCTCGGCCGTGCGAAAAAGAGAATATAGAGGGCGACCGAAACGCTTCGCCGCGGGAGCGCCGGAAACACGAAAATTGCTCCTGTTTCGGCCACCAAGGTGCTATCGTGCTTGAACAGTAGGGAGCGCTGCGCAGGATGGGGAAGCACACCGGAAGCAGGTCCATTATAGTGGAGGAGGAGGAGAAGAAGGAAAGTAAGCAAACAAGACAGGAGAAATATCGCTGGCGCACAAGCGACAAAAGCGAACGACATGCCCACGGGGCCCGTTGCGGTTTCTCCCCCCGCGTACCCAATATGTCGAAAATAAGTCAAAAGCGAAACGGCGATTCGATCAATAACGGGACAAACATGAAAGAGAAACGTGAACCGCTGACAGCTGTGGAAGCTCGGCCATTAACGCCGTGACTGATGGACTCGTGTATCCTGCGATGTTATTGTTTAGCTGCGCTAAATTGGGGGCACGTTGTTGACACTGCGATTACGTTTTTAACCAGAGAAAGGCCTCAAGAGAAGAGGCACACACACCTAATCCTGCATCATCTTACGTTCAAACAGGCGATGCTCTCTCTCTCTCTCTCTCTCTCTCTCTCTATATATATATATATATATATATATATATATATATATATATATATATATATATATATATAATGTCAAAGTACCATTTTAACCGTACAGAACAGTGCAGTATACCTGACTGGTTGCGGACAGTTCCTCTGGATAAAAAGTTGGCGTAATTTCTGAAGGCTTGAACAGCTACACTGACTTCATAACCCACTGCTGCTGTGTTTGTACACCATTGGTCCATACATCCACCGATTTCATCATCAGCTTTTAAAATTCAATATTTCTAATAATTATGTACGCTAGAGAAAGCATGCGATTTTGTTGCTGTTATTTTCACGTATTTCCACCAAGCAACATAGAGACTGCTCTCTGCCGATATTAAGTTCATTTTTGCCGTGCGGATAAAAGTGCAGATGCACGACATCTGCATATTTATTTATTTTATTTCCAGGTACTGTTGGCCGATTGGGCCGTTACAGGGGTGGGGTATAAATCTGACACAAATCAATCATTGTTTACATGAAATAGCAATGTACATCTTACACAAAAATCTAAAAAATCACAATGTGTCATTACATATAAATAGTGAACAAAATCTGACATAATAACCATCATGTCAAACATAAAGAAGCAATGCACAGACATCACGATATTTTGCTCTACCACCTACATTATCCATACATTACATCACCTACTTCAGAGCATTATGCATCACAATACTAAATTCTACAAGTCACATGAAATTTGTGTGATTAGGTACATTCAATCACATTAAGAAAAAGAGCTAGCATCCATGAAGATTTACTTAGAAAATATTCTGTAGTTTTGGATTCAAATTTTTCTAAAGTTTCACAGTTCCGTACAGCCTCCGGTAAATCGTTCCAGTCTTTTATGGTTCTAGGGAAATAAGAATATGCGTATGTGTTTACACGAGATTTGGGGATTAGAAAGTTCCTGCGGTAGTCACTTCGTAGGTTCTGGACATGTCGCGGAATGAGGTACTGCGCTACATCAAAGTTAAATGTATTTCGAGAAATCAAGTACAAGAATTTTAGTCTCGCTATACGACGGCGTTCCAAAAGGGTGGGTAAGTTTAGTTCATGCAGCATTTCTGTCACAGAATCAGTTCGAGAGTATCTTGAAAGAATAAATCTAGCCGCCCTTCTTTGTACTCGCTCAATTTTATTGATTAGTCCTTTCTGATAAGGGTCCCATATGATACTTGCATATTCTAGTGTAGGCCTTACTATTGCCAAATACGATGTTAACTTTACTGGTGCTGGAGCGAGCTTTAATTTGCGACGTAAGAACCATAGCTTCTTTTCAGCGGTTGAACAAATATTATTGATATCTTGAGTCCAGTTGAGGTGTTTAGATATTGTCACTCCTAAGTATTTACATTTGTTAACGGTAGCTAGTAACAGTGGTACTTAGTTAATAATCAAAATGTAGGACGTGCTTTACCTTATTTGTGACGCGTAAAACAACACTTTTTTTTTATTTAGCTGCATTTTCCAAGTTGCACACCACTTTTCAATAGACGTCAGCGCATCGCTGAGAATTTTTTTATCACTGTGGGTGCGCATTTCCCGATAAATTAAACAATCGTCCGCGAACAGCCGTACAGTAACATCGTCACTCATATCAGAAGAAATATCATTAATATAAATGAGAAATAATACCGGTCCAAGGACAGAACCCTGGGGGACACCGGAAGTTACTGTTAAACGATCCGACTGGTGGCCGTTTATGTCCACGTACTGTGTCCTACGTGACAGATATGACCTTATCCATTCCACTATATTGCTATTTATTCCAAGCCGTTTAATTTTTGTAATGAGCTCGTTATGGGGAACCCTATCAAAGGCTTTTGAGAAGTCAAGGCATATTGCATCAACCTGTTTTTCATTATCTATTGCTTTTGAGAAGTCGTGAATGGTTTCAACAAGCTGCGTTACAGTTGACAGTTTTTGCCGGAAGCCATGTTGGTTGGAATGCAGTGCTTTCGTGTTTTCTAGATACTTATATATTGATTTCGATATTATGTGCTCAAGGAGTTTGCAGCAGACGTAGGTTTAAGAAATTGGTCGATAATTTTCAATATTCTGCTTGTCTCCGGTTTTGTGTATCGGGATAACTTTTGCAACAAGCCAGTCGTCTGGGACCTGTTTTTGTTGCAAGGATGCATTGAAGATGATTTGTAAGTACCGAGCAACCCATTCAGCGTATCTTCGCAAAAATGCATTTGGAATTCCATCTGGACCAACAGATTTTTGTTCTTTAATGTTTAAATGTAGCGACAGTATCCCTTCATAGCTGATTCGTACTTCTGGTATATCTGACACGTGTGAAAATGATGTAAGTGTAGCAGGAGTAGTACAGCTAGAAACATTTGAAAAGACAGACTGGAAGAACTTATTATGGTAGGAGGCAATTTTCGAACAGTCGGTTATGGTTTCGTCGTTAACAACAATGCTGTATTGACTTTGAGCGGCTTGTGACAAGTGACGCCAAAACTTTTGCGCGGAAGACACCATGAAATCCGTAAGTGTTTCCTCGTAATATTTCTTTTTTGCTTGCCCAAGCTTCATTCGCAGCTGTGCGGATAGGTCAGTTATCTTTTCACGATTTTTCGCTTTCCTTTCCCTTCCTATTTTTCGCTTCAGACGAATAATCTCTCGCGTTATCCAAGGATTACGCTTATTTCTTCTCTTTTTTTCGTAGTGGTATGAATGAGTTTACATAGTGCAAAATAATGGTTTTGAATCTTGCCCACAACGCATTGACGTCATCGTCAGAACTCGGACTGTCTAGGTGAAACGATAAATAATCTATAATGCTCGTATCGTCAGCTTTCGCAAAATTGGGGACGTGCACAATGGATTCTTTAACATTCGCAGCAGGAACATTGGTTTTGATTTGTACAAACACAAGTTGATGGTCTGATATGCCATCTTGAACTGCTACTTGATAATTTTCGAACCGTCCATCCAGAAATAGTAAGTCCAATATGGACTCAACAGTTTTCGTTTTTCGCGTGCTTTCCTGTACTACCTGTGTTAAATCGTTAGCGAAAGCAATGTCAAGCAACACTTCGCAATCAGTTCGTTCCCGTGATTCTATGTTAATTGTGTCCCAGTCAATCCCCAGCAAATTAAAATCTCCAGCAATTATTAACCATTGGTTCCGCGCCTTTTGTTGCTCTCAGTAGTTTTGCAGGGCCTCTAAGTATTCGATCGATGCGTTAGGCGATCTATAGATCGCTCCTATTACGACTAAAGTAGTTCCTAATTTGATTTGGCACCAAGCGCTCTCGTGATTAGGGATACCGTTCAACCTTACGCATTCAATATTTTCCTGTAGAGTGATTGCAACGCCTCCTCCCCTGGAGTCTCGGTCATGACGTATTATCTTAAAACCTGCAGGTAACAGCTCGCAATCTTTTATTTCTGGTCGCAGCCATGTTTCGCTAACAATGACTACATGGGGGTCATAACTGGCTAGCACGTGTTCTATATCGCCGACTTTATTTGCAAGACTTCGAGCATTAAGGAGCATATGTGCATGTATATAAAGAATACGTTGTCAGTAAATGCAATGGACTTTGTGGAATTGCCAGTTATCAGAACGGTGTATATATACTTTTCCAGTGACTAGTAGTACTGCGCGTAACTGGCAAAGACGTTATCTATCTATCTATCTATCTATCTATCTATCTATCTATCTATCTATCTATCTATCTATCTATCTATCTATCTATCTATCTATCTATCTATCTATCTATTCGTCGCAGTAACCACACTCCTCTATATACACAAGCACATTTAAAGAAATGAAATCGACAAGATTGCTAACATGTCCTGAGCGTTCCCGTATTTCGACGAAGTCTGAAATAACCAAGCAGCAAAAACTTATAAGGACAGTTAGAAAAACAAGGTTATAAAACGTGCTTTAATGTACTGGGTGATTCATTTAAACAGGCTAACGGAAGTGAACTCGAATTTTCCCCGGATAGGACAAGCAATGACCCCGGTAGCATCTAGTAGGACCGAGCTTATGTTCTCATAACACAAGAACGCGAAAGCCACGCTGCACATTAGTAAAACCTCCGGTTTGTTTACTGGCGTTCACTCGTAGTATTGAGGCACGTGCAGTGTTGCATTGCACAATATTATGGTCCATTGTGTCCATTATGTGTGCCTCGTGGCTCATGTGAGACACTTGAACCGTTAATGTTAGCCTCTCCAGCGTTTGACACGAAACGCTCGTCACTAATTAAGGAACATAGATGTCTTAGTCTATACAGTGCGCGACCATTGACGACAAGCTGTCCCGACGGGGCAGTTCTGCTCGACGTGACCAGGCCCACCGAGCGCTGTCAGCATTTCTGAACAACACTGGTTTGGCCTCCCGTTTATAACGTTCTCGTATTTTTTTGTGTGTGTGTGTTTTCTGTAGCTTCGTTATTTCTTATCTTCTTTCATTTCTCTTGCCTCCTGTATTCGCGCTATATAACTCCCCCAGGAATAGCCGCCATGCCGTGTGCCCTGTTGGTGCTGTAATTGTCAGTCTGCTCCCTTCTATTTCCTTCATGTGTTATGTCTACATGTCAAATAATAATAATAATAATAATAATATAATAATAATAATAATAATAATAATAATAATAATAATAATAATCTGCAATTTTTCACAGCGCTCAAGACTAATTTCGACCCAAATCGATTCAGAGATCGTTTCTATGTCCTTGCGTCTAACAAATCTTAGAGAACTGTCTATAGCCATCAATACACCACCACCTTTTTGTTTAGTTGCACAGAAGTCCCGATCACTGCGGAAGGTGGTGTAGTTCGACGGAAGATAGTCACATGAAGGAATTTCACTGCACAGCCACGTTTCAGAAATGACAATGAGGTCAAATGAAGACGAAACGACATTAGCAAAGAATTCACGCGTCTTAGTGCGAAGACCACGAGCGTTCTGGTAAAATATATCCAAATTACACGGCACTGTTGCTTGCGGGTGTGCACTCTGAGGGATGGAGCATGTCTTCGTGGAGAATCCCACGGAACGGCTTGAAAATGCAACCGCACGGCCACATTGACGGGTCATCCAGACGTTTCAGTGTATCTTCGTCAACTGTAACGTAGAACGAGGAGTAAGATTGATATTTCGTTTTGAGCCGCCGGCAGGAAATGGCAGAAAGGTCAACAGACTCAATGTGCTTCTTGAGGTCAGCAGATGTAGTGTCAGGGCTCAACTTCGACACAAATATAGCCCTCTGCCGCTGGGGTCGTTGAGCCACTAACAAGGTGGACGACTCCATGGCTCCAGTCGATACATGCGTTTTTCTTTTCCTTTCCGTCTTTGCACTTACTGTGACATTGGCCGAAGAGGTTTCCGCACGATCCACAACGCGTAGCTTCCAATCACGCTGAAAATCTGGCAATGGGGTAGAAGGTGGGAGCGTTTTGGTGATTGATTATTATTATTATTATTATTATTGTTGGTGTTGTTGTTGTTGTTGTTCCGTATGTATTGATGTTTCGTGTGACATTCCGGTATACGTGCGCCGCCAGGATATTTTATCTTTAATCAGTACCTAATGGCAAGCCCGTGAGGTTTATTGATGTCTTGACTACTCAGCCATGTTAGTCAGTCATATATTCGTACCATTCCACGCCAATTTTGGTGCACACTAAATGAACGAGACGCGTGTGGCGTGACCTTTTTTATTTATTTTTGGTACCACAGTCACACCGACAGTCACATTACGCCTCGCGCAAGCCAGTTGAAGCTTTGGCCTTAAAACAGTGACAGTGATAAAAATGTACTGGTACGAATGGGCTACTGCACGGCGCGAATGTCGTTGTGGGTAGTATAATTGATAGTAAACACTTTGGTATTAAGTATGCGGTCAGTGCAACTCCCCGCAAGGACACACATAAACATAATACGTTCAATGACCACGACCGGCAGGATGAGCGCCGATAGCGTGAACTTGCATTGTCTGCTCCGGAACGCACATTACATAGCGCGCATCACTCCATTTACCATCAAATGTGCCGAACTTGCAAGATTCAGACCACAAGACCCTGAACACTGATGATTTCAGGGGTTATTACGTCCCAAAACCACGATATGATTGAGAGACGCCATAATAGAGGGCTTTGAAAATTTTGACTACCTATCGCAAAGTACAGACTGAGCGCCATGCTGGTGGGTAGTCATCGCGCTTCGGTCCAACTGCCTCGGTGTCGTGCAGACACTTCAAGCAAATTCATGTGGTCTGTAAAACACAGCGCGCGAGTCGTTACACGCTTGGCACGTTCATGCCACAGTCCTGAGCCTACAAAACGGCCACGCTCATCAGCCGGAATAGGCGCGTTTCATAACAACACTGGCAATGATGGCGATGACGACAGCGCGGAAGTGGCTCGAGTGCACACGTATACGATGACGTCGCCGTGCAATAAGCGAAATGGGCTGCTGATGAAAAGAGCGCTGTGCTCAGTTAATATTCCAACGATACAGCCTTCCTGCCATGCGCGGTGATTCTGCGAAGCTCATACTGAATGCCGGATATATCCGACTAACAATCATGTTTCGGTGTCTGTTTCGCAGATTGACACAAACAACCGAGTTAATTAGCTGTGTCGCAGATCATGTTTCTGCGTCTGTTCCGCAGACTGACACAAACAAACCAGTTAATTAGTTGTGTCGCAATTAAATGCGTTCTTTCTAGTGCACTCGCGTTTTCTTCTTGTGGGTGTATTTGCTGTGTGCGTGCATGCGTGCATGCGTGTTTGTATGCGTGTGTGTGTGACACAACACGCCGTCCAAGAGGTTCGTACAAAGTGATGCTAGCCGTTGCGTCGGCATCGTTGTCCTGTCGTCATCGTTGTCGTGGACGCACTGTTTTTCTTGCCTTCGAAAAAAATAAAATGATGTCCGTGTAACGTGTTCGTTTATAGTACAGCACACTGGCTCGTCGCAAGACTATACCCTCCACACCAATATCTCTTGATCCATTTTGACGATGACTTTACGGTTGCCTACATGGCTTTGTTCTCCGCTTATTGTTCGCTGCTGCCGACGTTGGTAGGTACGTTGTGTCCGTGACACTAAAGGTGGTTGGAAAAATACAAATAAGAAACAAACAAAGAAAGAAAGCAAAGAGCAGGGGTAGGGTGGTCCTTTGATGATACGAGCACAGGTTCGTGTTCATCTCTCTGTGCTGTTTTGGGAACCTATGGTAGCCTGCCGCCGTCTTTTCTATGGTTCCTGTGTTCTGTCAAAAGACACGGCGGCAATACGATGCGCTGCAGGCGCCTGCGTAACTGAAGAAGGGCAACAAAGAGCGACTGGCAACAAAGAGCGACTGTGCCACATCCATGGCTCTGTGGGTGTGGGCGATTGGCCTCAGAAGAGGAAAAAATGAGCGACGTGAGCCATGGCTCTCATTCGGACTCGAAATCCGAGACATCCGATATCTGACGTACCTGTATACACCGGCAGTGGCGAACGATGTGTACTGCTGTTGCCACGGAGAAAGAAGAATTCTTGCTCCGTGGCTGTTGCTCAATGTTTCTTTTTCTTTCATTTTTTTCTTGCCATCTTACTCTCGCCGCTGGGACACGGTTTGTGCAAACCAAGAACAGCAGCAAAATGTCATTGTTGAGGTCCCGCAGTTGAGGAAATCTAGTAGAGGACTTTCCCTAAATTTACTTTTCTTACTTCTTGCTAAACTGGTAAACTTGAAAACGTGCCATTTCCTGTGTTATTGGTTTTTTCTTGTATGCAGTGTTTTAGGCATATATTTAGAAAGAGGGCGCCCATAGAAATATCCCGGTATCTTCTAAACATTCCAAGTAAACGCGCATCGAAACCAGAACAATGCCAAACGCGGCTGCCCTACGCGCCGCGGGTGCTCACACACACACACACACACACCACGCACACACACACCACCACGCACACACACACACACACACGCACGCACACACACACACACACACACACCACACACACACACACACACACACACACACACAAATGAAAAATAAAAAGCAAACTGTCCCGTGCGCCTCTTTCAGCTTTTCCGATATACCTCTCCTCGTTCTGACGTCACCATGCTGCGTCTGGTGATGTCAACAGGTGCAGGCACTGTCGAACGAGAAACTACGACGTCTGGTATGGTGGCATACTTCCGATCAGGTGTGTGCTCCATCTTATCGTGTTGCTCGCTTGTGCGCGACCAGCGGAGGCAAAGAGCAGAAGCACCGACTGTTCATCTCCCTTGGAGGTTCTTTCTTCGGCACGGCGTGTACCATTCGGATCCATTGTATGGACGAGATCAATAACGGCACTCTTGAAGGACAGGCCGGCACGGTAGCGACAGATGATAGCCGAAAAAATGCGTAGTCACGGGATCAGCGCGTTGGCGAAGGCATGTCGCGTGGCACTTCGATGATTACTCGGCGAGAAGACAAGCCCTGCAGGACGGCGAGTAGCCGCTCTGGTCTGTTGCTTGAGTGCGGGCCCAAAGGACGCCGGTTGAAACCCAGCCGTGGCTGTCGTACACTCTAAACAGGGTAACCTTTAGTTTATTTTATAGATACACAAAAATGTGAAAATATGCTCCTTACTCTAAGCACGGTAACCTTTAGTTTATTTTATAGGTACACAAAAATGTGAAAATAAGCTCCTTTTAGTAAAGATTAAACCACTTCAACCTATAGTAACGGAGCATATTTTCATATTTTTGTGCACCTCTAAAGTAAACTAAAGGTTCCCGTGCTAAGAGCGTAGTTTAGACGGAGGCGAAAATGTATCGTGCACTGTGTGTTGTCAGTGCACATTGAAGGACTCCATGATTTGATTTGATTGATTTATGGTGGGAAGGGGGAGGGGGTTACGTCCCAAAATCACGATTTGGTTATGAGAGACGCCGTAGTAGAAGGCTCCGGAAATTTCGGCCACCTGGGGTTCCTTAACACGCACTGACATCGCACAGTACACGGGCCTCAACATTTCGCCTCCATCGAAATGCTGCCGCCGCGGCCGGGATTCGATCCCGCGACCCTCGGATCTGAAGCTGACCACCATAGCCACTAGACCACAGTGGCGGGCCGTTAAAGAACCCCAGACAGTCACAATTTAAGGAGTCCTCCGCTTAGGCGTTATATTATATTATTAATTAATAATATTTTATTAATACCTTGAAAGAACATCAGAGCAATACAAAATTGACCTGCCAAAGCCTCCTTTGGCTTGAAGGGCAGAGCCGACAGACAGCACACACAAGAATTATTATAGCTAACACCACTAAAAAAATAAAGGAAGAATGCTGGAAGAAAAAAAAAAGTTTTGTTGTACATATGTATACATGCAAAAGTATAGACGCGTAAGTATAGCAGTGCGCCAAACGATAAGTTTATACAACGCATATGACATCACCTTGCCTTATGTAAATTAAAAGGGTTCATACACATAGTTGTGACATAGCAGTAATACGATAACAGAGCACATTAGGCCTTCGGCGAGGTAAAAAGCGGGAAAAGACAGAGAAAAGAAATGGAACACGTGATAAGTGGAATGTAACATCACTAAAAACAAAAATAAAGATGAATTTTATTTTGTTTAGTGGACTAACAAGTATGCGTTCTTCTCCTTTCTACTCTTTCATTTCTTTTTCCCCACACCCATGGACGCTGAGCCGTGCTCCCGACAAGGGTCGCAGAAAAGTGCGTCCTTTCCTTAACAGAACGACAATTATTAGCGAAGGAAAGAGTGAAATGAGCAAGGACCTCGTTTCGATAATCAGACATGTGTTACTCCGCTATTACTGCACCACTTGAGTAGCTTTGTGTCGTCTTTGAAAATGCACTTTCTCTCTTCTTATTGCTTAGTTTACGTACCATTCAGTCTGCGTTGTCTTTATGATGGACATCCGTGAGCTTTTTATTATTTTTTATACGTACATTGATCCATTCCTGTGCTTAATGAAACTGCTTTGTTCTATTCTTATATAAGGCTCTACCACAGTTATTTCTGGGCCTCCTCTTGAAAATGCTTCGCTTCATATATATGTATGTCATTCTATAACTTTTGTTCATGAACTTCAAACTTGAAATTTCCATAAATTCTGGCGGCTACGTGTTCGTTGCAGACGTGTCCACGAATACCGCAACTAAATTTTGACCTCTGGATTGGTTAGGGGCCATTAAAACGCATCTTACTTTTTGCAAAAATAAACCGCCACTGCGCCGCCATCACAGTACAGCTTGTTCTCATCCTACATGTGAGGCTTGCAAGCCCCTCCAGAATGACGTAAAGGTAAAAGCACTGGAAATGATTGCATGAATCACATAAAATTCAGTTTCACATGGACTAGTTCAAACGTTATTTATATGCTGGAATGTTCACTGTGTCACAAGCTGTACACGAGCGAAATATGGCAGCCATTTAGTGTTAGGTTAAACGAGCATCGCACGGACACGGCGGAGAAATTATCAGGAGCAGTGGCGCGGCATTTCTATGTGCATAGCAGGCCACGATTTCTATCAACTCAAACTTTATTTACTACATTGAAACTTCCACTCCTCTAAAGACAGTAAATGTAGAGTAACATATCCCATTCACAAGTTTGATAAATTCCAGCCGATGTGGCTAAGCGTTTCAAATGTAGCTCTTGAATCTATTCGATACAACTGAAGGTTAACCACTACAACCGCACTTAATCCTTTCCGCTAGGTCGCTGTAACTATGTTCACCATGAAATTCTCATTCTGGGCTGTCGCCCATACGGGGATGCAGTTCGTGGGAAACTGCCGCAACGCATTGCTTTTTTTTTTTATTTCACCCCCGAACGAATCTGCTCAGCACACACATCCTCCCCTCCCTCCTACCGACGTGACCAAAACCGGTGTAGGCCCTGACTATAGCCGCCCCTGACCTCACTTTTAAAGCAAAATCTGTACTACGCCTTGTCTCACAAGGTCATTCGTCGGCGTCGAATGGCCTTGCGCCGCCTGAGCACCTCTTTGGTGTCACCACACCCGACGTCGAGAGACATCTCAGCTGCGCTCGCTCGGCGACTCGTCGCTGAAGTACTACGTGACTACTAGACCACGTGACTTCGCCGCCGTTTGGTCGCTCGGTCGCTCGGTCTCGCCATGGATGCCACACTGGGCCGCCTGCGCGTCGCTTCGGTGCAAGCGGCTCGCTGGCTGAATGCAATCGTATAGGACCGCAGGCTGCGAAAGCTCAAGCAAAGGCGAATGTATCCGATGAGGCACCGGGGCAAACGGAGGTCTGAAGAGCACGTTAAAAAGAAGCCCGACAAAATCCGTTCGCTCGGGACAACTAGGATTAGAAGCGTTGAACCTATACCATTATTTTTCGTTCTTTTCTCTTCTTCTGCCCTACTACACAGCTGTGACCCCCCCCCCCCCCCCTTTTGATGGCGTCAACCTCTCTATATCAATAGCATTTGCTTCCTCCCTTTTTCTTCCTTTGTGCACATGCCTTCTCCTGCGCTTTCGAGAATGCAGGAGAGTGGGAAAAAAAAACTTACATATAAAGGGGATGCTAAGGAATACAGTGTCATGGCGCTGACCCGTACTCCCGCAATTTTCTCAAAATAGCACCCGCTTCGTCGAGAAGCACGGCATTGTGTTAGACACGCCGCGCAGAATGAAACCCTGCAAAACAAAAACAAAAAACAAAAAAAGAAAAAAAGAAAAGAAAAGAATGGCGTGCGCAGCGAAATCCTCCACCGACGCACAGGCTGGCCAAAGCGTATACGGCGCGATTCTGGTGTCTTCCGAAAGGTTCGAGAATGCAACATAGAGTCATCGCATCACAGCGAGTGAGTGCGCTAGACAGACAGAGAGAGAAGCAGGAAGCGGAGAGTAAGCGCTGACGCTAACCGCGGCATGCGAAGCAGGAGGGGGCGCCTCCTACGCGAAGAAGCCTCGAGTTTAATCGAGAACGTTCTCTCATCTTTGCGCATGTAGAGATCACGTGACCCGCGCCGAAACCTCTAGAAGAACCGCCGAAACCTATTTAGGGAAACCGCGAATAACAGAGAGTAGCATGATGCTCGTCAGTGAGCTGTCATGTGGCACAGCAAACGAAGAAAGAAGTTGAACGACGCGGCTCCGCGGACCAACCGTCGAGATCGACCTGCAAGCCTCGTGTTGACGAGACGTTTCGAGCAGGCCTGGTGAATAGGACTCTGTGTTTTATCCTGTATTGTAATGCATGAGCTGTTATATTTTGTGTTAGTTGGTTCCGTATTAAATTGCAACCCATCTAAGTTTGTATTTTGAAGCGCCATATTGTGCGCGTTTTTGTAACTGCCCGTTCAGAGATAACATATTTGTCTTGTTTTGATCACCCTTGCCCCTTACTCAGTATTTGAACCACTGCTGGCATTTTGTTTATGCACCAGAGGGACCTAAAACATATTGTCCAAAATTTCGTGGGGTCATTTTCGGGAAAGCTGAGACTTAGGTTCTTGGAATCTTTCCCGGCAATTGCCTCCAGTGTCTCGTACCTCGGGATTGGTGACAGCAATGCGCTACAGAAGATAGTGCCATATTATTATTCCTACCGAACAGTCACCTTACCTAGCGGCTAACCTGACGAGGCAATGGAGGCGAAATGTTGAGGCTCGTGTACTGTGCGATGTCAGTGCACGTTAAATAACCGCCGGTGGTCGAAATTTCGGGAGCGTTCCACTGCGCCATCTCTCATAATCACATCCTGGTTTTGGAGCGTAAAAAGTGGCAGATCCCACGTGCAATGGGAATCAAGGAAATGCGAAGCACGCATCAGGAACCTAGCATCAGGAATGGCATGTAAATCGTGGCGTAGGTGACATGCATATAATGATTTTCATGTTACCACCTATCATTTAATTTTGTCATACGGTCATGTAACGCCCATACCAATTTCGGGTATATATCCAGTTAACAAAAGGTCCGGAAGCGCACCGCGACTGTTTCATGTAAATCATGACATGCGCACCACCATTTGCATGTTTAGGTTCGTACAGTTCCGTCGAGCGATTCCTGTGTTGGTGCATATCAAGCTAGCAAAACGGCCGCTACCGCGCCATGTGAATCACTGCATGCATGACTTGCACGTCATAATGTTATGTTAGCACCTGTCACTTAATTTCGTCGTACAGCGTCGTCGACCAATAGCAATGCTGGTGTATATCAAGCTATATAGTGAAACGGTATCGAGCGCACCATGAGCTTGACCAGTAACTCATGCATGCTGTACACGACATGCATGACACCACCAGTCATTGATATTCGTCACACAGAAATGTCACGTCATGCCTGTTTTGGAATATGCCCATTTAATGAAGCAGCCGCCAGCACCCGTAGACCACGGCATGTAAATGATGCTATACATGACACGCGTGTTATGGTTTGCACGTTAGGACCTGTCGCTCATGTTGGTCATGCATTGTTGTCTCGCTATACCGATTTTGCTACATATGAAGTTCACGAAACAGCTGCAAGTTTACCGAGACTGTGGCATGTAAACCATGTCGCTCATGACACGTATGTCATGATTCTGATGTTATGAACTGTCATTTGCATTCGTCATGCAGTCAGTTGTGCCATACCAATTTTAGCATACACCCCATTAACGAAAAGGCCAGGAGAGCGCCAAGACCGTGGCGCGTAAATCATGCCGCTCATGACATGCGTGTCCTGAAATACATGTTATGAGCTGTCATTTATGTTCGTCATGCAGTCATGTTGTGGCATACCAATTTTCGTATATATCCCATCAACGAAACAGCCAGGAGAGGACAAAGTCGTAGGCGGCTACATAGATAGATAGATAGATAGATAGATAGATAGATAGATAGATAGATAGATAGATAGATAGATAGATAGATAGATACGCTCAAAGTCGGCGAAGTTTACTAAGAAATGCTTCGCATTTGAAAACCAGAAATCAACCTGACGACGAAATGCCACTTTTTCGAAAAGATATGGCCTCATGGAAATTTTTTGTTCAACAATATTTGTTATCACCCTAGAAGTTATTTTTAAAAAGTGGCGAGTAAGTTCACGCGCACTTCCAAGAGGAAACAACTCACAGAACCAGCGCATGCGTATCAAAACGCGCTCTCGTAAGCAAGCTGTGCGCTGCCTGTAGAGCCTCCGGTGTTTTGGTCCCCAGGGCCGCTCCAGCACATGACGAACAGAGCGGTTTTAGCACGTGATCCTATAGCTTCCGCGCCGCACGCTCGGGGCCCTATCTCCATCGTCTCAAATTCCCCGTGATTGATGACCCGTCTTTTGGAGAACGGGAATAAATGACTTCCTATTTCTTGCTCAATGGCAGACGCATCCGGACGCTTAGCGGGTCCTTCTTTGGTGACCATTACCAGATATCGACCGGTGGCATTCAGAAGGAGTACGATGCATGCTCGGGGCTGCAGACAACCAAGAGCATGCCGATACGGCACGGAACCTCAGAGGTAAACCACATGCGGTGTAAGCAGCCGTTTATCAAGTACACTATACGGGAGGCGGTGACTTCATAAGGCTCATACTATATTGTGTGACAAATAACCGGCGCATGAGACCTGTCGTGCCACTTGCAGTGCTATACTCTTTGTGAATTCAGTCTAAGAAGGCGCCTCCCTGCTGCTACTCATACTGCAAACGTGCTACTTTAAGGCTATGAGAGCATTACCTGGAGCTCGGAAAACGAGGTATGCCTGAGAGGTGCTCATTATACGCGAATGTATGCGCTTGCATGCGCTCGCTCTGGTCTTTCAAGAGTGCTATACGAAAGGTGATAGAAATAAATTTCTTCCCATAGCAGTCGTGCCAACAGTTACGACCAACGCTTCATGGTCGAATAACGTATTCCCTTTTTTTTTATGTATACGATACATTTCAGCTGCATTCGCTCTTTTTTTTGCTATTATTGCTGTTTTCATCGTTCATTGTGGCTTTTAGAGGCCGTAAGCACCGAAAGCATGTAATTATGTTTTGTTGAGCTATATAGGCTCGCATATAGCAGACCCTCACGCAAAAAAAAAAGAAGAAGAAGATAGTAGTGGTGGAAAAACACAGATCGTCAAGAGACAGAAAGACAGAGGTGAGATGGTTGAGCGCTAACCATACCTGGTCATTAGTGGTCACCTGTCGTATGTCGTCTCTCATTTTCTAATGTCTTCTAAGGAACACTGAGCCTGAACAACTACAATTTCCCAAGAGACACCCCGTTCTTACAGCCGCGCTATTTATACCATGTCGTGTCTCCTCTCTCTTATGTTTCCTTCCCCTCACCCATTTCCCCCTGCACAGGGTAGCCAGCCGTTCTCAGCACTGGCTAACCTCCCTGTTTTTCCTCTTTTCCTCCCTCCTCCTCCTCCTTATACCACGATGCCGAAGACGACTGCGTTGATTTTTCCTTATAGTCAATGCCTAATGGCCACATCAAATTGCAGAACACCTGCATGTTAAGTCGATAGTTAATGACCGAAAGAAGCAGTCGTCTTTCAATGATATTCTAGTATTGACGCCCTGGTAATTGTCATCGGCTTCATTAAAAAGAGTACAGCAGGCCTGCGTATCTTCGTTGATGTCTGAAAGAATATTATATAATGTCTACCTCCGTATATTCTCTTCCTGCACACCCAGCGAGCCTTTGACGCTTTGGCACATGTCCTTTCGCGATATTTTCAGGTTTATGCTAGAGCTCGAAAGCACTTCACTTGATTCTGTTTCACCGCCGTGGTATAGCTTCGCAGCTAGCGTGGTGGCTGCGAGGCTTGAGGGCGCGGGATCGAATCCCGGCCACGGCGACCGCATTTCGACAGGGAAGGGAAAGGGGGGGGGGAGGGGGAATGTAGAATGCAGCCATGTGCTTACATTTAGGTACACGTTAAAGAACCCCATATGGTCAAAATTTCTCCGGAGCCCTACACTACGGGGCGTGGCTCATAATTGCTCATAATAACCATTATCGATGATGCTTTGGACTATGCTCTTCACACAAAACATTGAAAGCGCGCGTTAATAAAGTGGCAAGCACGGCTGGCCCTGTTGCAGGTGTTCAGGAAGCGCGTTTACAGGAAGAGCGCCATTCATCGCGAAATATAAGAGGGTCAGGGCCGTATATAGCTGCATACAAAACACATGATTGTCTCATATCGAAAACGGAAACGTTTCTGCAGACGAGAGACTCAGTTCAGTCGCTAAAATCTGGCTGATCCCTCTGTCAAAGGAATTGCTATAACACGAAAGTGAAATCTCTCATCGCATAAAGAGTTGAATGTTTATTGCTATCGGTGTTTCGCTGGTACGGCACCGTTTGACGTGGATGATCCCACGTTCACACATAGCCACCATAACATCAAGGACCAACCCTCTGTAGTAACTGGAGTAGTTTACCTAATAACTGGGCACAGTCTATGGTACTAATGCCGCGCGACAAAGGTATCAGTCCTATTTGCTTGCGCCACATTGACCCGTCAACGTCGCTGCCGTGCTCTGGCTCCTAACGCAGCAGTTTTCTTGTTCCGATCACGATCGAGGAGCGGTCGGCGGTGGAACGCCACCCACGATGAAAGGTGAGCGGTGCCCTATCACTGCGCTATCGGCGCATGTACTCTCGAAGCTGTACGAACGCGGCTATGCCGCATCTCTGCACGCGTTCATCGAGGCGGACATTGGAACGCGCCTGGAATGGTACCGCCATCCAGGAGAGGCCAGGTAAAGCTGCAGTGGTTCACGTTGCCTCTCCTGGATGGCGGCACTGTGCCAGAAAATGTACACCTGGATGCGCGCGTGCTGAGGCGGACTAGACAAGGAGGCGCGTTCATACTGGGTCGAGCATGTGCGGCGTTAGCACAGTGGTAGCATACCGGGCACCTTTCGCCGTGGCGCGGGAGGCTGTGAGTACGATTCTTAGCGCATCAACAGAAGTTTTAGATGCGAAGCATCTCTTAGCGGTGTGGCATGTCCCGCGGCATCGGCGTCCGCACTCACACTGCGCATGCGCAACTCTCCTCCTTCCCTCTCTCCAAAAGCTGCGCGTTACTCTCTACACTTCTCTCCTACCACCTGCTTGCGCTTCTCCTGCGTTCTCGCTTCTGTCCCGCGGCGTCGGCGTCCAAACCCGCACTGCGCATGCGCATCCTCCTCCCACTCCTCTCCTTTTTTTTTTCATTTCCGCGCAACTCGGCATTCCTCCTCTCCGAACGGCGCGCGTTGACTATGGAAACGCTCTTTCTTCGATGAACGCTTTACCAGCTCGCAAGGAACGAGAACGCGCCCTAGCCCGCAAGAGACAACGCTGACGCAGGTAGCATCTGCTAGTGTCAAATCGATGCAAACGCGACACCTAGTCAAACCGATGCAAGCGCGGTGTGCACTCCCAGTGCTGCTTCGCATCGCCTCATGGTCCCCTTTAGTGGGAGATGGCCTAATTTTTTTTGTGTTTTTCTTCATTGTTCTAACAAGTTTACCTAACTGCGTCATATCCGTTACGGTAGTGACCAATGGAGTCGTGGTCCACCACGATGGTCCATGTGGTCCACCACGACCGTGTTAAAAACATTTTTATGCCGTGTTAAAAGCATTTTGGCTCGAGGAATAAAACAAGAGCAGTGCGCACTTTGGGCACGGCGTTGAAATGCATACTATCGCCAACCTTAGTTGATTAAACTGATTCTACGCAGCAATGAGACTTCATCCCTACATAGTTCATAAATAACCTACCAGCCAAAGCCTTCTGGTAGAAACAGACAGTTTGGGCACAAAAGAGAACAAAGGTGTCTAAAGTGAGGTGCAAATACGAACTTGCGTGCCTTTTTCTCGGCGTTTATTTGTAATTTCACCTGTATTATTTTTCCCCCTGGCAAACCAACTACGTCCAAAAATACCCCCTTAGTTACCGCCTTGACAGCTCCACCTGCTTCCCGCACTACCAGAACGTCTTATCCTTTGGAAATACTTCTTTTACTCGACAAAGCTACGACCACGGTTTTCCGATGGCAAGCACGAACAAGAAGCGTGCGTTAAACGCCATCTTCCTCGATCCAACGCGCCACAAGTACGGGAAAGGAATAAGGCGAGCTACGACGAAGATAAAAAACAACAACAAATTAATCAGAAAGGGCACGCTTTTACGCTTATATAGCTCACGCCGTCAACGTAATTTCCTGCCTTCGAATTAGGGTCAAAGCTCCGCGGCCAGCTCCGGTCACGACCGCCTAGTCAAGGCCTATAGCGTGGCTCCGCTCGAAGCGAAACGTCCAAAAAGCTTTCGCCTCAGCGTCCGCGCGCTGTCAGTGTTGGCAGACAGCGTGTGATGAGAAAAGGGCGATCCCTGCTATAGCTGCAGAGCGGTGCGCCAGATTGGGGTGACAAGGAAGAGGCGGCGCGCTCTTTACCAATCAACCCCTACCTACAGCCTCTATATGCACTTGCCTCCCTTCTGCGTTTTCCTTGATGGCAGCTTCACCGTACATTGCTTGGCTTCTGTATATGTTATTTAATCACAACCAATTTACTGTGAGCAAAAAATGCGCTCGTCGCGGGCAGCTAAGATGGGTGGCGAGGTCTTGTTCGGCCTCGTTTACTCGTTTACGGAGAAAATTAGCCTTCCCTGTCAAAAGTACCCCAAAGACGCCCGTGAGATGGATGAAACAGCGCTTGAGGTGCGATATATATATATATATATATATATATATATATATATATATATATATATATATATATATATAATGTGTATGTGTGTGTAATAGAAGACATTCGGGACGCGTGCGTGTTGCACGTCAGATACTTGGTAGCTTGTTCTGTACTTGCATACTTGAAGTAAAAACAAAACGAAGAACAAGCGGGAAAAGTCGGCATACTCCTCAACCAAATACTAACCGATTATTTGTCATAACAAGCACTGACCTCATAGTAAGTGAGCGTAGTGAATGATACGTAGTGAAATTCGCTACCTGTTGCAACTGTAATGTATAATACTAATTGAAATTCGCAGTTTTTGCACTAAAAAGCGAGAAGAGTACACAGTGAATTAGGCATGGCCGATTAATCTTTCGTGGATATGCGTCCACCCGTCACTGATTTAGCCATTCATTGCTCCATCACTATCGATGAGGGTCTTTTCTTTCCACCGATTATTCATCAGTTATGACGGGCGCCTTCAAAAGGGCTGAAGGCATAGCAAGTTTTGACTTATGTAGGGCTTTACTATTAATTGGGCAGGTGCAACAAAGACGAAGAACCCTTAATTCCTCCAAGTATAATAATTATCACTAGTGGAAAAAATAACCAACGCATGTTTTAATGCAAAAGAAGAAAGAATAATACAAGGACACAACGCTGTGCCCTCGTGCTAAAACTCCCATGTCTGGTTATCTTTCGGGGTCAGTGGATCTCAATAAAATTATCTGGGTACACTCGTTGGCACGCTTCCGTCATTTGTGCAAGATTACAGGTGCGAGAGATGCGAAGATTGCTTACAAATCAATTTTTACTGATTACCTGGAAGCTCCCTCCTGGCTACGTACATTTATTGGCCGCACTTTGGTTTGACGTCATTTCAGGTAAAGCGACTGAAGCGCATCGGTGCAACACCATGGCCCTCGATATATGCGCGTGCCGGCCAACATTCGAGACATTGCCGCCAGGTGAAGGGCGCATGCGCTTTCGCACCATGCAACAGGTGTATTGGTAGACTTAAAGGGCCCCTAAACAATCCCGAGGTGCACAATTTGTTTTAAAAATATAACTGCGCTCCTGTGCGATGTGAACATGCTCCCGCAAGAATTTTACGAATAGGTGCAATAATAAAGAAGTTACACGGGTTTAAGTGGCCGCTTGCATCGGTTTCGTTTTCTAGGTCGGCCTCCCCACCCTTCTCTGCCGAGGAGAGGGTAGGCGAGGCGCGCCGTCGTGACTCCGCCCACTTTTGACACGTGACATGACGTGAGCAACTGAACTCATTGACGCTTGCGCTGCAGTTCCGGTTGCTCCGGCCAGCGCTGCTCCGGCGCTCACGCCGGTGGGATGGCCACAGGATCTGACATAGACCGGGTTTCGACCAATCAACGAGCTGCAACTGCGCAAAGTTGTTCGCGGTAGAATATGACGACACCTAGGATGCGAGAGCGAATGGCCAATCGCAGGAAAGAGGCGCGGGACTTGTTTTTTGAAATACGGCGTCCGTGTGGCGCGCAGCGCTGTCGTATTCGCAGAATGTGATCGCCGCAACCTTCTCTATGATTGAGTTAGCTTGTTTGGGCGGCTTAAAAAAAAAGTAGGAGCCTGTTTAGTGGCCCTTTAAGGTCAGTGCTGGGTTGCATTTCAGTTTTCGTTTCGCGCTCTTTTTGCCCATTAAAATTATTTTCGCATTTGCTGAGCATTTCTACTATCATAAGTGTGACAGGAACGCCTCAGGAACACAGAATCGCCATTAACTTCACATGCTCAAGAAATCACCGGAGTTAGCCTTCAAGTTTAGGCTCCGGTTCAAAGGTCCCCGTGGACAAAATTCTTCAGGCATCACCAACTACGGCATGCATCAAAATTAAGTCATGGTTTCGGCACCGTAAAAACCCCAAAATTATTTTTTGTTGTAAGCCTGAAGTGCAGCGTCCGACGTGCAAGCTTCTTGAGCTCCAGAAAAGAACTAACGAAATATCTCCATTTCCAGGCACTTGCGCCGTAGCTCCCACCGCAAAACGTGCCATTAGCGCTAGTTACACTACGAAATTCACGAATACTTCAGTTCCACTAAGTCTCATAAGGGAATTTTAGTTTGTCCGGTAGCACACAATACGCAAAGCACTTTCCGTAGAGCGGTATACCGGGTGTAGACAGTGCATGCGCAAACATGGCCGACCACTCGGAGCACACGCCTTCAGCTTCGACTCTTTCTACTGGTCGCCGCCCGCTCCGTAGCCCTCGAGTTACTAATTGACGGTTGTATTTGCTTTAGTTTTGGATCATGAAGCTTCGACAGTAAAGCATCCGTGACAATTCAGCACCGTTTCTGAGCGCGATACTCAAATTGTCGAGGCTGTAGGCTTAGCGAGTTGCCGCCGGAATTTTGGAGGACATAGATCACGCTGTCTTGCTTGTTCTGTTTACCAGCCACAGGTGGCGCCACTTGACTGAAAAAAAAAACAACGTTATACGCTATCGGTATCCGGTAGGACTTTGCGTATACGTTTTACCGGACACGCTAAATCTTGCCACTAAGCGAAATGTCCCGCAGTGCAGGACACATTTGAGGATTAATTTAAGATCAGTCCGCAGTCTCACAAAAAAAAGAGTACCGGAGTGCCATTTTAAATCCTGTTATTTTTACGTGGGTATTATTATAGGATCTTGGAGCAATTATTTTATCTTAAATAGCTGTAATTTTTTGTATTTTCTTCTCTTAAAACATATGCCCTTCCAGCCTCGTCTCTCTCGAACGCTTGCCGAACAATGCGCGAAGCACTGATTCTTGATACTTCTTCAGGCTTCGTAATAACTTAAAGGGGCCCTACAACGCTTTTGCAAGTAATTCTCCAGTGACAGCACTTAAAGAGCTTGTTGCTTCGCGAATCTCCTGAAGGAAAAATTTTCATCAGTTTGAAGGGAGTTCTACCGTCCGAGCTTGATCACTTTCCTTTCATCCCGGCACGCCGCACGCTGGAAGCTGCACCGAAGGAAGTCAAAAGTAGGGCAAGAATCCACGCCGGCGCGCGTCATGTGCTTGAACATTTCCTCTCCTGTTTTTCGGTGAGCCTGTTCGCGCTTCCGCAGTGACGACAGGCTTGCCGCCAGAATCGCTGCGAGGACATGACGCCATCGCACGGTATCCGCGGTAACTGCCCCTAGGAATAGGCCAACGATACTTCTGCCACTCATCTCGTATAGTGCTTCGCCGTCTATAGTTCGTAGTTCGTTTTGTAGTTCTTAGCCGACGCTAAACCACAATGCAAATTCCCTGCCGCATGTACTGCAACAATATTGGCTTCACAGGAGCCTGATCAGCTGCGATTTCTTGCTGTGTTCCAAAAGTGTTGCCGGGCCCCTTAGTACACGTTGCAGCCATAGTCCCATAACTTAGCGTACATATAAAACTAGCATCAGTTGAAAGAAATGTTCAACTAAAGAAGATTATCAAATGCGCTATGTGAGCATATGAGCACCATAGAATTTCCACATTTATGTGTGCTTTCTGGCTTTTTATATTACGCTGCAATATATATATATATATATATATATATATATATATATATATATATATATATATCCGGTTTCTAGTATTTACCTGCTTATTTCTTTTGCGACATGACATTGTTCCACTCTAAGCATTTCTCTTGGTTCTGGCAGGGTGATTGTATATATATATGTGTATTTATTTTAAATTCAGCGGCAAGACTCTGCAGCCTCCTTGACATTCCGAGATTGATTGATTTGTGGGGTTTAACGTCCCAAAACCAGCTCTGATTATGAGAGACGCCGTAGTGGGGGGGTCTCCGGAAATTTCGACCACGTGGGGTTCTTTAACGTGCACTGACATCGCACAGCACACGGGCCTCAACATTTCGCCTCCATCGAAATCAGCAGCCGAGTGCCATAACCACTAGACCACCGTGGCGGGGCGACATTCCGAGAAGGGCTTAAAGAGGCGCTAAAGTAAAGCATTCCGAAGCATAATTTTTCGGAAACTCTATTGTCGTTAACTTCGCCATATTATGTGCCATATTAGGATAGTAAATGAAGGTCAGTTTAATTTTCGAATTTCACTCGAAACTTAGAGCACATCTCCACACAAGCTCTATAGTCTCTTCTTTTGTATTCTGCCCAGATTGGCGGGTTAAAAATTTCTGAGAAAACGCGGTTTTAGTGTTTGGCTTCCTCAAAACACATGGTATAGTTTTTTTGAGCGATAAGTAGTTATTTAGACATTAGCAAAAACCGTTAAAAGCTATGACACCATACGTAGCAGTGCGGGAACCTCAAAGAAGCATCGCCACCTTTATTTTTTGTCTTTTACCGTGTTGTCTAGCTTACTGACCGTCGTCTTCTCGCGCAAGCTGTGCTATTGGTACAGTGAAAGGGCAATTTTCTAATATTTTCTGTGTTTTTAGAACTGGCTGACTTGTTACACTTTTTCGCTTGGAAAGCTTCGGTGTTTCGGTCTGCAGCAGATCGCAGCAGAAACAAGGGGACGGAGAGCAAGTACCTGAAGCATTCAACACACACACACACACGTTATATATATATATATATATATATATATATATATATATATATATATATATAACGTGTGTGTGTGTGTGTTGAATGCTTCAGGTACTTGCTCTCCGTCATAATACCTGAAAACAGATTAAGCTAGAGAATTTATCGCTTCAGTGCTTGCAGGCTTGGTTCTATCCCTTCTTCGCTAGAGCACTTGCCCGGCCTGCGTCGAAAGCCGCTTTAGCGCCGAGAGTTATTTGTAGAGCGTACAGAGCGAGTATAGTTCGGATCCTATCATGTCAGTTTTATCCCTTGGCGTTCATTATTATATTTCTAACGTGCCTCGGCGATGTTAGAGTGTCGTCGACAAAGGACACGAGACGTTTGCTTCGTGCTTCGCTCAAGCGCTATGAGGAACACCGTGAAGCTTCTAGAAGCGATACAGCATAAGTTACGCATCTACACCTTTTGGTTCTGGTTTCGTCTCTACATGTGTTTCTCTCATAACCAACGAACAGCGGTTTGACTCGGTATGTGTAAGTACAGGAGTACAGGCACATGTGGAAGAGAACGAAAAAGAGGGAAAGGGAGTGAGGTCAACCAGATGTGCGTCAGGATTCTACCCTACATGAGAGAATGGGAGTAATAGATAAAAAGAAAGAAAGTCCACGGAGGAACGTGCGACTGTGAGGGTGGAGCCTATGCCCTGTTCATCACCCGCCTACAAGCGATCACTGAGCCCAGTTGGTTTTAACCAACTTTTTTTAAAAGAAACAGAAACAATTCCCGCGTCTCCTAGCTGGCCTGCGATGCGCAGGGCCGTCGTCCTTTAGATCTTTTCCCTCTGAAAGTGGCCTCTGGTCGAGTTGACTTACAACACCGCAAAAAAATCGCGTTCGGTGATGATGTTGTCACGAAACTGTAATGAGTGTTCTGTAGTCACTTCGCAGTTACAAGAGTAATATTTAGTGGTGTCCGACATTCCATTTCGAAAAAAGCAAAGTTTTGTGAAAGCGACGGCTAGTCACTCGCGGAAGAGTGAGGTTGCATCACGGCGGGGCAGTGCAATGCAGTGTGCAGCTTTCTCAGTAGGCCTCCGTGTTTACGTGGACAACTGTTCCAGACAATCGGGCTGCTCGACAAGGTTCGCGGCATTTCTTATTTATTTAATAATATTATTGTTATTTTTGCTAGCGAATGACGGCCCGGAGCCGTCATTCGCAGCTCCTAGCATTCGCTAGGATGCAGCTCCTAGCATTCGGCTCCAATAGACGCCTTGCAGGCGAAACGAAAATGAAACTATGCACTTTTGGAGCCTTTCACGATGTAAGAAAAATACGTAGATAAAGAATCCTAGTTAGTCCAATATGCGTTTGTAAAAGGCGACGTTAAAGGGACACTGAACAGGTTTTGAATTCGCGAATTTATTGCGAATTCGGTATCCGCGAACTCTTACAACATGCCTACGGAGGTTTTTTTCGCGATGTTCGATTAAACAACGGCGCTATAAGCGAGCAAACTTTGACCGAGGGAACGCCCCCCTCGGCGCGCGCGCGCGCAGGGGCGGAGCTTGGGAGAGATAGACACGTGGGGAGATGACGTCATCGTCAGGGTCGAGCCGCCGGGCCGCCTGCGTCGCTCAGTCAGCTCAGCTTGTTTCTGCTGCGATCTGCTGCCTATCGAAGCATCATTTCTGCCAGTTCGTAGGGATTTCTTGCCATTGCACCGTTCTCTTCTGATTGAAGATTTTCGCCATCCGACATTCACTACTTGTGTTTGTGCAAGGTTGAAGTGGACTCGCGATGCCGAGTTACTGCGCGGCATATGGCTGCCGCAGCACTTACAGTCGCGATGAGGTCGCTTTTCACAAGTTTCCTCGGGATCAGAAGATGGCTGCAAAATGGTCCGCTGCAGTTAAAAGAAAAGACTTCAAACCTACGAGATCAAGCCGTGCTCCAAGCACTTTCGTGACAGCGACTACGTACGAAACCCGGCTCTCATGCAGTCGCTGGATTGACGATCATAAGTGTGCGACTGAACAGCGACGCCGTTTCTTCTGTGTTTCCGCACCTGAAGGGGCCCTCGCCGCCACCACGAGTTGCCTTCGTGAATTTTAAATTTCTTAAATTTTTTTGTTGTTGTGATGCACCTCGGATGTTTCTGGCGGTCGCGAATCTGCCGAATTTCGAGGCAGTAGCAGCAGTCCTCCTCTTTCCCCATTTGCACGCAGTGCGCGCATGAGCACCTATGGCGAAAACACGTGTACACAGATATCAGCACGCAGCATCGAAATCAGCTACTCTACACGACAGTCGCATGCTTCCATCACTGTAGTACTGGGCAGAATTTAGAAAAAGCGACGGCATTATAAAAAACAGAACTGCAATATATGAGCCAAACTATCCTTGCGCAATTTTTCAGCGCAGTTCAGAGCACATGTCACCACTACGGCGAGAGCGGCACTCGTCTGGCTTTTTTTTTTTTTCCCTCGCGGTAGCATACTGACTCATCGCGTGCGCCTTGCCCGCTGCGAAGTACGATACTGACTGTATTAACAACGCTGCACTCTGAGCTGTGAAATCCACGAACAGCTGATGTTTCTGCACGATGCCCGCGCGTAGCGCGGACCGTGCCAATACGCGGCTAAAAGCGAGAGCCGATGCTGCTGTTTCTTATCAAATTTGATATCCACGGATGACCGTATCATTTGTAACAGTTTACTACAGTGAAATTAAGCACTGACATACATCTTAAACGTACCAGTCTGTTTCCGACGCAGGTGAAGGTGGCTGGTTGGGACCCGCTTTCCTGTGCCGCTTCAGTCGTCGCCTTTACAGTGGCGACCGGCTCGAACATGTACGGATGTACAGAGAACTCGTTCCGACTTCCACAGTTCGCCATACTAACAGCAACTACCCGATTTCAACAGATAAACACGGCATTGCCTGCCGGCGAGCGCAGTCTGCTGTCCTCACCTTCCTGACGATGATGTCATGGAGCTTCGACCAATCACAGCGGCGGCGAGACCCGCGATGGCGGCCGCGGCGCCTGCTGCTTGTTTTCGGCAAAATAAAGTTATTTGCGTTGGTTTATGCAAATTTCCGACTTGATTTTCGAGTTCGCCGCACGAAATTACGTATCATGACACCATAATCTCGTTTTTTTTTAAAAAGTGGTTCAGTGTCCCTTTAAGGCCATTAAATATGCGCTTTCAAACATTATTTCTAACATTAGTTGACGTGCGGCGCCTTTCCGGCGTGGTGACCATGAAGATAATAACCAAATAATGCTTAAACAATGAAACATAACGTATTAATTACATGTGCAATTAACAATTACCTCTTATAGACGCCTATAGCAATGCCATGACGCGCTTGTGGACATGGTAGCATGATATTTTTTTAAATCTAGGCACGGCAACTCCAGGTTTTCGACGCTTAACAACTCCTTTAAGGTCACCTATGCAAAAGACACGTAAGGTCTTAAGGTTTTGAGTTCATGAAAGCGCCTGCAGAGTCGGCGGCTGAGGTTGATGCATCGGTGTAAATGTCCGTTCTTTGTCTATTATTCTCGCTCAGTAATAACAATGTCGGCTGTTGCGTCACTGCTGAACGGCGGCTGCTTGTCATTTCAGGAATTTTACAAGGCGTAGGAGAAGTTCTTGTAGGCAAGTTGGTTGACGACAGTTGTCTTACTTCTGGTGTAAAACCCGGCGCAAAACTGTTTGACTAGACCAACGCAAGCACTGAACATATTGCTAGTGGGCTAAAATAGGTAGCCCGCTAATACTAGTTGGTCAACCTGTGCCGAAGGGCTCTGTTCAACGGAGCACTCGTGCGAGCGCGTGAGGAGCGGCTAACACACATGCCTCAGCGATACCGAGTTTTGCGAGTTTGAAGTGCGCGGAAGAAAACGGAATCCCTTTCTTTCGAACATGTCGAGTAGCTCCAGTACATGTGATTCCGTTGGTTTCTACAAGTACAGAAATTGAAAGGGAAGCTTGACAGGCTCAAATTCTTTAGCAACTTACAAAGCCGGTGCTTCCGCAAGTCGATGGAAAGTGAAGGACTCTTTGAGAACGACTACCTTTTTATTTTTTTATATATTATTATTATTTTATAAATGGCACCTGACTGCTAAGTGCGTAGAGTCCGCGCGCGTGCATGCATTCACCGAATCTGCCGTGCCATTTTCAGCGTTTGCGCTTTTCTCTTCGTACAGCGTTTGATTATAGGCAACCAGTCGTCGTTCCGTTTAGATCCCTCTGCCATTCTCCATTGCATTATATCTCTTCCCCTCTAACATAAGTGGAACGCTCAGCCAAGGAAGATTTCATCTGATACTTAACTTGGAGCGCAACTGTAGGTATGAGTTATTGGTAAGCGGTATTGGGTATTTGTTACCGGTATGCGGACAAAAAAAAAGGAGGGGGATTTGAATGCCTGCAGTACCTGAGAAACTGATATTTTGCAAAATAATTGTGCAAAATATGAGTTTATTATTTTGTAAGAGCCAGTATAATGAGAGGGCTAACCCACACTTCTAATCACTAATCACCCACATTTACGACAGACGGATCAAAAGTCGATCACCTGCCGGGTCTCTGTGGAGGAAGTGAAAACGGCTGTCCGAGTGCGGCTAGTGTACCAGCACGGTCGCTGTATAGAACATACGCGTGTGTGTTCTACGTAGCGGCCGTGGTACTCGTTTTCAGGAAACAGGGAAACAAACAAAAAGCATTGCCGTGTGTTACACACCTGCGTTACATCGCGTTAGACAGGAAAACATGTGATTTCAAAGTGGCTATAAGGAAGGGAAGAATTGCGCCTCACTTTTGGATACTGCCAATAAATCAACATGTAATAGTGGTTTCAGCTAGCACACGTCAGTGCTGTCCTCCTATGGGGACATCTTGTTCCTACATCGCATATGACGCTGCGAAGCATCGGTGGTGTTGCCGCGTCCTCGTTTGTGTCGAGGTGTGCGCTGCTGATGTCAAAGATCACTACTGTTCCACATGAATGTTCGAGCAGGACCAAGGAAAGAAAGCCTTTTTTTTTTGCTAGCCCATATCTAGGATGATCTTTTCGAGTACGACGCAGTACCTCTGTGATTCGTAATAAAGCTCCCGCATACTTCCTGAACTGCAAAAAACATTAAAGGACGGAACGACAAAGGACAAATGGTTAGGCTGTCGCGCAGCTCTACAACTCATATGCCTATAGAGTACGCGGGAGCGAGAAAAATGGGGCATGAAATTTTCCATTTAAGAATGGCAAAGCGAAGAGGATATTTTCTCTAAATGGGCCTTGTTCAAGCAGCATTTCCAGGGGCGAATTATCCTCTTGTAATTCTTTTTCTTCTTCTCTCTATTTTTCTTTTTTTTTTGTATTTAGGGAAACGCTAGCTTAATGGATCGAAAGGCACAAATTAGGCAGCGCTCTTGCCGTCGGTATACTCCGTTACATCCTACAAAACTGCTCCAACATTCTTTTTTTAGGACGGTTCCATGCATCATTCTGTCATCTTCACAGGAGCTACGAGCGTGTTCCGCGCTGTAATGAATATGATAAACGACTGAATGCGTGGCACGGGAGAACAACAATCTCGCACGCGGCATATATTGGAGCACCATCGACTCTCGTTGCCGGCAGTGTTTCGGCCAAAGGAGCTCTTACTGCGCTTCGGTTCAAGAGCTCGCGCTGCATGTCGCTCATGCATAGATGCTGCGGCCTCTCTCGCTCCGTGCGTGAAGACATAATTCCTGCGTGGAGCCCTTTCGGGAGCATCGCACGCACGCTGCAGCGCGTCTAATTGAAAGCGTTCGCGCTTAAACTCGCCCGCCGAGCGATAAACGTGCTTGCCCATCGGAGAATGCGACAAGTGAGCCGCTTTTTGCTGTGCATTGTGAGTCGTTTTTTGCTGTGCTTAACTATAGCTGCTATCGCTTCTCAGAATGAATGGCTGAAAGGCGCCGCCTTCACCGTGGTCCGCAAAAATAAGTAGGGGCAGGAGAAGTGTTATAGCAAGAACGACGCTGACCCGACGCGACGCTGACCCTGGATTGGTGCGTTTTGTTGCTTTTATATTGTCCCCTCTTTTTTTCTATCCGTCTTACTTTCTACATAACGCTCGTCAAGAACATACGATAAAGGAAAGAATATTACGAAATAAAGACGAATGAAGGGGCCCTTCGTCGTCCTTATTTTGTAACAAAGAAGTCCTACACAGTCCAGAGAGCAACGGCGAGATGAGGGCAGTTTGTGGTGCTTAATGTAACTAATGCAACTATAATACAGCTTTCAGTTTCGTTCTTCTTACCGAAGGAAAGCCACTAACATGAGAGATGATGATGTGTTAACAGCAAACAACGCTCTTAGGGGTTGAAGTCATATATTCTCCATGTAAGTGGATCACTCGAAGTCGGGGTCCTTGTCGCGAAAGCTGCTTATACTGACCTGCACATGAGAGTTGGAGGTGTGACGGTACGGTTATATGTCGATGTCGCTGAATAATGTTGTTTCGTCAATTCGTAGCATTCGCAAAGCATCTTGGAGAGTATAGCGTTCGGAGTGGTCTGCGACGACACAATGGTCTGGTCGTGGAATGGCCGCTCCGAGTTTCTGGTACGCTGATGAAAAAAAACAAAAGAACTGCGCGCCTAAAATAATACCGTAGAGTTCAACTGTTATCTTACTTGATAAACGGGATAACGAAAAGCGAATAGATCAAGGGTAGGTTTATTTGATAGAAAAGGGGGCATTCACCCTCGCCGCCACGGCTACGAGTGCCGCCACCACTTCCTGGATTAAATATACAGAAGTACCCCGTAAAGTGGAGGCGGAGAAACCGTCCGAGTTGTTCAGTTAGTAGAGCATCGGAGGCTTCCTCGCCTTGGTTTTAAGAAGCCCTTGTGTCTCTGTATGAAGTCTCTGTATGATATAGATTTTAGTGTCCAGCTACTGAAGTGAAATCTCTTGCAGCCACGAAGTTTGTGGCTAGCTTTTCAATGAACTGCACTATGCTGGTACGGATCCGAGCATATACCTGTTGCAGGAAGAATGAGCAGAAACACATAGAAGTCATAGGAAAGGTGACAACACGAGCACTGACTAATTCAACGAAAGCCCACTTATTCTGTGAACGCTGGCTTGAGCGGGTGCTTTACGGTTTATGCGCCTCACAATTACCGAGCATGTATGACTGCCTGCAGCATTTTGCTGGGATAGTTGCTGCATGTTACGGAAACACTAATGTGCCAACGAGATGAACACAAGGTTTCGAGTCTATCTCGTTGGCGGTTTAGTGTTTCCACGATCTAGTTCTTTGTACGCCCATACCGACGGTACGCGAAAGCACAGATAAGATTACAGCGAGAAGGGGTGCAGGGTGGGAAGGGGGACGTTGGGCATATTTTAAATGAACCTTCCTTACGCGTAAAAGCAACACACACGCAAACTAAGCTTACATACCCACTCTGTCTCCCCCTACCCGCCCGTGATTTCTACATGTGTGCGACAAAGCCAAGAGCAGGTATACTATAGTGACGTCGAGCTCGACCAAAGGTGAAATCACATTTCGTAGTAGCGCATGGTTGTTGTCGTCATCATCAGTGTTTGTGTGAAGTTCAAACGAGTTGCTGAAGGCTCTTATTGGTCCACATTTTCTAGCGCAGTTTTATAACGAAGTGGACAGCGACAGCGATGGGTGACAACAGTTACTGTCGCGGAGGGTGATTCGTCGTTGTCGCTTCTTAATTGCGTCGTTTTCTTAGCATCTAGGAAATCTCACTTATCGCCGCGTCATTTCGCATGAACGTGGGCCGCAACGAAGGCTTTAATTCGCTTTAGGTGTTTGCTCGCCGCACGGAACGCAAAGAAATCAACAATGAAAGGAATAATCGCTTTATCCCATGTACTATAATGAGTACTGTTGCGACCCTCACCGCTGCCACCGCTTGTCGTGGTTTATCGCTGCCACCATTTGTCGTGGACTCGTGTCGCCTTCAGGCCAGGAGTCCACGGGGCAGGAGGGAAGAGTACGAGGAGTTGGTTTGAGAAGAGAATATTTACATTTATTTACATGGTTTGAAGGTGATGGCCGAATCTCAATCGAATCCTCTATCGAATCCCTTCTCGAATCCTCTGATCCCGGGGTTCTCCCGTGGATTAAATAGGTCGCGTCGTCCTCGACGCCTTCTTGGGAGGGCCCAGTTGATGCTTCTCCTCCAATCGGTGGTTGAAGGTCCGAAGGGGAAGAGGGTTGTGCACCGCCCCTTCAACTTCGAAGGTCGCCGAGGCAATCCTTCTCTCAGTCGCATCGTACGACGGCAGCAGGACCCCTTTTTGGTGAAGATAACTGCCACCCCCTGCTGCGGTAACGTGGAAGTCATCACCGGAGCCCGGCTCGTTACCGGTAACGTGGAAGTCATCACCGGAGCCCGGCTCGTTACCGGCTTTCGAGACGTCCGTCGTAGCGGCAAACGAGCTTTTACTGGCGCCGCTCAGTCTATATATTAGTTGCTATAATTACTGGGGCCACGCAAGAACAGCATGAATGAAAATGAATGAAGTGATGAAAATGAAGCTGCGTCTAATTTTTTTATTTATCTTTTTACATTCCTTTCTCGTTTCTAGGTGGAATTTTGAAAGGTGCTCGTGTTAGACTTTTCAACTTTGTAAAGCTTCTGGATACTACTGAGAACGCATTTGCTTTTTCTGTTTTTTTTTCTGCCTGTGTGTGTGTGTGTGTCTGTGTGTGTGTGTGTGTGTGGTTGCCTACGAAAAAACAAAGATTTCCACTAGAAACCGCATCCGTTTGCAGCTTGGAACAATAACACACGGGAGTGTCTCATGCCCCTAATCGCTGGCTTGTGTGTTACGAGACCGTATGAATGTTTGAAGCTTTCTTAAGCTTTTTTATACAGAAATTTGTGGATTTAATAAATTAACTCTTCCTAACCAACATTTTCTGTGTCACCTAGGGTGCAATAGTTTAGTGTGTGTGTGTGTGTGTGTGTGTGTGTGTGTGTGTGTGTGTGTGTGTGTGTGTGTTTTGTTCTCTTCCTTTTTTTTAAATGATGACGGGCACGACAGAAAAGCGGCAACCGACTCCTCGAGACAAAAGCAGGAGACATCTGTAATACACACTTTTAATCATAGTTGCCATACTATGACAAAATACAGTAGAAAGCGCGCGAAGCATACGTGGACACATGTAGCAGCGACGAAAAAGAGAACAGTACACACGTATGACCCGCAAACACACGTGGCGTGCGATACGGGTGAATGCCTACTACAGCGCGCGCTTCGGTCGTCTGTGTGCTGCGATGTGAATGTGGCGGTGTAGCGAACTCAACTGCTAACTACAGAAGGTCGTGCTCAGTCTGTCCAACTTCTCACTCTGCTCCTCGATAGATCGACGCTGTAGCCTCAACCTACGGGTCCGTTAGAACTCTCGCTCACTCTCACTTTCTGTCATACCTTTGCCTTGGCCAGCAACGGACACGACTGGGCGAACTTCAGAGAGAACTTCCCAGAGTCCCTGACATGGTTCGCTGAGCATAAGCGGTAGACCTCCGCAAGCGAAGCACGGGATTGTGGCATCGTGTATGCTTGACAGCATTCGTTTTCGTCTGTACTTCTTGCGGGGGGTAAGTGGAGGTGCATAGGTGGTACGTGCAGGACGTATTGGCGGTATCGGTTAGTGGAGCTCGAAAAAAGCTGGTCTGCCGCTTTTCCTCGTCGCTTGAGTGCAGGAGAGAAGACCTGAAGCATGCGCATAATGGAGGTTTGTGACCAGTGCTCCATTGTGCTAATGATGCATGTGGTTGCAAGTTTGGTCGCCAGCGACGGCAACCTCTATCATGCAAATACAACCACGGTCGTGTCGGTGTCTCAAGCGGCAAAAATAATCAGGAGCCCTCCTCTGTAGGCGTCGTCTCGGGCACTATATTGTCGTCTCCGGTAACTCAGGACACGAAGCTAAACAGCTTAAGAAAGGAAATTGCACACACACACACACACACACACACACACACACACACACACACACACACACACACACACACACACACACACACACACACACACACACACACACACACACACACACACACACGACGCAAGTGACGTTATGTTCGCGTCTTGCGGTCACATACGCGTATGCCGCGAATTTCATCTCGGTAGAACCGTATTGTTTTATGTTCAGTTGGTGTATTCCCTTCCTTGAACACCATACACATTATTGTAAAACATATTGTTTGTATTTTCTAGAATTTGTCGTGCATGATGATTTAGTCGTGTTTTTGTTTTTATTGCAAAAAAAGCACGATGTCCTGCTTCCTTGTCGTGTCATGCTACTTAGAAACATATGCTACGTAACCTAGCTCACCGGTGCCAGGTAATTGTCATCGTACCGATAGTCACAGGGATGCAATCTTTACACAAAGCAACAGCTGCAGATTCGTAGTGCTCATTGCGAATACATTAGAAAGCAGATATTTGTGTGACGCAGTGGACAGTTCACATTTCTCACCCAACACATGGAAATAGGTTACATATATACTTCAAAAATCTTTGTCCTCATTATTTCCTGACATGATTAGAAAAATGAATAGAGCCCGTGTTCAGAAAAAAGCGCTAAAAATCTTCGTAAGAGAATATTTCAACGGAACATGATGATGAACAAATCATCAGCAAAGCCGGTCACACAATGGCAAAAGGCACTTACGAAAGGGAGAGAGAGAGAGAGAGTAAACATTATTTAAAACGAAATGAGGGATCTTCCTCGTAGGGTGGAGCCCTTAGTTCAGGGCCCCATTGGCTCGCGCCACTCCACGTGCCCGCTGGATCGGCCGACGCTGCTCCTGCCGCGCTGAGCTCGTCAGGGCAGTCTTCCAGGAGGAATGTGATGGTGATGGGATAGGGGAACAGCCCGGTGGACATGGGCATTCCCACGTGCAGGGATATAATGTTACCTGCGCTCCACAGTAGGGACAGTATGAGGGATATTGTGTGGGATGAAAGAGGTGTAGGGTGAAGAGACATGGGAAGGAATTAGTCTGTAGTTGCCGCCACGCGACAGCTTCCTCGCGGGTAAGGGAATGGTGTGGTGGGGAGAAATAACGTCGGCTTTGTCTCTAATGTTCTAGAGTGTCGGCGTAGTTCAATGATTCTGTTGGTGCATCGTCTGGATTGTACAGCTCTTCCGATGGCGCCCGGTTTGTGAGCTCTCGGGATACCGCATTAGCGCGTTCATTGCCATGGAGAGAGGCGTGTCCAGGTGTCCAAACGATACGCACACTGTGTAGTAGTGAGGGGTGTAAAGATGTCAGAATACGGTGTGTGTACGGTGTCACCATTCCTTGTGCTATGTTCCTGCAGGCAGTTTGCGAGTCAGTGACCACTGTCGTAGGTTCGTCCCGTGCTGGTAGGAGAGAAGCATGTTGTTACAGTGCACGCGCATCCCGTGATAAGCGCGTGTGTGGACCGCGCATGCGCCATTCTCTCCCTTTGTTTTCCTCCTGCCCTTTCCCTCTTTTCTTTAGTATATATTCGCTACGGAAAATAAACGTGGCTGTTCTGCATGGTGACACTGACTCCTTCTTGTCAGAGGCGGCGTGGCCGCCGCCAACGTAACACAGGTACAATAACCAGGGCGACAGCCGTCTCTTCCGCCATGGCACTGTCGTTCGTGTTAAGCGTGGCCCAGACGCTTAGAGTGTAGGTGTTGTCTACTACGACAAGACACATGGCCTGTCTTTGTGGGTACCGTACCACGTCAGTATAAAGGACCGGCGTATCAGATGTACCATCGCCTAGAACGCGCATTAAAGCCTGAACCCTTGAACGTCTCCGGCCCTTATGACGGTCAGGATGCATATTTCGTGGAATCCGGGCCACCTGAATTTTTCTTCGAATCTCAAGTCCAAGGTTCTTGCGTTCTTGTAGCGCTTTGTTCGGCATGGTGTATCCCAACCTGGAGAGAATATCAGTACCTTGTCTTGTTCGTTGGAGGAGTTGAATTTGACTGTTCAGGTGGCCTTCCACCAGTTCTCGGATGGTGTTGTGGACCCCAAGTCGCAGTAGGAGCTGCGTTCACGCGTATTGGGGTAGTCCCAGTGCCGCCTTTAGTGCCGTACGAAGGAGGGCGTCCATACTGTTCGTCTCGGTTTGAGTAAGGTTATGGTAGGGGAGGTGGTAGGTGAGTCTGCCAATCACTAGAGCTTGCACAAATCCGACGGTGTCTTTTTCGAGAAGGCCATGTACGAAAGGGAAGTTTTGTAAATTCGATCCTGGGTGAACAAGAATTTTTTCGTCCTACTTCTAATGTGGTAATTGAATTAATAATACGTAGCCTCGAAAGCCCTTTTAGCCCTTTTGCCACGTTAATTAACTTTACGTGGCAGATAATGCGTAAAGCAGAACACTACTTCAGGTAATTTTTTTATATTGCCTCCAAACGCTGATGGTTTCTTTCACGTGGTGTGCACGGAGAGCTCTTCATTAGGAGGAGGAGGACGAAGAAATGGGAAAACAAAAGGCAGAGAGATCGATCCGACGCGCGTACGGTTTGCTGTCCTAGTGTGGGGGATCATCAGGTATTATCTGATATCAAGCTGCTTAAATTGGTGCTTGCATCATCATCATCATCATCATCATCATCATAAAAAAAGGCTAGTGTAAGCACTTGAATCACTATTTACAATGCAGTCGGAGATGTGACCTGCTTTACCTTATTTCGTTGTCACGGCGTTTTTAATTATTGCGTATCTTACTTTATTACACTCAATGTTTGGCGCAAAATAACAAAATAATATTTTAACCACATTTATTTCTGTTGAAGTGCGCCGGACAGCAGCGCAGCCGGAAAAATTAAAAGATAAACATATACCACGGCATTAATGCAATAATTCCAAGGTACGCTCGTAGACAAGTTTTAAGAATTAATGGTGTCGTGGTAACATGGGGAAGGGTGTGGACTGCGTTCTTTGTTATACTGTCTTAATTATTATATACTCTGGGTGTCTATTACGCACGTCCTCCTCTTCTCTATCTTGCCATCATCACCATGCGCTTTGCGCATCTTCTTCATTGCCTGTGCGTGTGATCATCATCATCGGGATTGCGCCGCTCTGGTCACCTGCCAAGCTACCGAGGCGAGGACACGTCGTTCGAACCGAGACGTCATACGTGGTGGAAGTGACTGTGCGACTCCCAGTCCTCTACCCGCAAGGTCCCCTGCCTGGAGCTGCGTTCCGGTCACCGCTTGTGTCCGCTGTCAGCCACCATGTCGCAGGACCAGCAGCCCTGCGCCCTTGCGGCCACTTCCCCGACATCGCAAGCCATTCCCTCTTTGATTATCAACAGCTACCAGGGATGGGCGCCGTGGCCGAGGCGGCGCTGCGTTGCTCAACGGTGGCTGGTCCAGCGGCTGCCCGTCGAAGACCTCTTCCTGTGCGCGCGCTACGACGACCTGTGGGAACGCGTGGCCGGTACGCGCCTTTGTCAGAAGCTCAGCTTATTCGCGTTGTTCCAGGACAGTGCTGTCAGGAAGTCGTCTTCGGGCGAAGGAGCGTTCGTCGAACTTCGCTGGCGCCTTGGACTCGCTGAGGAGGCTTTCCAACGACCCGCTTCCGCTATCGTGTTCAGCTGCTGTGACAAGTCTTATGAAGCGCTCGATGAGGCGCCTTGCTTCCCGGATGGTACGAGCGTCGCACAGGTCGATGTCCTTTGCCCCGACCACCTTCAGAGGTGCGGGTTCCAAAAGAGGAGCGCGACACGCCTCTGCGTATTGATGTTCTTCGAGAAGCCCGGCACCGAATTTCACTGCGAATGCCTCTCGTGCGTCTGGGGTCACTCGGCGGAAAACGTCCACATGGAGCCGATGGCAACGACGGAAATGGCTTCAGTGGCAAGCGTCGACGTGGTAGCTGCAGATCAAGAAAAGCGACGTACCATCATCCGAAGACGCGCCAGACAGCACGTTTTGCTCCCTACGCGAGCAGAGCGTTCAACAGGAGAACGTTCAGAAGACCACCCAGCTTATATCACATTGCGAGCTGGGTTCTCGTCACCACGCGAGTGAGGGTGCTCAAGCACTCCCCCGGCAGTCGGCACGTCGTTCCCGTCTGCTGGGGTATCACGCTTTTCGGAGCAAAAGCCAGAGCCACCTGTGTCAAGTACCGGGGATCAGCTACTGACGTCCAGATGTCCAAGCACCTGTCTGGCGTAAGAAATGAGTTCGGCAGCGTTAGATACGTCCTCGTTTTTTTTTTTTTTTCAAGAGGAAGTGCTTAACGCTCCCGCCACGGAAGTCATTTGGAGCGCCTTCAATGATGCCGCCGTTCTTCCGGGAGGGGCGACGAATTCCTTGGCTCTCGACGTCAACCGCGTGGCGTTCAACCTGGAGGCGGGCAGTAAGACTAAGTTATCAAAGTGCCTGGAGACACCCGTCGTTGTTGCAGTCCTTGCGACCTAATGTGTTAGAAGTGTTATCGAGTGGTAATAGAGGAGCTTTGATTACTTTGAGACTATCCACACCATATTGTACAACAAGCTGGGTGTTCACAAAGGCCTTGCACTCGGACTCCAACCATGGTGACATAAGCAACAGTCATAGAGCAAAATCGCAGTCACGCTTACCGTCTTCAGAACACGTCGACTACGCCATGGAGTAACGATGAATTTAGTGACCAAGTCGAACGGTAGATCATGAATCAAGCGGTGAAACTTCAAAGACATGCGTAATAAATGCCTACAATACATGTACTTACAGCTCATGGTGAATATTGCGCAAGTTGGTGAGGCTTTGAGATTAAAATATGCATGAGCCACGGTGGTTAAGCAAGGCTTCGCGGGCTGCATACCAATTTAGACAAGTGTAAATTATGCCACGGACATGTAGAAGCTCTGTGCGAAGTCAGCTATAGTCAAACCAAGACAGCCATCTAATAGAATCGTGATGCTCCGCTGAATGTAAGCCTAACCTGAACTGGCCTTTTGTACTGCTGCGGTCAAAAGCTGGTGTTTCTGTCGAAGCCCGTATACCTTTCCTCTAATAACGCAAACAAATGTGTGAATATGCATAGACGCGTCGCGTATTAACGCCGCGCGACTGTTATGTTCGGGTCTTACGGTCACATATGCCGCGAATTTCATCTCGGTAGAAGTATATTGTTTTATATTCAGTTGGTGTATGGCCTTCCTTGAACACCATACACTTTATTGTGAAACATATTTGTATTCTAGAATTTGTCGTGCATGATGCTTTAGTCGTGTTTTTGTTTTTATTGAAAAAAAAAGCACAATGTCCTGCTTCCTTGTCGTGTCATGCTACTTAGAAACATATGCTACGTTACCTAGCTCACCGGTAACAGGTAATTGTCATCGTGACGATAGTCACAGGGATGCAATCTTTACACAAAGCAGCAGCTGCAGATTCGTAGTGCTCACTGGGAATACTTTAGAAAGCAGATATTTGTGTGACGCAGTAGACAGTTTACATTTCTCACCCAACACATGGAAATAGGTTACATATCATCATCATCATCCTCAGCCTGTTTAGGTCCACTGCAGGACAAAGGACTCTCCCAACGATTTCCAATCCACCCTATTTTGAGCGAGTTGGTTCCACTTTATGCCCGCAAACTCTTTAATTTCATCGCTCCATCTAACTTTTTGCCTACCTCTGTGGCGTTTTCCCTCTCTTGGTATCCATTCCCTCGTTTCTTACTGTCCGCCTATTATCCATCCTCCTCATGACATGTCCTGCCGAGGTCCACTTCTTTCTTTTCATTGATAAGATAATATCGGCTACTCCTGTCTGTTCTCTGGTCCATTCCGATCGTTTTTATCATCTTCAACGAGCGGAATGGATCAGGTTACATATATACTTCAAAAATCTTTGTTTTCATTATTTCCTCAGATGATTAGAGAAATGAATTGAGTCCGTGTTCAGAAAAAAGCGCTAAAAATCTTCGTAAGAGAATATTTCAACGGAACATGATGATGAACGAATCATCAGCAAAGCCGGTCACACAATGGCAAAAGGCACTTACGAAAGGGAGAGAGAGAGTAAACATAATTTAAACGAAATGAGGGATCTTCCTCGTACGGTGGAGCCCTTAGTTCAGGGCCCCATTGGCTCGCGAAACTCCACGTGCCCGCTGGATCGGCCGACGCTGCTCCTGCGGCGCTGAGCTGGTCAGCGCCGTCTCCCAGGAAGAATGTGATGGTGATGGGATAGGGGAACAGCCCCGTGGACATGGGCATTCCCACGTGCAGTGATATACAGTGGGCTGCGCTCCACAGTAGGGAGAGTATGAGGGATATTGTGTGGGATGAAAGAGGTGTAGGGTGAAGAGACATGGGAAGGAATTAGTCTGTAGTTGCCGCCACGCGACAGCTTCCTGCCGGGTAAGGGAATGGTGTGGTGGAGGGAAATAACGTCGGCTTTGTCTCTAATGTTCTAGAGTGTCGGCGTTGTTCAATGGTTCTGTTGGTGCGTCGTCTGGATTGGACAGCTCTTCCGATGGCGCCTGGTTTGTAAGCTCTCGGGCTACCGCATTAGCGCGTTCATTGCCATGGAGAGAGGCGTGTCCAGGTGTCCAAACAATACGCACCCTGTGTAGTAATGAGGGGTGTAAAGATTTCAGAATACAGTGTGTGTACGGTGTCACCATTCCTTGTGCTTTGTTCCTGCAGGCAGTTTGCGAGTCAGTGACCACTGTCGTAGGTTCGTCCCGTGCTGGTAGGAGAGAAGCATGTACAATAGCCAGGACGACAGCCGCCTCTTCCGCCATTCCACTGTCGTTCGTGTTAAGCGTGTCCGAGACGCTTAGAGTGTCGGTGTTGTCTACTACGACAAGACACATGGCCTGTCTTTGTGGGTACCGTACCACGTAAGTATAAAGGACCGGCGTATCAGATGTACCATCGCCTAGAACGCGCATTAAAGCCTGAACCCTTGCACGTCTCCGGCCTTTATGACGGTCAGGATGTATATTTCCTGGAATCGGGGCCACCTGAATTTTGCTTCGAATATCAAGTTCAAGGTTCTTGCGTTGTTGTAGCGCTTTGTACGGCATGGTGTATCCCAACCGTGAGAGAATATCAGTACCTTCTCTTGTTCGTTGGAGGCGTTGAATTTGACTGTTCAGGTGGCCTTCCACCAGTTCTCGGATGGTGTTGTGGACCCCAAGTCGCAGTAGGAGCTGCGTTGACGCGTATTGGGGTAGTCCCAGAGCCGCCTTTAGTGCCGTACGAAGGAGGGCGTCCATCCTGTTCGTCTCGGTTTGAGTAAGGTTATGGTAGGGAGGTGGTAGGTGAGTCTGCCAATCACTAGAGCTTGCACAATTCGGAGGGTGTCTTTTTCGAGAAGCCCATGTACGAAAGGGAGGTTTTATAAATTCGATTCTGGGTGAACAAAATTTTTTCGTCCTACTTCTAATGTGGTAATTGAATGAATAATACGTAGCCTCGAAAGCCCTTTTAGCCCTTTTGCCTCGTTAATTAACTTTACGTGGCAGATAACGCGGAAAGCAGAACACTACTCCAGGCATTTTTTTTATATTGCCTCCAAACGCTGATGGTTTCTTTCACGTGGTGTGCACGGAGGGCTCTTCATTAGGAGGAGGAGGACGAAGAAATGGGAAAACAAAAGACAGAGAGATCGATCCGACGCGCGTACGGTTTGCTGTCCTGGTGTGGGGGATCATCAGGTATTATCTGATATCAAGCTGCTTAAATTGGTGCTTGCATCATCATCATCATCATCATCATCATAAAAAAGGCTATTGTAAGCACTTGAATCCTATTGCATGCAGTCGGAGATGGAACTGCTTACCTTATTTCGTTGTCACGGCG
>CM023481.1:112633113-112854065 GCA_013339685.2 Hyalomma asiaticum | reverse complement strand
AACAAATTACATAATAGCTACAGACGCGAAAAGGCAGGTGTGGGGATCTTTCATCAACGCTTGATTGGTCCTTCTCACTGAGATTACCAGACTACACCCCCATTTTGCAGCAGAGCTTTTAGCAATCATTTTGGCGCTGAGGAACTCCCTGCGGCTGCGACTAATGTGGTGGTTTTAACTGATTCCCATTCGGTTTGTACTTCTCTTACATCTTCATCCAATTCACAAGCCCTACAGATGTTTTTAGCATTAGTTCCGCCACATCTTAGCCTCGTAAAATTGCTGTGGGTACCGGGTCATAGCGGATTGTATTTAAATGAGATGGCCGACTCATTAGCTGGAGCATCTCTTCAAGGACCGATAATATCAGTTTTTCCAGCAGAGCAGTATATAACAGCAATCAGATATAGAAAATTTGCTATACATAGAGATTCAATGGAAACAATCACAGCTTCGTCAGAATACAGACATTTAAATCATCCATGGAAATCTAAATGGTGTCCATCAAGGCAATCTGAGGTAATTCTCAGCAGGTTTCGATGTCGTGTCCCTCCGCTAAGTCTTTACGCACACAGGGCTGGTTCGGTTTTGTCGCCCCTCTGCCATTTCTGTCGTGAAATTGAAAGTATAGATCATTATTTGTTAGTTTGCCGCCGGTACAAGTTCCTCCGAAAAAGACTTCTAGAAATTCCGATCAGTACGTTGGGACTAAATTGAACAACTGAAGTTGCTCTTTCTTTTGGTGCCTCAGCTCTGGGATATTGCCACAGGGATGTATTCAATGCTGTGTGCAATTACATACAAATGACAAATCGTATACGATTTTGACGATTCCTGTAAAAAAAAAGTCAATTGTAAAGACAGTCTACTCTTCTCGTGAGTACTGAAAAATATACATAAGATATTCTTCTGTACATGTTTTGGTGATTCATCTGTCAGGTTTGAATGGTTAACATGCACAATTCCACTAATTAAATTCCCTCTAAAACATCCTTTTTCTTCTCTCTCTCTCTATCGGTTCCTTCCAATAATTTAAAATCAAAACGTAATCACCTCTTGGCCAATCCCCCCTGGTGGGTAAGTGCCGTAATTATTCAGGAGCGTCATCATCATCATCATCCACAAAAGGCAGAGAGATCGATCCGACGCGCGTACGGTTTGCTGTCCTAGTATGCGGGATCATCAGGTATTATCTGATATCAAGCTGCTTAAATTGGTGCTTGCATCATCATCATCATAAAAAGGATAGTGTAAACACTTGATTCACATTTACAATGCAGTCGGAGATGTGACCTGCTTTACATAATTTCGTTGTGACGGCGTTTTTAATTATTGCGTATCTTACTTTATTACACTCAATGTTTGGCGCAAAACAACAAAATAATATTTTAACCACATTTATTTCTGTTGAAGTGCGCCGGAGAGCAGCGCAGCCGGAAAAATTAAAAGATAAACATATACCACGGCATTAATGCAATAATTCCAAGGTACGCTCGTAGACAAGTTTTAAGAATTAATCTGTGTCGTGGTAGCATGGGGATGGGGGTGGACTGCATTCTTTGTTATACTGTCTTAATTATTATATACCCTGGGCGTCTATTACGCACGTCCTCCTCTTCTCTATCTTGCCATCATCACCATGCGCTTTGCGCATCTTTCTCATTGCCTGTGCGTGTGATCATCATCATCGGGATTGCACCGCTCTGGTCACCTGCCAAGCTACCGAGGCAAGCAAACGTCGTTCGAATCGAGACGTCATACGTGGTGGAAGTGACTGTGCGACTCCCAGTCCTCTACCCGCAAAGTCCCCTGCCTGGAGCTTCGTTCCGGTCACCGCTTGTGTCCGCTGTCAGCCACCATGTCGCAGGACCAGCAGCCCGGCGCCCTTCGGGCCACTGCCCCGACATCGCAAGCCCTTCCCTCTTTGATTATCAACAGCTACCAGGGATGGGCGCCGTGGCCGAGGCGGCGCTGCGTTGCTCAACGGTGGCTGGTCCAGCGGCTGCCCGTCGAAGACCTCTTCCTGTGCGCGCGCTACGACGGGCTCTGGGAACGCGTGGCCGGTACGCGCCTTTGTCAGAAGCTCAGCTTATTCGCGTTGTTCCAGGACAGCGATGTCCGGAAGGCGTCTTCGGGCGAAGGAGCGTTCGGGGAACTTCGCTGGCGCCTTGGACTCGCTGAGGAGGCATTCGAACGACCCGCTTCCGCTATCGTGTTCAGCTGCTGTGACAAGTCTTATGAAGCGCTCGCTGTGGCGTCTTGCTTCCCGGATGGTACGAGCGTCGCACAGGTCGACGTCCTTTGCCCCGACCGCCTTCAGAGGTGCGGGTTCCAAAAGAGGAGCGCGAGACGCCTCTGCGTATTGATGTTCTTCGAGAAGCCCGACACCGAATTTCAGTGCGAATGGCTCTTGTGCGTCTGGGGTCACCCGGCCGAAAACGTCCACATGCAGCCGATCGCATCGACGGAAATGGCTTCAGTGGCAAGCGCCGACGTGGTAGCTGCAGCTCAAGAAAAGCGACGTACCATCATCCGAAGACGCGCCAGACAGCACGTTTTGCTCCCTACGCGAGCAGAGCGTTCAACAGGAGAACGTTCAGAAGACCACCCAGCTTATATCACGTTGCGAGCTGGGTTCTCGTCACCACGCGAGTGAGGGTGCTCAAGCACTCCCCCGGCAGTCGGTACGTCGTTCCCGTCTGCTGGGGTATCACGCTTTTCGGAGCCAAAGCCAAAGCCACCTGTGTCAAGTACCGGGGATCCGCTACTGACGTCGAGATGTCCAAGCACCTGTCTGGAGTAAGAAGTGAGTTCGGCAACGTTAGACACGTCCTCGTGCTTTTTTTTTTTTTCAAGAGGAAGTGCTTAACGCTCCCGCCACGGAAGTCATTTGGAGCGTCTTCAGTGATGCCGCCGTTGTTCCGGGAACGGCGACGAATTCCTTGGCTCTCGACGTCAACCGCGTGGCGTTCAACCTGGAGGCGGGCAGTAAGACTAAGTTATCAAAGTGCCTGGAGACACCCGTCGTTGTTGCAGTCCTTGCGACCTAATGTGTTAGAAGTGTTATCGAGTGGTAATATACGGAGCTTTGATTACTTTGAGACTATCCACACCATATTGTACAACAAGCTGGGTGTTCACGAAGGCCTTGCACTCGGACTCCGACCATGGTGACATAAGCAACAGTCATAGAGCAAAATCGCAGTCACGCTTACCATCTTCAGAACACGTCGACTACGCCATGGAGTAACCATGAATTTAGTGACCAAGTCGAATGGTAGATCATGAATCAAGCGGTGAAATTTCAATGACATGCGTAATAAATGCCTACAATACATGTACTTACAGCTCATGGTGAATATTGCGCAAGTTGGTGAGGCTTTGAGATTAAAATATGCATGAGCCACGGTGGTTAGGCAAGGCTTCGCGGGCTGCATACCAATTTAGACAAGTGTAAATTATGCCACGGACATGTAGAAGCTCTGTGCGAAGTCAGCTATAGTCAAACCAAGACAGCCATCTAACAGAATCGTGATGCTCCGCTGAATGTAAGCCAAACCTGAACTGGCTTTTTGTACTGCTGCGGTCAAAAGCTGGTGTTTCTGTCGAAGCCCGTATACCTTTCCTCCAATAACGCAAACAAATGTGTGAATATGCATAGACGCGTCGCGTATTAACGCCGCGCGACTGTTACGTTCGGGTCTTGCGGTCACATATGCCGCGAATTTCATCTCGGTAGAAGTCTATTGTTTTATATTCAGTTGGTGTATGGCCGTCCTTGAACACCATACACTTTATTGTGAAACATATTTGTATTCTAGAATTTGTCGTGCATGATGATTTAGTCGTGTTTTGTCCACTGCCCCGACATCGCAAGCCCTTCCCTCTTTGATTATCAACAGCTACCAGGGATGGGCGCCGTGGCCGAGGCGGCGCTGCGTTGCTCAACGGTGGCTGGTCCAGCGGCTGCCCGTCGAAGACTTCTTCCTGTGCGCGCGCTACGACGACCTGTGGGAACGCGTGGCCGGTACGCGCCTTTGTCAGAAGCTCAGCTTATTCGCGTTGTTCCAGGACAGTGCTGTCAGGAAGTCGTCTTCGGGCGAAGGAGCGTTCGTCGAACTTCGCTGGCGCCTTGGACTCGCTGAGGAGGCTTTCCAACGACCCGCTTCCGCTATCGTGTTCAGCTGCTGTGACAAGTCTTATGAAGCGCTCGATGAGGCGCCTTGCTTCCCGGATGGTACGAGCGTCGCACAGGTCGATGTCCTTTGCCCCGACCACCTTCAGAGGTGCGGGTTCCAAAAGAGGAGCGCGACACGCCTCTGCGTATTGATGTTCTTCGAGAAGCCCGGCACCGAATTTCAGTGCGAATGGCTCTTGTGCATATGGGGTCACTCGGCGGAAAACGTCCACATGGAGCCGATGGCATCGACGGAAATGGCTTCAGTGGCAAGCGTCGACGTGGTAGCTGCAGATCAAGAAAAGCGACGTACCATCATCCGAAGACGCGCCAGACAGCACGTTTTGCTCCCTACGCGAGCAGAGCGTTCAACAGGAGAACGTTCAGAAGACCACCCAGCTTATATCACGTTGCGAGCTGGGTTCTCGTCACCACGCGAGTGAGGGTGCTCAAGCACTCCCCCGGCAGTCGGTACGTCGTTCCCGTCTGCTGGGGTATCACGCTTTTCGGAGCAAAAGCCAGAGCCACCTGTGTCAAGTACCGGGATCCGCTACTGACGTCGAGATGTCCAAGCACCTGTCTAGTAAGAAATGAGTTCGGCAACGTTAGACACGTCCTCGTGCTTTTTTTTTCAAGAGGAAGTGCTTAACGCTCCCGCCACGGAAGTCATCTGGAGCGTCTTCAGTGATGCCGCCGTTGTTCCGGGAACGGCGACGAATTCCTTGGCTCTCGACGTCAACCGCGTGGCGTTCAACCTGGAGGCGGGCAGTAAGACTAAGTTATCAAAGTGCCTGGAGACACCCGTCGTTGTTGCAGTCCTTGCGACCTAATGTGTTAGAAGTGTTATCGAGTGGTAATATACGAGCTTTGATTACTTTGAGACTATCCACACCATATTGTACAACAAGCTGGGTGTTCACGAAGGCCTTGCACTCGGACTCCGACCATGGTGACATAAGCAACAGTCATAGAGCAAAATCGCAGTCACGCTTACCATCTTCAGAACACGTCGACTACGCCATGGAGTAACCATGAACTTAGTGACCAAGTCGAATGGTAGATCATGAATCAAGCGATGCAATTTCAAAGACATGCGTAATAAATGCCTACAATACATGTACTTACAGCTCATGGTGAATATTGCGCAAGTTGATGAGGCTTTTTGATTAAAATATGCATGAGCCACGGTGGTTAGGCAAGGCTTCGCGGGCTGCATACCAATTTAGACAAATGTAAATTATGCCACGGACAAGTAGAAGCTCTGTGCGAAGTCAGCTATAGTCAAACCAAGACAGCCATCTAACAGAATCGTGATGCTCCGCTGAATGTAAGCCAAACCTGAACTGGCCTTTTGTACTGCTGCGGTCAAAAGCTGGTGTTTCTGTCGAAGCCCGTATACCTTTCCTCCAATAACGCAAACAAATATGTGAATATGCATAGACGCGTCGCGTATTAACGCCGCGCGACTGTTACGTTCGGGTCTTGCGGTCACATATGCCGCGAATTTCATCTCGGTAGAAGTCTATTGTTTTATATTCAGTTGGTGTATGGCCTTCCTTGAACACCATACACTTTATTGTGAAACATATTTGTATTCTAGAATTTCTCGTGCATGATGATTTAGTCGTGTTTTTGTTTTTATTGCAAAAAAAGCACAATGTCCTGCTTCCTTGTCGTGTTATGCTACTTAGAAACATATGCTACGTAACCTAGCTCACCGGTAACAGGTAATTGTCATCGTGACGATAGTCACAGGGATGCAATCTTTACACAAAGCAGCAGCTGCAGATTCGTAGTGCTCATTGGGAATACTTTAGAAAGCAGATATTTGTGTGACGCAGTAGACAGTTTACATTTCTCACCCAACACATGGAAATAGGTTACATATCATCATCATCATCATCAGCCTGTTTAGGTCCACTGCAGGACGAAGGACTCTCCCAACGATTTCCAATCCACCCTATCTTGAGCGAGTTGGTTCCACTTTATGCCCGCAAACTCTTTAATTTCATCGCTCCATCTAACTTTTTGCCTACCTCTGTGGCGTTTTCCCTCTCTTGGTATCCATTCCCTCGTTTCTTACTGTCCGCCTATTATCCATCCTCCTCATGACATGTCCTGCCGAGGTCCACTTCTTTCTTTTAATTGATAAGATAATATCGGCTACTCCTGTCTGTTCTCTGATCCATTCCGATCGTTTTTTATCATCTTCAACGAGCGGAATGGATCAGGTTACATATATACTTCAAAAATCTTTGTTTTCATTATTTCCTCAGATGATTAGAGAAATGAATTGAGCCCGTGTTCAGAAAAAAGCGGTAAAAATCTTCGTAAGAGAATATTTCAACGGAACATGATGATGAACGAATCATCAGCAAAGCCGGTCACACAATGGCAAAAGGCACTTACGAAAGGGAGAGAGAGAGAGAGTAAACATTAATTTAAACGAAATGAGGGATCTTCCTCGTACGGTGGAGCCCTTAGTTCAGGGCCCCATTGGCTCGCGAAACTCCACGTGCCCGCTGGATCGGCCGACGCTGCTCCTGCGGCGCTGAGCTGGTCAGCGCAGTCTCCCAGGAGGAATGTGATGGTGATGGGATAGAGAACAGCCCGGTGGACATGGCATTCCCACGTGCAGTGATATACAGTGGGCTGCGCTCCACAGTAGGGACAGTATGAGGGATATAGTGTGGGATGAAAGAGGTGTAGGGTGAAGAGACATGGGAAGGAATTAGTCTGTAGTTGCCGCCACGCGACAGCTTCCTCCCGGGTAAGGGAATGGTGTGGTGGGGGGAAATAACGTCGGCTTTGTTTCTAATGTTCTAGAGTGTCGGCGTAGTTCAATGGTTCTGTTGGTGCGTCGTCTGGATTGGACAGCTCTTCCGATGGCGCCCGGTTTGTGAGCTCTCGGGCTACCGCATTAGCGCGTTCATTGCCATGGAGAGAGGCGTGTCCAGGTGTCCAAACGATACGCACCCTGTGTAGTAATGAGGGGTATAAAGATGTCACAATACCGTGTGTGTACGGTGTCACCATTCCTTGTGCTATGTTCCTGCAGGCAGTTTGCGAGTCAGTGACCACTGTCGTAGGTTCGTCCCGTGCTGGTAGGAGAGAAGCACGTACAATAGCCAGGGCGACAGCCGCCGCTTCCGCCATGGCACTGTCGTTCGTGTTAAACGTGGCCGAGACGCTTAGAGTGTCGGTGTTGTCTACTACGACAAGACACATGGCCTGTCTTTGTGGGTACCGTACCACGTAAGTATAAAGGACCGGCGTATCACATGTACCATCGCCTAGAACGCGCATTAAAGCCTGAACCCTTGCACGTCTCCGGCCTTTATGACGGTCAGGATGCATATTTCCTGGAATCGGGGCCACCTGAATTTTGCTTCGAATCTCAAGTCCAAGGTTCTTGCGTTCTTGTAGCGCTTTGTTCGGCATGGTGTATCCCAACCGGGAGAGAATATCAGTACCTTGTCTTGTTCGTTGGAGGCGTTGAATTTGACTGTTCAGGTGGCCTTCCACCAGTTCTCGGATGGTGTTGTGGACCCCAAGTCGCAGTAGGAGCTGCGTTGACGCGTATTGGGGTAGTCCCAGAGCCGCCTTTAGTGCCGTACGAAGGAGGGCGTCCATCCTGTTCGTCTCGGTTTGAGTAAGGTTATGGTAGGGGAGGTGGTAGGTGAGTCTGCCAATCACTAGAGCTTGCACAATTCGGAGGGTGTCTTTTTCGAGAAGCCCATGTACGAAAGGGAAGTTTTGTAAATTCGATCCTGGGTGAACAAGAATTTTTTCGTCCTACTTCTAATGTGGTAATTGAATTAATAATACGTAGCCTCGAAAGCCCTTTTAGCCCTTTTGCCTCGTTAATTAACTTTACGTGGCAGATAACGCGTAAAGCAGAACACTACTTCAGGTAATTTTTTTTATATTGCCTCCAAACTCTGATGGTTTATTTCACGTGGTGTGCACGGAGAGCTCTTCATTAGGAGGAGGAGGACGAAGAAATTTAAAATCAAAACGTAATCACCTCTTGGCCAATCCCCCCTGGTCGGTAAGTGCCGTAGTTCATCAGGAGTATCATCGTCATCTTCAAAAGGCAGAGAGATCGATCCGACGCGCGTACGGTTTGCTGTCCTTGTGTGGGGGATCATGAGGTATTATCTGATATGAAGCTGCTTAAATTGGTGCTTGCATCATCATCATCATCATAAAAAAAGGGGAGTGTAAGCACTTGAATCCCATTTGCAATGCAGTCGGAGATGTGACCTGCTTTACCTTATTTCGTTGTCACGGCGTTTTTAATTAATGCGTATCTTACTTTATTACACTCAATGTTTGGCGCAAAACAACAAAATAATATTTTACCACATTTATTTCTGTTGAAGTGCGCTGGAGAGCACCGCAGCCGGAAAAATTAAAGGATAAACATATACCACGGCATTAATGCAATAATTCCAAGGTACGCTCGTAGACAAGCTTTAAGAATTAATGTGTCTCGTGGTAACATGGGGAAGGGGGTGGACTGCGTTCTTTGTTATACTGTCTTAATTATTATATACTCTGGGTGTCTATTACGCACGTCCTCCTCTTCTCTATCTTGCCATCATCACCATGCGCTTTGCGCATCTTCTTCATTGCCTGTGCGTGTGATCATCATCATCGGGATTGCACCGCTCTGGTCACCTGCCAAGCTACCGAGGCGAGCAAACGTCGTTCGAACCGAGACATCATACGTGGTGGAAGTGAGTGTGCGACTCCCAGTCCTCTACCCGCAAAGTCCCCTGCCTGGAGGTTCGTTCCGGTCACCGCTTGTGTCCGCAGTCAGCCACCATGTCGCAGGACCAGCAGCCCTGCGGCCTTCCGGCCACTGCCCCGACATCGCAAGCCCTTCCCTCTTTGATTATCAACAGCTACCAGGGATGGGCGCCGTGGCCGAGGCGGCGCTGCGTTGCTCAACGGTGGCTGGTCCAGCGGCTGCCCGTCGAAGACCTCTTCCTGTGCGCGCGCTACGACGACCTCTGGGAACGCGTGGCCGGTACGCGCCTTTGTCAGAAGCTCAGCTTATTCGCGTTGTTCCAGGACAGTGATGTCAGGAAGGCGTCTTCGGGCGAAGGAGCGTTCGTCGAACTTCGCTGGCGCCTTGGACTCGCTGAGGAGGCTTTCCAACGACCCGCTTCCGCTATCGTGTTCAGCTGCTGTGACAAGTCTTATGAAGCGCTCGCTTTGGCGTTTGCTTCCCGGATGGTACGAGCGTCGCACAGGTCGATGTCCTTTGCCCCGACCACCTTCAGAGGTGCGGGTTCCAAAAGAGGAGCGCGACACGCCTCTGCGTATTGATGTTCTTCGAGAAGCCCGGCACCGAATTTCAGTGCGAAGGGCTCTCGTGCGTATGGGGTCACTCGGCGGAAAACGTCCACATGGAGCCGATGGCATCGACGGAAATGGCTTCAGTGGCAAGCGTCGACGTGGTAGCTGCAGATCAAGAAAAGCGATGTACCATCATCCGAAGACGCACCAGACAGCACGTTTTGCTCCCTACGCGAGCAGAGCGTTCAACAGGAGAACGTTCAGAAGACCACCCAGCTTATATCACGTTGCGAGCTGGGTTCTCGTCACCACGCGAGTGAGGGTGCTCAAGCACTCCCCCGGCAGTCGGCACGTCGTTCCCGTCTGCTGGGGTATCACGCTTTTCGGAGCAAAAGCCAGAGCCACCTGTGTCAAGTACCGCGGATCAGCTACTGACGTCGAGATGTCCAAGCACCTGTCTGGCGTAAGAAATGAGTTCGGCAACGTTAGATACGTCCTCGTGCTTTTTTTTCAAGAGGAAGTGCTTAACGCTCCCGCCACGGAAGTCATTTGGAGCGTCTTCAGTGATGCCGCCGTTGTTCCGGGAACGGCGACGAATTCCTTGGCTCTCGACGTCAACCGCGTGGCGTTCAACCTGGAGGCGGGCAGTAAGACTAAGTTATCAAAGTGCCTGGAAACACCCGTCGTTGTTGCAGTCCTTGCGACCTAATGTGTTTGAAGTGTTATCGAGTGGTAATATACGTGCTTTGATTAATTTGAGACTATCCACACCATATTCTACAACAAGCTGGGTGTTCACAAACGCCTTGCACTCGGACTCCGGCCATGGTGACTTAAGCAACAGTCATAGAGCAAAATCGCAGTCACGCTTACCATCTGCAGAACACGTCGACTACGCCATGGAGTAACCATGAATTTAGTGACCAAGTTGAATGGTAGATCATGAATCAAGCGATGCAATTTCAAAGACATGCGTAATAAATGCCTACAATACATGTACTTACAGCTCATGGTGAATATTGCGCAAGTTGGTGAGGCTTTGAGATTAAAATATGCATGAGCCACGGTAGTTAGGCAAGGCTTCGCGGGCTGCACACCAATTTAGACAAGTGTAAATTATGCCACGGACATGTAGAAGCTCTTTGCGAAGTCAGCTATAGTCAAACCAAGACAGCCATCTAACACAATCGTGATGCTCCGCTGAATGTAAGCCAAACCTGAACTGGCATTTTGTATTGCTGCGGTCAAAAGCTGGTGTTTCTGTCGAAGCCCGTATACCTTTCCTCCAATAACGCAAACAAATGTGTGAATATGCATAGACGCGTCGCGTATTAACGCCGCGCGACTGTTACGTTCAGGTCTTGCGGTCACATATGCCGCGAATTTCATCTCGGTAGAAGTCTATTTTTTTATATTCAGTTGGTGTATAGCCTTTCTTGAACGCCATACACTTTATTGTGAAACATATTTATATTCTAGAATTTGTCGTGCATGATGATTTAGTCGTGTTTTTGTTTTTATTGCAAAAAAAGCACTATGTCCTGCTTCCTTGTCGTGTCATGCTACTTAGAAACATATGCTACGTAACCTAGCTCACCGGTACCAGGTAATTGTCATCGTGACGATAGTCACAGGGATGCAATCTTTACACAAAGCAACAGCTGCAGATTCGTAGTGCTCATTGGGAATACATTAGAAAGCAGATATTTGTGTGATGCAGTGGACAGTTTACATTTCTCACCCAACACATGGAAATAGGTTACATATATACTTCAAAAATCTTTGTTTCCATTATTTCCTCAGATGATTAGAAAAATGAATTGAGCCCGTGTTCAGAAAAAAGCGGTAAAAATCTTCGTAAGAAAATACTTCAACGGAAGATGATGATGAACGAATCATCAGCAAAGCCGGTCACACAAGGGCAAAAGGCACTTACGAAAGGGAGAGAGAGAGAGAGTAAGCAATAATTTAAACGAAATGAGGGATTTTCCTCGTAGGGTGGAGCCCTTAGTTCAGGGCCCCATTGGCTCGCGCCTCTCCACGTGCCCGCTGGATCAGCCGACGCTGCTCCTGCGGCGCTGAGCTGGTCAGCGCAGTCTTCCAGGAGGAATGTGATGGTGATGGGATAGAGAACAGCCCGGTGGACATGGCATTCCCACGTGCAGTGATATACAGTGGGCTGCGCTCCACAGTAGGGACAGTATGAGGGATATAGTGTGGGATGAAAGAGGTGTAGGGTGAAGAGACATGGGAAGGAATTAGTCTGTAGTTGCCGCCACGCGACAGCTTCCTCCCGGGTAAGGGAATGGTGTGGTGGGGGGAAATAACGTCGGCTTTGTTTCTAATGTTCTAGAGTGTCGGCGTAGCTCAATGGTTCTGTTGGTGCGTCGTCTGCATTGGACAGCTCTTCCGATGGCGCCCGGTTTGTGAGCTCTCGGGCTACCGCATTAGCGCGTTCATTGCCATGGAGAGAGGCGTGTCCAGGTGTCCAAACGATACGCACCCTGTGTAGTAATGAGGGGTGTAAAGATGTCACAATACCGTGTGTGTACGGTGTCACCATTCCTTGTGCTATGTTCCTGCAGGCAGTTTGCGAGTCAGTGACCACTGTCGTAGGTTCGTCCCGTGCTGGTAGGAGAGAAGCATGTACAATAGCCAGGGCGACAGCCGCCTCTTCCGCCATGGCACTGTCGTTCGTGTTAAGCGTGGCCCAGACGCTTAGAGCGTCGGTGTTGTCTACTACGACAAGACACATGGCCGGTCTTTGTGGGTACCGTGCCACGTGAGTATAGAGGACCGGCGTATCAGATGTACCATCGCCTAGAACGCGCATTAAAGCCTGAACCCTTGCATGTCTCCGGCCTTTATGACGGTCAGGATGCATATTTCGTGGAATCCGGGCCACCTGAATTTTGCTTCGAATCTCAAGTCCAAGGTTCTTGCGTTCTTGTAGCGCTTTGTTCGGCATGGTGTATCCCAACCGGGAGAGAATATCAGTACCTTGTCTTGTTCGTTGGAGGCGTTGAATTTGACTGTTCAGGTGGCCTTCCACCAGTTCTCGGATGGTGTTGTGGACCCCAAGTCGCAGTAGGAGCTGCGTTGACGCGTATTGGGGTAGTCCCAGAGCCGCCTTTAGTGCCGTGCAAAGGAGGGCGTGCATCCTGTTCGTCTCGGTTTGAGTAAGGTTATGGTAGGGGAGGTGGTAGGTGAGTCTGCCAATCACTAGAGCTTGCACAATTCGGAGGGTGTCTTTTTCGAGAAGCCCATGTACGAAAGGGAAGTTTTGTAAATTCGATCCTGGGTGAACAAGAATTTTTTCGTCCTACTTCTAATGTGGTAATTGAATTAATAATACGTAGCCTCGAAAGCCCTTTTAGCCCTTTTGCCTCGTTAATTAACTTTACGTGGCAGATAACGCGTAAAGCAGAACACTACTTCAGGTAATTTTTTTATATTGCCTCCAAACGCTGATGGTTTATTTCACGTGGTGTGCACGGAGAGCTCTTCATTAGGAGGAGGAGGACGAAGAAATTTAAAATCAAAACGTAATCACCTCTTGGCCAATCCCCCCTGGTCGGGTAAGTGCCGTAGTTCATCAGGAGTATCATCGTCATCATCACCAAAAGGCAGAGAGATCGATCCGACGCGCGTACGGTTTGCTGTCCTAGTGTGGGGGATCATGAGGTATTATCTGATATGAAGCTGCTTAAATTGGTGCTTGCATCATCATCATCATCATCATAAAAAAGGGGAGTGTAAGCACTTGAATCCCATTTGCAATGCAGTCGGAGATGTGACCTGCTTTACCTTATTTCGTTGTCACGGCGTTTTTAATTAATGCGTATCTTACTTTATTATACTCAATGTTTGGTGCAAAACAACAACATAATATTTTTACCACATTTATTTCTGTTGAAGTGCGCCGGATAGCAGCGCAGCCGGAAAAATTCAAAGATAAACATATACCACGGCATTAACGCAATAATTCCAAGGTACGCTCGTTGACAAGTTTTAAGAATTAATGTGTGTCGTGGTAACATGGGGATGGGGGTGGACTGCATTCTTTGTTATACTGTCTTAATTATTATATACTCTGAGCGTCTACTACGCACGTCCTCCTCTTCTCTATCTTGCCATCATCACCATGCGCTTTGCGCATCTTTCTCATTGCCTGTGCGTGTGATCATCATCATCGGGATTGCACCGCTCTGGTCACCTGCCAAGCTACCGAGGCGAGCAAACGTCGTTCGAATCGAGACGTCATACGTGGTGGAAGTGACTGTGCGACTCCCAGTCCTCTACCCGCAAAGTCCCCTGCCTGGAGCTTCGTTCCGGTCACCGCTTGTGTCCGCTGTCAGCCACCATGTCGCAGGACCAGCAGCCCGGCGCCCTTCGGGCCACTGCCCCGACATCGCAAGCCCTTCCCTCTTTGATTATCAACAGCTACCAGGGATGGGCGCCGTGGCCGAGGCGGCGCTGCGTTGCTCAACGGTGGCTGGTCCAGCGGCTGCCCGTCGAAGACCTCTTCCTGTGCGCGCGCTACGACGGTCTCTGGGAACGCGTGGCCGGTACGCGTCTTTGTCAGAAGCTCAGCTTATTCGCGTTGTTCCAGGACAGTGATGTCAGGAAGGCGTCTTCGGGCGAAGGAGCGTTCGGGGAACTTCGCTGGCGCCTTGGACTCGCTGAGGAGGCTTTCCAACGACCCGCTTCCGCTATCGTGTTCAGCTGCTGTGACAAGTCTTATGAAGCGCTCGCTGTGGCGTCTTGCTTCCCGGATGGTACGAGCGTCGCACAGGTCGATGTCCTTTGCCCCGACCACCTTCAGAGGTGCGGGTTCCAAAAGAGGAGCGCGACACGCCTCTGCGTATTGATGTTCTTCGAGAAGCCCGGCACCGAATTTCAGTGCGAATGGCTCTTCGTGCGTCTGGGGTCACTCGGCGGAAAACGTCCACATGGAGCCGATGGCATCGACGGAAATGGCTTCAGTGGCAAGCGTCGACGTGGTAGCTGCAGCTCAAGAAAAGCGACGTACCATCATCCGAAGACGCGCCAGACAGCACGTTTTGCTCCCTACGCGAGCAGAGCGTTCAACAGGAGAACGTTCAGAAGACCACCCAGCTTATATCACGTTGCGAGCTGGGTTCTCGTCACCACGCGAGTGAGGGTGCTCAAGCACTCCCCCGGCAGTCGGTACGTCGTTCCCGTCTGCTGGGGTATCACGCTTTTCGGAGCCAAAGCCAAAGCCACCTGTGTCAAGTACCGGGATCCGCTACTGACGTCGAGATGTCCAAGCACCTGTCTAGTAAGAAATGAGTTCGGCAACGTTAGACACGTCCTCGTGCTTTTTTTTTCAAGAGGAAGTGCTTAACGCTCCCGCCACGGAAGTCATCTGGAGCGTCTTCAGTGATGCCGCCGTTGTTCCGGGAACGGCGACGAATTCCTTGGCTCTCGACGTCAACCGCGTGGCGTTCAACCTGGAGGCGGGCAAGTTATCAAAGTGCCTGGAGACACCCGTCGTTGTTGCAGTCCTTGCGACCTAATGTGTTAGAAGTGTTATCGAGTGGTAATATACGAGGTTTGATTACTTTGAGACTATCCACACCATATTGTACAACAAGCTGGGTGTTCACAAAGGCCTTGCACTCGGACTCCGACCATGGTGACATAAGCAACAGTCATAGAGCAAAATCGCAGTCACGCTTACCATCTTCAGAACACGTCGACTACGCCATGGAGTAACCATGAACTTAGTGACCAAGTCGAATGGTAGATCATGAATCAAGCGATGCAATTTCAAAGACATGCGTAATAAATGCCTACAATACATGTACTTACAGCTCATGGTGAATATTGCGCAAGTTGATGAGGCTTTTTGATTAAAATATGCATGAGCCACGGTGGTTAGGCAAGGCTTCGCGGGCTGCATACCAATTTAGACAAATGTAAATTATGCCACGGACAAGTAGAAGCTCTGTGCGAAGTCAGCTATAGTCAAACCAAGACAGCCATCTAACAGAATCGTGATGCTCCGCTGAATGTAAGCCAAACCTGAACTGGCATTATGTATTGCTGCGGTCAAAAGCTGGTGTTTCTGTCGAAGCCCGTATACCTTTCCTCCAATAACGCAAACAAATGTGTGAATATGCATAGACGTGTCGCGTATTATCGCCGCGCGACTGTTACGTTCGGGTCTTGCTGTCACATATGCCGCGAATTTCATCTCACTAGAAGTCTATTTTTTTATATTCAGTTGGTGTATGGCCTTTCTTGAACGCCATACACTTTATTGTGAAACATATTTATATTCTAGAGTTTGTCGTGCATGATGATTTAGTCGTGTTTTTGTTTTTATTGCAAAAAAGCACTATGTCCTGCTTCCTTGTCGTGTCATGCTACTTAGAAACATATGCTACGTAACCTAGCTCACCGGTGCCAGGTAATTGTCATCGTGACGATAGTCACAGGGATGCAATCTTTACACAAAGCAACAGCTGCAGATTCGTAGTGCTCATTGGGAATACATTAGAAAGCAGATATTTGTGTGATGCAGTGGACAGTTTACATTTCTCACCCAACACATGGAAATAGGTTACATATATACTTCAAAAATCTTTGTTTCCATTATTTCCTGAGATGATTAGAAAAATTAATTGAGCCCGTGTTCAGAAAAAAGCGGTAAAAATCTTCGTAAGAGAATATTTCAACGGAACATGATGATGAACGAATCATCAGCAAAGCCGGTCACACAATGGCAAAAGGCACTTACGAAAGGGAGAGAGAGAGAGAGTAAACATTAATTTAAACGAAATGAGGGATCTTCCTCGTAGGGTGGAGCCCTTAGTTCAGGGCCCCATTGGCTCGCGCAACTCCACGTGCCCGCTGGATCGGCCGACGCTGCTCCTGCGGCGCTGAGCTGGTCAGCGCAGTCTTCCAGGAGGAATGTGATGGTGATGGGATAGGGAACAGCCCGGTGGACATGGACATTCCCACGTGCAGGGATATACTGTGGCCTGCGCTTCACAGTAGGGACAGTATGAGGGATATTGTGTGGGATGAAAGAGGTGTAGGGTGAAGAGACATGGGAAGGAATTAGTCTGTAGTTGCCGCCACGCGACAGCTTCCTCCTGGGTAAGGGAATGGTGTGGTGGGGGGAAATAACGTCGGCTTTGTGTCTAATGTTCTAGAGTGTCGGCGTAGTTCAATGGTTCGGTTGGTGCGTCGTCTGGATTGGACAGCTCTTCCGATGGCGCCCGGTTTGTGAGCTCTCGGGCTATCGCATTAGCGCGTTCATTGCCATGGAGAGAGGCGTGTCCAGGTGTCCAAACGATACGCACCCTGTGTAGTAATGAGGGGTGTAAAGATGTCACAATACGGTGTGTGTACGGTGTCACCATTCCTTGTGCTATGTTCCTGCAGGCAGTTTGCGAGTCAGTGACCACTGTCGTAGGTTCGTCCCGTGCTGGTAGGAGAGAAGCATGTACAATAGCCAGGGCGACAGCCGCCTCTTCCGCCATGGCACTGTCGTTCGTGTTAAGCGTGGCCCAGACGCTTAGAGCGTCGGTGTTGTCTACTACGACAAGACACATGGCCTGTCTTTGTGGGTACCGTACCACGTAAGTATAAAGGACCGGCGTATCAGATGTACCATCGCCTAGAACGCGCATTAAAGCCTGAACCCTTGCACGTCTCCGGCCTTTATGACCGTCAGGATGCATATTTCGTGGAATCCGGGCCACCTGAATTTTGCTTCGAATCTCAAGTTCAAGGTTCTTGCGTTCTTGTAGCGCTTAGTTCGGCATGGTGTATCCCAACCGGCAGAGAATATCAGTACCTTGTCTTGTTCGTTGGAGGCGTTGAATTTGACTGTTCAGGTGGCCTTCCACCAGTTCTCGGATGGTGTTGTGGACCCCAAGTCGCAGTAGGAGCTGCGTTGACGCGTATTGGGGTAGTCCCAGAGCCGCCTTTAGTGCCGTGCAAAGGAGGGCGTCCATCCTGTTCGTCTCGGTTTGAGTAAGGTTATGGTAGGGGAGGTGGTAGGTGAGTCTGCCAATCACTAGAGCTTGCACAGTTCGGAGGGTGTCTTTTTCGAGAAGCCCATGTACGAAAGTGAAGTTTTGTAAATTCGATCCTGGGTGAACAAGAATTTTTTCGTCCTACTTCTAATGTGGTAATTGAATTAATAATACGTAGCCTCGAAAGCCCTTTTAGCCCTTTTGCCTCGTTAATTAACTTTACGTGGCAGATAACGCGTAAAGCAGAACACTACTTCAGGTAATTTTTTTATATTGCCTCCAAACGCTGATGGTTTATTTCACGTGGTGTGCACGGAGAGCTCTTCATTAGGAGGAGGAGGACAAAGAAATTTAAAATCAAAACGTAATCACCTCTTGGCCAATGCCCCCTGGTGGGTAAGTGCCGTAGTTCTTCAGGTGCATCATCATCATCATCATCAAAAGGCAGAGAGATCGATCCGACGCGCGTACGGTTTGCTGTCCTAGTGTGGGGGATCATGAGGTATTATCTGATATGAAGCTGCTTAAATTGGTGCTTGCATCATCATCATCATCATAAAAAAGGGGAGTGTAAGCACTTGAATCCCATTTGCAATGCAGTCGGAGATGTGACCTGCTTTACCTTATTTCGTTGTCACGGCGTTTTTAATTAAGGCGTATCTTACTTTATTACACTCAATGTTTGGCGCAAAACAACAAAATAATATTTCAACCACATTTATTTCTGGTGAAGTGCGCCGGAGAGCAGCGCAGCCGGAAAAATTAAAAGATAAACATATACCACGGCATTAATGCAATAATTCCAAGGTACGCTCGTAGACAAGTTTTAAGAATTAATGTGTGTCGTGGTAACATGGGCATGGGGGTGGACTGCATTCTTTGTTATACTGTCTTAATTATTATATAATCTGGGCGTCTATTACGCACGTCCTCCTCTTCTCTATCTTGCCATCATCACCATGCGCTTTGCGCATCTTCTTCATTGCCTGTGCGTGTGATCATCATCATCGGGATTGCGCCGCTCTGGTCACCTCCCAAGCTACCGAGGCGAGCAAACGTCGTTCGAATCGAGACGTCATACGTGGTGGAAGTGACTGTGCGACTCCCAGTCCTCTATCCGCAAAGTCCCCTGCCTGGAGCTTCGTTCCGGTCACCGCTTGTGTCCGCTGGCAGCCACCATGTCGCAGGACCAGCGGCCCGGCGCCCTTCGGGCCACTGCCCCGACATCGCAAGCCCTTCCCTCTTTGATTATGAACAGCTACCAGGGATGGGCGCCGTGGCCCAGGCGGCGCTGCGTTGATCAACGGTGGCTGGTCCAGCGGCTGCCCGTCGAAGACCTCTTCCTGTGCGCGCGCTACGACGACCTCTGGGAACGCGTGGCCGGTACGCGCCTTTGTCAGAAGCTCAGCTTATTCGCGTTGTTCCAGGACAGTGATGTCCGGAAGGCGTCTTCGGGCGAAGGAGCGTTCGGGGAACTTCGCTGGCGCCTTGGACTCGCTGAGGAGGCTTTCCAACGACCCGCTTCCGCTATCGTGTTCAGCTGCTGTGACAAGTCTTATGAAGCGCTCGCTGTGGCGTCTTGCTTCCCGGATGGTACGAGCGTCGCACAGGTCGATGTCCTTTGCCCCGACCACCTTCAGAGGTGCGGGTTCCAAAAGAGGAGCGCGACACGCCTCTGCGTATTGATGTTCTTCGAGAAGCCCGGCACCGAATTTCAGTGCGAATGGCTCTCGTGCGTCTGGGGTCACTCGGCGGAAAACGTCCACATGGAGCCGATGGCATCGACGGAAATGGCTTCAGTGGCAAGCGTCGACGTGGTAGCTGCAGCTCAAGAAAAGCGACGTACCATCATCCGAAGACGCGCCAGCCAGCACGTTTTGCTCCCTACGCGAGCAGAGCGTTCAACAGGAGAACGTTCAGAAGACCACCCAGCTTATATCACGTTGCGAGCTGGGTTCTCGTCACCACGCGAGTGAGGGTGCTCAAGCACTCCCCCGGCAGTCGGTACGTCGTTCCCGTCTGCTGGGGTATCACGCTTTTCGGAGCCAAAGCCAAAGCCACCTGTGTCAAGTACCCGGGATCCGCTACTGACGTCGAGATGTCCAAGCACCTGTCTAGTAAGAAATGAGTTCGGCAACGTTAGACACGTCCTCGTGCTTTTTTTTCCAAGAGGAAGTGCATAACGCTCCCGCCACGGAAGTCATCTGGAGCGTCTTCAGTGATGCCGCCGTTGTTCCGGGAACGGCGACGAATTCCTTGGCTCTCGACGTCAAGCGCGTGGCGTTCAACCTGGAGGCGGGCAAGTTATCAAAGTGCCTGGAGACACCCGTCGTTGTTGCAGTCCTTGCGACCTAATGTGTTAGAAGTGTTATCGAGTGGTAATATACGAGGTTTGATTACTTTGAGACTATCCACACCATATTGTACAACAAGCTGGGTGTTCACAAAGGCCTTGCACTCGGACTCCGACCATGGTGACATAAGCAACAGTCATAGAGCAAAATCGCAGTCACGCTTACCATCTTCAGAACACATCGACTACGCCATGGAGTAACCATGAACTTAGTGACCAAGTCGAATGGTAGATCATGAATCAAGCGATGCAATTTCAAACACATGCGTAATAAATGCCTACAATACATGTACTTACAGCTCATGGTGAATATTGAGCAAGTTGATGAGGCTTTTTGATTAAAATATGCATGAGCCACGGTGGTTAGGCAAGGCTTCGCGGGCTGCATACCAATTTAGACAAATGTAAATTATGCCACGGACATGTAGAAGCTCTGTGCGAAGTCAGCTATAGTCAAACCAAGACAGCCATCTAATAGAATCGTGATGCTCCGCTGAATGTAAGCCAAACCTGAACTGGCTTTTTGTACTGCTGCGGTCAAAAGCATGGTGTTTCTGTCGAAGCCCGTATACCTTTCCTCCAATAACGCAAACAAATGTGTGAATATGCATGCATAGACGCGTCGCGTATTAACGCCGCGCGACTGTCTTCGTGTAGGCATTCACTTTGTTATTTATTCATTCCTTAAGGGTTTGTCGCTCCGCCACGGTGGTCTAGTGGCTATGGTACAGGGCTGCTGATGATCCGAGGGTTGCGAGATCGAATCCCGGCCGCGGCGGCTGCATTTTGATGGAGGCGAAAACGTTGAGGCCCGTGCACTGTGCGACGTCAGTGCATGTAAGTTGGTTGACATTTCTGGAGCCCTTCAGTACGGCGTTGTTTTGGGACGTAAAACTCGAGAAATCCATCTAAGGGTTCGTCGTCAGTACTTTAAATGCTTGCGTGACAGTTTCTGCAACAAATACAGCGAAAATATTCAATCGAATGAAACGTGGCATCGAATTTAACTTGAGCTCGACTCTTGTATCGGGCGTGGTGTACAAAAGACGGACATAATACCGGCCGACTCGGTTGGCATAATTCATACATGACGTGTACCGGATGTCAAGTACGAAGGCATTTAAAGGGCCCTCCGAAAATGTGTGTAAGGGAAACATCGGCATGTCCGGCTCAGTAGTTGCGTCTGCAAACTGTCGTTGTCCAGTCGACCGTTGTCATAACTCAAGTTACATTTACAAGCTCAGACGATGATTAACTTGCATACAATTGCGAATTTCTGAGGACGTCTGTTATGGTAAGAGCAAGTAGAGCGTGAAGCGCTTCTTATGCGAAAGCTGGTCACTTATTAATGACTTCAAGACAACGCCAAAGGTATCAGGAACTCATGAGAGTAACGTTAACGAATTTTCCTTTTATTTTTAACCCACTCTGAAACCCGGGTTCAGTTAATAAACCACGAGATATGAGTAATGCTATTGATATTATTAATAATGTGAATGCTGTTATTTTCTGGGGTATATGCGCCAAAACCACGGTGTGATTATGAAGCACGTCGTAGTGGAGGGCCCCGAAAATTTCGATCATCTGGGATTCTTAACGTGCACTGACGTCGCAGAATACGCGGGCATCTAGCATTTTCGCTTCCACCAGAAATGATACCCCTGGGGCCAGAATCGAAACGCGCATCCTTCGGGTCTACAGACGAGCCTTGTAATCGCTATAACACGTCGGTGGCCGTGATTTCAACGTTATGCCATTAACACATGTAACCATAACTATTCGACGAAATCGTAAACAACGATGTGAGCTTCGATATCAATGTACAGGAAGTATCTGAAAACCCGTCTGAAAAGGAATCAAGCGTCGAAGACCAATTTTCCGGACTTTCACAAAGTGGCAACGCTCCCCCCCCCCCTTCCCCCCATCATTTTTTTTTTCTTTTTCACCGAATTCTACTCAACATAGCTGCCTCTTGGCTTCAGTCGACCCTGTGTATAAGGCAAAAAGATATTTCCCGTAAACTGTTCATTCCATAAATACTATACTTGCGTTTTACGCTATGTTACGTAAGTATCACCGCTTTTGTTAGCTGAAACCATGATTTAGAAATTAGCTAGCATACGAGCGAATAAGGTGCCGGAAGTAGGATTGCTTTTCACTTACGCGTTCATCATGCGCTCAACGCGGCCAGGCCGGCTCGCCTGAAAGCAAGCAGCTTTCTTCTAGACCGGTCACGGTGAGCCTCGGCGCTAGAATTTCGCTAATAAGCACTCCAAGAATGACCCTGACCCCCAGGGCCTGACAGGGCATATCGCATTTCTGACACCGTGCCTCGTTAGCGCGAGTAAAATTTGATTAAGCATTTCTTGCTGCTAGAGGTTTACGACGAAAGGTACCTCCCTCCGGCACAGCCGATAATGCACTCGTTTTAATTGTCTTACGAGCATAGGAAAAGAACAAGAAAAAGCCTGCAGGCGCGAACGTTTCTGGAAGGAAGAATGACTGAACGTCAGTTAACATTACGGGTCTCCTCTTATGAAGAAATAGTAATTTCATTGCTGGAGCGGGACTTGCTACCGAGGTGATTATTATTACGGTAGACTAGGGAGCATGTCGCGGGATCGAATCCCGGCCGCGGCGGCTGCATTTCGATGGAGGCGAAATGTTGAGGGCCCGTGTGCTGTGCGATGTCAGTGCACGTTAAAGATCCCCAGGTGGTCGGAATTTTCGGAGACCTCCACTACGGCGTCTCTCATAATCAGTGCTGGTTTTGGGGACGTTAAATCCCACAAATCAATCAACTAGGGGGGATGAAACAAAGTGCGGCAACATATTATGTCCCACATTTCGATAATGTCGGAAGACTTTCTGAAGGAAAGGGGGGGGGGGCATAAGATTTCTGACAGAATTCACGCATCCTTTTACGATTCGTAAAATTTACATGTTCCCGAACACTTAACGGTTCGAAAGATGACATTGACATGTTGTCCTTTCGTCTAAAACCATGACGGCGCAATATATCTGCAGATTCAGTGGAATAACGGCAGCTTTTTCTTTCCCTAGCGCAAATTAATTTTCAAAAGCTAATAACTTTCATTCAGCATCAAATCAGCCAATGACGTTTTTATTGAAACGGAGAGGGAGAGAGGAAGAAACAAGCAAAGGCAGGGAGGTTAACCAGAAATACGTCCACTTTGCCACCATGCACCTGGGAAAGACGACAGCGGATAAAAAGGAGGAAAGTAGAGAACATGAAGAACACCGCTCCGATGGTGCACACCGACACCACACTTTGTTACTCGGGTCAGCGGAAATCACTTGCCGAGTTTGAGGCGTGTATGTTTTGTCCTGGTGCTCGAAATGGGAAGTGGCTATTGTTTTATTTAACCTTCTTGCCTGTTTTGGTATAAAAGATAAGGTCGGAGGATACAGTAAATGAAACACAATAATCTGCAGACCTGTTATAGTAGCAAGAAGATTACAGCGATAACTCGATGCAGTTGAAAGGCTACTGCATAACAACGCAATGTATACTGAAATTTCAGCGGAAGGATCTGCAGCGCTTGCTTTGCGGCTTAGTAGATCGCATGTATCCATATCATACACTTGTTTTGGCAAGGAACGTTTTTTTTTGTTTGCGGAGAAGCCGGGGACAATACACATAACCCGTGCGCACATTCTGATACACTAAAGTAAATCCTGAATTTTCCATGGGTGTGCGTTAATTATTCCAGCCAAAATACGAAGCTCAATATGCTGAGTCGCATTAATCTTTTTTTTCCCCTTTTGCAAGGGGTAGAAGCACTAGCCTACATGAAGTCTTCTTTAACTTCAGCATGTAACACAATAAAAACAAATGCACATGGGGAATTAAGGATCGCTATTCTGTGTCGTAACACACACTGGGAGAACGCATGTGTCGGCAAAAACGCGCCAGCGCAGGCTTGCTTGTTAGATACGGCAGCGGAGCAGTAATCATCATCACCATCAGCAGCAGCAGCAGCAGCAGCAGCAGCAGCAGCAGCAGCAGCAGCATCGTCGTAGGTACAAAAGCAACTAAGTGTAAGAGGAGACAGCTCTTTTAGGCCGACTCGATGGATTTCGTCTTGAACGCAGCCTCGTGGTGCAATTGCTAAATTGCGTGGTGGAGTCCTGTGTCTGTTATATACTGGCTCTGTAAATTGATCGTCAAGCCTGGGCCACTCGGCAGTGGAGCTGTGCACTTTTCCAGGCACTTCCCACACACAACTGCACACCCGAGCTAGCCCTAATTTCAGTTAAAACAAAGAGAGAACGGGCAGCTTTTAGAGAGTGGTGCCGTAAATCAGAGGAGACGGGTTCGGCATGGGACTCGAGTGCTCCGGCCTGCAGTGCAATACCGCAGACGGCCGAGAGCACTGCTCGAGGAGGCTGGAAAAGACAGCAATGAACTCCACGTGCAGACGTCGTTATCAAGGTAAGTGGTTTTTTTTCTGCCAGCACTGTGGACGTTCAATTTGACTATCTTTTTTGCGTAGGCCACGCAAGCACCGGATAACCATCCTCGTGTACAAGTTCGCAAGTTCGTAATTGCTTGATGCCAGAAAACTCGCATAGGACCTTGTGAGCTTCTGTAAACGTATACGATGTCACAAGCCCGTGCGTAAGTGCCAATTTCAGTTCGACTTTCGTCAAAAAATCGCTCGGCTTGCTAGTGTTTCAGCAGACTAGGCGACGGGAGACTTTAGGGAGTGTAGAAGCCGAAATATTGCACAGTACTTTATTATCCGGTCTTTAAGTCCACTTATGAGGGACTACAAGAACAAGTGGCATGTGCCCGATTGCCTTCCCGGTAATATAAGAACATTTATTTGTCGCATTTATATGTCCTCACCGGCCAGCGGCTCAGAAGGCAATGAAAGTGCTTTGGGGCATTTTAAAAACATCTGACCTTACCAAGCGCCTGTGATATTATATAGGATTGTCCTGTAGGCATTCCCCCTCTCTCCTTCTCTTTATTTTTCTTCCCCTTTTCCCATCCCCCAGTGTAGGGTAGCAAACCGGACTCCTGACTGGTTAACATCCCTGCCTTCTCTTCCTTATTTTTCTCTCTGTGTCTCTCTGTTATTTGTTGCAGTTAAATATATAAAAAATTTCGCCAGAAGAGGCAGTGACGAAACAGAGGGGCATCACGTGACAGAAACAACACATGGACTACCAAATCGGTGACATTAGCAAGCAAACATGCCGCTTTTTTCAAGAATGTGGTTGATCCCGCTGTCACAGGAATCAGTACAACGCGAAAGTGACACCTGGCTTCGCAAAGCTGTGGAATACATGAGCGGCAGTCTGGCGCATCGAGGGGCTGGATACTCTGCACATGTTAACCCGTTCCATGTCGACATCAGCGGAAGCTCGACATTGCAGAGGGATCAGCGACAGCTGTACACAAGCAAAAGTTCTCGGAACGATTTCCATTCTTCTGGGACACTGCACTGCACGCGACAGATCCCTGCGCAAACCTACCATAAACTAGTAGCGTACGCAAGCGATGAAACCTTGCAAGCGAAACCAGAGAAACCGAACGGGTTGTCAGCAGATCGTTTCTTTAACACACAGTCCGCTGCAGCGAACGGTGCATCATTTGCTTGTCGGCAGCTCTCTGCGTTTCTGGAGCAGAGCGCGTCGCAATACAACTGGCCACCGAAGACAAATTTCGTAGACGCCGTGGTTGCATTTTGCTCTCTAAGCAACGCGCCGGCAGGGTGCCGCGACGCCGCTAATCTCCTCTGCGATCGAGGCGCTGCGACTATCGAAGCGCTAACTGCAGGCGCGCATCAGCCCGACAGTCTGCTTCACAGCATTTTTCCTAGATGGCAGTACCAGCGCTGCGAACGAAGAGCGCTGTGGAAGGGATGTGATGTTACATTAAAAGTGATTTTGCCTGCAAAGTACCTTTGGTTAAAGCGGGCATCAGTTAAATACAAATTGGGAAGTCGTGTAGTGAGGATATAAGGCCCACTTGTTCCTTGTTTATCCAGTGTACCGATGGTGTGGCCGGTAGAGTTTAGAGCTGCTATCATCGCATCTCGGGTGGTTGTGGGCTCGAATACTATCGGATGTTACTTTTTCTTGTCAGGTGTGTGTTGATTTTTTCTGACATACACTTCCGTGACGAAAGTACGTCAGTGATTTCTTGCTGGACCCCGGAGTAAAGCACTTTCGTGTTAAGAAAAAGAAAAACGCCATGTCACGCTGTCGGGTGACGAATAGGCAACAACCCTTGTAGGGTTTCTGTCGTGAACAATTTGGCAGTCCACGTGATGTCACCATTATGATACTCCTCTGTGTTATTAGTGCTTTTATTGGCGAGAATTTCGAAATCGTCGAGTGCGCCACATAAGCTTTGTGATGTGAAATTACGGAAGAGGCAATAAGGTACAAGCCACTCATTATTATGGTCCCCGACAAGTCCCCCTTATTATGGTACCCAAAAAATCCGCCCCTTGGTTAGCAGTCGTTTCGCACGCTCCTTTATTACAGATGAGAAGGGTCTAGCTTGCGCGCTTTAATTTACTTATGGCGCACGTAAACGTGACCAGAACGTGACCGGTCAAGCAGGCACACAAGTGCTACATGCGAAGCTTCGTTACGTCAGGCAACGCGAAGAGTTGGTGGCTACTGCTTCCATATATACTTCCCACCACTTTATATCTACAGTAAATGTACCCGCGCAAATGTGCTCACAAGGTCTACACCGCGCCCAGCAGAGTCAATGGAGCATAGAAGTTGCGAAAGGCCCTTCAAATTGCAGGCCTCATCGCTCGCACGCCCATCACTGCTCTGGCCAACAGCCCTTTTAGACTTCGATGCTTTTCTTTTTCTTACTTGTGCCGCCACGCAATTCAGTGGGAGATGTCGTCATTTCCGTCTTGAAGCGATGACGGCGACAGCGCTCTCGCTCAGTACAGGCGGCAATCGTTTCGCCGGCACTAGTCTGCCAATGTAAGCCGCGAAAACTAACGCCATGAGCTTCTTTATACAGGCTTTTATATAAAGGTGGGAAGGAAAGTCACGGTTGTTTCGAAATACTCACGCAGTCTCATGGAACGAAGAAAGCTGCGACACATTGGAGCTAGTTTATTGGTTTGATTTTTTGTCGTCTTTTTTTACTTCGATCCCTGAAAACTAGTGCCCATTTACTTTGCTGCCGCGTGACTTCGGATTTCGTAACATTCGGTTACGCCAGTTGTAGTTCGGATGGAAATTTTATACAGCAGCGCTAGTGCGGGCTAAACGTGTTATCCAAGGCGGAAAGCATTGCGAGGTTTTTGGAAAGACGCATAGATATTTCGCAGGGCGAGCATTACTGTATAGCAAGAAGGATCTGCGAAACTTGTACTGCTTGCCCGAGTTGACGTATCTTTTTTTTTTCATTATTACTATTTACGATTCTATCCTGCCATACTTCTTATGCCATCACGAACGCACTCGACCAGGCTCAAGTGCTGTACACACAACCAGGCGAAGCCATTGCACTGCTGCTCAGTTTTGATTACACCGACTTGCGGCTATATGCGAACGTTCGTTGTTGCTTTTCAAGCACAGTACGCTTTAAATGAGCATTGTAACGTTCGGAAAGCGTATGGTTGCTGCCTAGAAGGCTGTCTCGCCGTCTTGTGACTTCGTGGAAAGAGCAGCAGTGGCATCGGAAGGAGTTCCGTGACTTACTTGGCACGAATAAACAACGCGAAATGTACCATGAAAAGGCCTGATAAAGTATAGAAGCGCCACTTCCTATTTTTAAGAGGCTTTCGTAGCCATTTGCCTCACCAGCATCGTGAGATGTAAGTAACAACAAGAAAGAACATTAAGGATTTTACTTGTCGCCCGCATCAGGCAGTGCATTGGCTCGTACATCTATGAAGACCAGCGTGGCTGCATTACGCTGTAATAAACAATTATTCATTAGGTATACGTAGACACATGGGGCATCATTCTGCTACAGACGCCACCTGTGCCGCATGAGACAGACTCCACGGCCCGTATTTACATTAAAAAAAGAAGGGTCTTGTGCTCGAGGAGGAGGAGGAGGGAGGAAAGACAGGGAGGTTAGCCAGTGCTGAGAACGGCTGGCTACCCTGTGCAGGGGAAGAGGGGTTAGGGGAATGAGACAAGAGAGAGGAGACACTGTGATAGCACAAGCACAAGCTTTCTTAGCGCTATAGCAAAGCGCTTGCGAAAGGAATAAATTCCGTGCGCGAACTTGCGCCCACAGCCAGGAAAGTTGCATGTTGAGCTGTAACGCTGTAACGCTGTATATATATTGCACAGATTTACTGTACTGACTGAAATGCGATGTTACGAAGACTCTCAACGTATATAAGGGCTAAATTACGCGTTATGTGGAAGAGTATTCGTTTTACTATTTCGCGTTCCCAGCAGCTCTCAATTTCTCGAGATTATGATTAAGCACAAGACTGCTGGGCATGTGCCGTTTATGCTATGCTTGCGTTAGCATAACATGGCGACTGGTGATCAAATCAAGTGTAATGCGAGATCACCTCAGGTGGTAACAGCAGATTATTGCCGGCTATACGCAAAGCCTCTTAGTGTGTTTGGTGCAGCCGTTGCCGGTGAACCATTTACAACGAGTGCAGCGCCTTCCAAAGCTCATTATCCGTGAGCAGAACCAAAAAGCGAGTTCTGCCAGCTATGTATATTTTTCTACGTCACTTTGATAGCAGGACATACACGGATGGCATATATGGCATAGGTGATACGCAAGGCTTTTTTTTTTTTTTTACTCTGTACTAAAAACCGTGTCTTCGAAGAATGACCCATAGCGCAACTCCTTTGCAGGCGTTTTAGCTTTCCACAATACGGTATGAGCACACGTTATTGAAGAAATGAGGTACAAAGCACTAGCACACGAAGGCGCGAGGTGACGCAGGATATAAACAGGGCTGTTCGTTTTCAGGTTGGTTGAGTTATGGTGTTTTATGTCCCAAAACCACGCTATGATTATGAGAGGCCGTAGTGGAGTGCTTCGGAAATTTCGACCACCTGGGGTTCTTTAAAGGGGCCCTCTAACATTTTCCCCGCACCCATTTTTTATTTGCGGGTCGCGTAGACAGATGGCTGAGGATATTTTTGGCAGGTGTAAAACCGCCCATATCAGTTGATTTAATATTTTAATCGTTCAATGAAATCATCACATCGCTGCCGACAGCATCAGCGCGTAGTGGCGCGCGTCATAACTATTTGTGCGGAAATGACGACTTAAGGCTCGAGCCAGTGGTTGGATGAAATTAGCACTATAAGTGCTCGCGGCACTACGTCGGTAAGCAAGTAATATTCGGCTTTGTTTTTTCGTTTGCGTAGGTTTTTATTGAACGCCAATAGACGCAGTCGTAGTAGAAAGATCTCCACAATTATAAAACGCGATAGAGGCGCTGGCTCCCGTTTCGCCTCTTGCCTTTTGCTTACACGAGTCGTATGTCCATACGAAAAGAATTCCTTTGTTTCATCTCTCTTGTGTACGTTCGCGACTCGATAAAGCGCTGAACCACTGGGTGGAATTTGCCGTTATGTCAAAGTGTGTTGTATCGCGCGCAGCGCTATAAAGCCCGACCCACATGCAGCGCTTTTGCCGCCGTTTTCTGGCGTTGCGTCTCTCGCCGTCTTCACAACGTCGCCGAAAGCGAGGGCGACCAGCCACACGACGAGCGCACAGACCGGCGCCAGCCCAGCGTCACACAACGTGGGCCGATGAACTTAATGTAGGACCACGGAAAGCAGTGTGCAATGTGCGCCACTGGAACAATAAATATTCACGATTACAGCTTATATGCCTTACTTGAAGTTCCGCAGCGCAAAACATTCATAGCATTGCAAAAGAAGCACATTGTCCGCAAAAGTTTTTTGTTGTTGTTGTTGTTGTTGTTGTACTTGTGTGGTACCTATGGAGATAAAAGTGAACCAGCAAACTCAAAATCGATGGCTTCCGAGAACTCGCGCTTATCTTTGAGGCCTAGCTGCCGAAGTAATTGAGAATGGTTCTCGAAAACGGTGTAATGTAATCCTGTGTGCGTTGCTGTCGAAGCATCTGTAGACAAACATGAGTCAAATACAAGCGTCAGTTGGGATCTTGAGGTTCACGCAGTTCGCGACGATGACTGAATATATTCAAGGCGGGCAGTGCCCGCTTCGGCGAGGACGCCATTTCTCCGGCGGAAGTCGCTTCGAGCCGCGCGCTGATTGGTGTCCGCTCACCCAGCAGTTTCCGGCGTCGGCGCTACAGCGGCGGCGGCGGCGTCGCGGCGTCCATATCTGGACGGTCTTGATCTCGGCGTTTCGGCTGCCGTCACTGTCAGCGTCGACGCAGAGTGACGCCGGAGAGAGAAACGCCAGAAAACGGCGGAAAAAGCGCTCCATGTGGTTCGGGCTTAAGGGAATTTGAACGTGTCCGCTGAACCGGTATACGCAAAGACGTACTGGATACCGGATAGCGTTGTTTGTCACAGTCAAGTGGCGCCAGCTGTGGGTGGTAAACAGAACAAGCAAAACCGCGTGATCTATGTCCTCCGAGATACCGGCCGCCACTCGCTACCCTACAGCCTCGACAATTTGTGTCGCGCTGAGAAACGGTGTCGAATTTCACGGGTGCTTTACCGTCGAAACTTCATCATACAAAGCTAAAGCAACTAAAACCGTCGGCAACTCGAGGGATACATAGCGCGCCACGACCACTCAAAAGATTCGAAGCGGACGGCAACCGCTGCCGTGCTTGCGCATGCAATGTTTACACCCGGTATTCCGCTCTACGCAAAGTGCTTTGCGCATTGGGGTTATGCTGACACGCTAAAATTCCCTATTCCCACTTCTATGCTTCCATGTCTGCGCGTTTAGCTGAACAACCCGTGAAGAAACGTTGCCGAGTATGGTCGTATTCGCCGGCCCCTCTCAGTGGTCATGACGGCGAGTTTAAACACGACGGCACTTGCCTTGAAGTGTCTTAACACGCAACGACGCGTAAAGCCTCGGTTCGAAGCACAAGCGTCCCCTCTTACAAGCCGGAGCGGTCAGAAAAGCTCATAACTGACAGTCTGGCACGCTCTCGCTCCGCGTTGTTTGTTGGCATGGCAACGGCGTCATCACTACGCTGGAGCGAACAGGCAACGATGGCGTACGAACTTCCGCTACGCAGGCGCCTAAAACCAATTCCATTGGCCGAGCTCTATGACGTTTGTGGAGAGTGAAATGCGATCACTTGACCCCGCGAAATCCAAGTTGAGGGCCCGCATTTTTTTGCTTGCATTTTGAATTTTGTCTCCTTAATAACTTTGCACTGCCTGCTCCTATCGCTGTCATTATTGTAGCATTCGTCTGTCCACCCGCCAGTCTGCGCAATACGCACATGAAAACGGGTGCGAAAAAAGTGTTAGAGGGCCCCTTTAACGTGCACTGACATCGCACAGTAAGCGGGCCTAACGTTTCGCCTCCATCGAAATGCAGCCGCCGAGGCCAGGATTCGATCCTGTGACCTTCGGATGTGCAGCCGAGTGCCATAGCCACTAGACCACCGTGGCGGCGCGTTTCGGGTTTCAGGCCCGTGTTCAAGAAGCTACTTTCACGTTATCTCCTCGCGTCCATATCGTTCTTGTACACATGCCGCGCTTCATAAGCATACCAGTCAAGTATCCGTAAATAACCGTTATAATTATCTTTAGCCAGCTCGCCATATTAGTATTAGGGCACAGGGACGATCAGGGGATCAAGAGATAATGGGAATGAACGTTTGCGAATAATTGCGCCTTATAACTTTTAAGATTGGGGGGGCGAGAAATGAGGTGGAATATTTCGATGCGATAATCGGGGAGAAATCGGGTTTTTTTGTGGAACCACCCCGAAATTTTTCGGGTCAGATTCACAAATGCACATTTACAAAGGAGAGCCGTAGAGCGTACACAGTACTGCACGCAGCTTGCGAAATGAACTATACGTCAATGGCGTTCAGTTCAACTGACATGAAGTAATACCCCTGTCACACGAAGCAACTTAAGTGCACTTTTAGCGAGTGTACTTATGCTCATGGAGTGCACTTACGCTCACGCGCTGCTGCACGAGGAAGAGAAGTGTGCTTTGGAAACGTGCATTCCCCTGGCGGACGTGGCCGCAAACTGCCCGAGAGTGAGAATAGCGAGGTTTTTTTTTTGTTGTTGTTGAAATATGGGTTTGTTTTAACACATAGCAACATTTCTAATAACGAAAACAATGTTTTAAATATATTACGAGCGCCACGTTATGCATTACAATATTTGTTTGCAAGCCACTGCTACACACTCCGTAGCGGCGAAGTGAGTTCGGCGAACGCACTCGCCTGCAAGTGCGCTTTGCAGCGAGTGTCACGAAGCGTTCCCGTGTGACGGCGTGCGAATGACACTAGCGGCGAAGTGCACTCTCTCAAAGTGCACTCAAGTTGTCTCGTGTGACAGGGGTATAACTTCGTTGTCGCCAGCAGGGGTATAGCTAGAGTGTGTGAATGCAGATTCCATGCAGTGTAAAAAATACGTTATTCTGCGGTTAAGGAATTCGGGGAGAAATTGGGTTCCACCGGACTCTCCTGATGTATGGTCGCGGTGTGGAAATTGGTTATAATCGGGTTCTAGTTGTAGTACTTAGTTATTCTTGTACCTAGTTACTGTACCTAGACAGTCGAGGAACGCTAATTAGAAAACGAGCTACCCTAGTTAACTTCTTCTTCATCATGTTTGCCTGCGGTTTATCACGCAGCATGCAGGTATTTGCTGCCGTTACTCCACAGCGCTAGAACGTGTACATACTAGAGCAGCGTAATCTAGTAATCTAATACATCATGTTGCCAGGCGCTCGCACATTGTGAAACTGTCTGTAGCATTAAGAATTTGAATGATCGATTCCGGCAAATTGACCAGACCCCTTAAGAGTAGCGGCAAATTTCCTTTTCAATAAAGTGTATTCACAGCGGGACGCTACAACAGTATGCCAATTTTGGGCGCTACACATGAAATGGACGTCTCAGCAGCAAAATTGTTGAAAATATTCCGTTCCCTCGCTTCTTTATACTTTCCCTTTTTCCATTCTGCTTTCCTTTCGTCTTCATTCATCTATGCCTTCCGTCTGCCACATCCTATTTTCCTCCATTTTTGTGTGATTTACTTGGTTGTCTCTTGGTTGAACGGGGATTTCAGGTGTACCAGTATATTGGAAGCAGCCGCTTTTTTTTTTTCATTCAACTGATTGCACCGCAGGCCAATTTCGTTCTCTTAGATCTTTCTGGAAAAGAAGTCTTCCGGGCCCCTGCTATAAAGCGCGATTTCACACTTCGTTGTCAACCTCAATTTTACAGTCCTTTGTGGCTCCAATTCAATGCCAGTCGCTCGAGGCTGTCGCGTCTATGTTCGGTGCCGCTGTCAAACTTGCACTGTTGTGCCTTTTCTTAAGGAAACCTATTTGAGCCGCAGGCCATGCGTCTTAAAGTAAAAGAATACTTTTCTGTCTTTCCTAAACGTGTGCTCACAATGTCGACACATATGTGCCTCGAAGATTAAGTTTTATTTTCTTGTATTATCGTCTGTTTCTTTAGTTTCGTTTTAAGTGCTTATAAACTGATACCTTCCGTATAGTTGCAACATCTAAATTAATTGGTAACATTTATGAGGATCTTTTTCTTTGCTGGTGGAAACATGAGTGAGTTCCTTTTGTTAGATAACAATAGTAGACCTCCTTTAGTGCTTGCTCTGTTGCTATATTGTTACTCTTTATTGTTAGTATATGTGATTGTTGAACGTTTTTGCTTTGGAATAATATTTAATAACTATACAACACCACACAAAGCCCAAACTTTCAGTTTGTCGTTTAGATATGCTGCATTTAGCATCGCGTCATTAATACATCGTATAATAATATTAATAATAAAGCTTTAAATAAACAACCGACGGGATCATATACAAAAGAGACGCGTTTTGATGTCGTAGGCTGGAATATTTCAATGAACGGTAATTGTGAAAATCCTGATATTATCTTATTAGGTTAACCATGATAGACTTTCACTGCTTAAAAAAAAAACTCAAAGAAAACTCATAGAAAAACTGGCCAATGCGAGAACAGGAGAGGTACAGGACGATATATATATTTTCTTTTACCAATGCCAAAACACCGTAAACAGCAGCTGTACATCATAGTCCAACGGTGATAGCCAGCTTTCTTGAACTCTTAGTTGTAACGTTCTGCATGGAAGCCAGCGCGGCCTCCATCGTGTATACTCTGTGTCACTAGTTCCGTGCGCCAGAGCTAAGCCTACGTGACTGCCGAGCGCACATTCTGGCGAAGCGAGATGCAGTGCCCCAGTACGAAGATTTTCCTACCGCTTCCCGCACAGCGCTCACCGCTAGCAGGCGACAGGGCGCGTAAGGGCGCATTTAAAAAGTGTGCGCCCTCCTGATTGGTCGAAGTTGCCTGTAGCTTCCACGCTGCTGCACGTAACTAATTGAAGAAGTCGTTGTTATTCCTTCTGTGTGGCACTTGTCGCAAGGGCCAGCATTCTCGCAAAAACCTAACCGACGATGCGCGACGGTGTTATCAGCCGAGCCAGCGCAGCATGCCGTATATAGAGCCATAAGGCGGCCTCCACACGTTCGCCCTTGTCCCTCGCATCCACTTCCTTTCACTTCCCAATATTGTCTCTTCTTAGGAAGGCGGGATAAATGGGGCGTGGACCAACAAGACTGGTGGGTGCCGAAAGAGAGCAACGCACGTATGAGCAAGGACCCAAGGCCCATCGGCGACGGCTTGACGCATCATCCGACAGAGCCGGCCTTCGGCTACTTGTGTGTATCTTCGTAGATATCGACTTTTCACTCGCCTTCCGTTAGGCGTGAGGCTGCTCTATGGGTGCTGCGTTAGTGGGCGATGGCCTCGAGCGGCCACGCGCTGCAGTCTGCTCTAACGCAGCACGATCGCACCGATCCAAGCGGCTCGCGGTAATAACCATGGGCGCAGCAGAATTCGAACTACATGCCTGTCGCCTGTGCGAGCAAATCCGAACACCGACATTGCGGACGAGCGATGGACGCGTCCCGCTCAATTGCACCTTCCGAGCTCATCGAAGGACGGGGACGAGAAAGATGACAATGAAAGAAGGAATGGCCACTAAGCAAGTTCAGATTTTGAGCTCCAAAGTAACGTCCTGTATGCGTCAGAAAGAGTAATAGTATTCCTGACAAGCGACATGAGGACATATTAGATTCCGAGATACCGGGCCCCTAAAGTGCCTCGCACATTAAACAGTAGCACATTGCATAGTAAAACCGACAAGCAAAGCATGAACAAACTCTTATCCGCACTTATGTACGCACAGCGCATATTACTACCTCAGACAAAGGTAATTACACACATTGAAGACCCTCACATGTAGTATGAGAGCACAAACAATAAAAAACAAAAAGTTAAAATAATATAGTTACAGAGAAGAGAGAAGCATCCTATTTGAAATCAAAGTTTCACTATATGAAAATGCATTCAGTTGTACATCCTTCTACATGAAACAAAGTTCTCGAAGTGTAGAGGCAATTAAGATTAGCAGATGTGTACGCATTTAAAAGGGAGGGAAGCGTATGCTGAAGGCGCTATTTCCTTGTACTTCTGCATGCTGTTGGCACCAAATAGTGAAACGCGTGAACGCCGAAGCACATGCGCAAACGAGGCAGGGATGTGCCCGGGCAGGCGTCGTCAAATTGAATATCACTTATTCTTTTCTTTTTCAAGCGACGATTGTACTGGATCACGTAGTCGGCGTCGTTGGTAGCGTTGCGTGACCATACGCGAAAACAATCGCCATCGTGAACGCAGTGCGCGCGCCCGTAAGACTTAGCATGAACTGAGATGATGTGAACATATTTGTGCTGTATAAATCACTTGAATTCTATGCCGAAGAAAGAAGGAAAGAACTGAACATGGAAAGTAGCAGTGAGTGAAACAACTTAAAATTCCTTCAGTCCAAAATGGACGACAGTAGTAGACTCAACGGCTAGGCCCACTAGGGGACCATCAGGTCAAGCCTGACGGCTCTCTCTCGGACCCTCTGGACGGCCAGGATTTGAGAGGTCTGATCATGGGCCTTAATAAGCTTCATCATTTTTCCTTGGGTGAAAGGAGGACTCACAGAAACGAAGCCCCAAAGGACGCGCTCGAAGGCCGCATAAACATTACACAAGCGGTAGTACGGGCTTGGGAACCATTCGGGGTGCATTGTAAGCAGGGCACAGGGCTCGAGTAAGTCTGAGAGTGACAGCCTGGGCCCTGCACAGGCGATGAGTGCGGCAGAGGCTTTTTGAGAGATAATGATGCTCGAAGATGTCCTTGTACGAGCAGAGAGGTTCGGGTCGCCCAGAGGAGGACGTTTTACCTGGTACACGGTCAGTCAAACCTCGTGCAGCCGAGTGCGCCTCCTCACTGGGGTTGAGCGAGGCACCTTCAATGGTTCCAAGCTGCGCAGGGATCTAGGCCAGTGAGTGAGGTTCGAAGCCTTGGCTTTTTGGAAATCCAAAGCAGCCAATGAAAAGCAGCAAAGGAAGCAGGAGGCAAAGACAGAAGAAACAAGAAAAGAAAAAAAAGGAACAGAAGAAATAAATAACTAGGCAAAGAAAGAAGGAAAGAAAAAAGCCACACATTGAGAGAGAAATATAGAAATGGAAAGATAGAAAGTAACGAAGAGAGAGAGAGAGTGTGCTGGAGGAGGAGAGAAAGAGGAAGAGAGCCAAAGATAAAGAGAGAAAGAAACAGAGACGTAAATAGAGAGATAGGGGCACGCACACGTCAAGCTTTGCTTACCCCCATTTTCCCGGTAGGGTAAGAGATCCCAAACTTTTTTTCGTCACACCCCCCATCCAGAGGAACAAATTTTCGGATAGCCTTCTGAGCCACTACTGTTAGTTTTCTTCAAGACAAGGTGCAAAACAAGGCGCACGACCGATGAGATGAAATTATCTCAAAGAGGAACCCCCTTAAGGATCGTTACTCTCCCCGTCGACGCTGAGTATGGCGGTGAGGGGGCAACGTAACCATTTAGCAGCATGAAAGGCATCGTAGTACACTCAATTTGCGAGGCCGACCTGACATCGCCCTTTGGAGGGATTTGCGGGCGTACAGCAAGATGCCTTGCAAGAAGCCATCAACAAGACCGACTTGCACAGTGGTGGTCTCCCGTGCGCAGTACACGGTACTCAACATTTTGCCTCCATCGGAATGCACCCGCCGCGGATGGGATGCGATAATAAAGTCGTTGTGCAAGGGCATCGCAGAAATATTCCCTATCAAATTGCTCCATTGCTCACAAACGTTTGCACGGAAGCCTGGCTCAGTCATATTTTTCCAAATTGATTGATTAGTTCGGTTTAATGTCCCAAAACCACGATCTAGCTGATTATGAGAGACACCGTAGTGGAGGGCTCCGGAAATTTCGATCACCCGGAGTTCTCTAACGTGTACTGACATCGCACAGTGTACGCGGGCCTCAACATTTTGCGGCCACCGAAATGCAGCAGCCGCGGCCGAGATTTGATCCCGCGATCCTCGGATCAGCAGCCGAGTACCATGGCCACTAGAGCACCGTGGCGGGGCTATTTTTCCTAATAGCTGCTCTTTCTGAAACGTGCAGTTGCATACATTAACGCGATACGCGGACTAAAAACGCGCTGACTGGGACTTATTAATCATTAGAAAAACTGCACAGGCGTTGTAATACAATTTTTTTTCATCGCGAGAAAGAATTGAAGAGGCAATTTCGTAAACTGCTTTCTTAGCGGCGGTCACAAAATAAAAGTTTCCTGTTTCACGTGGCTTCCTTCACGACGCCAACAGGCGCATTTGATTAACCTTGCTGGCGGCGGATGTGCTTCGATAAAAATGTACTGAGTCTTGCACTGAGAGCCCCGAGCAGCTAAACAAAAGAACATGCGTGTTAGTGTACTCGGCGATTGCTGTCGAATGCAAAAATCTCCTTTGGGAGCGCATGCAACGCCCCAGCTACCCCTAGACAGGCGCCATCGTCTTATCTGCGTCCCCCCTACTGTTCGTTTTGCTCCTTCTGCGCAGAATTCGTGGGCTATCAGTTCTTTTCGTTTCGCTGTTTGTTTCTTCTTGTTTTGATTGGTTCTTTTCCGTATACGTTGTCAAAACTTTCCGTCCCTCGCTTTTGTCATGGGTCGCTGATCTCGAAACAAACTTTACGCTCCTCCTGAGATCGAAGGAAATCGTAAATGGGCTGCCTCCTTCGTTTCTCAGTTGCCAAGCGTGGCCGGTTTTGCAAGCAATAAAAGGCAAGGGAATTGCCGTGGTGGCGTATCCTAAAGCTCCCCCGTCTCGACGTGGTGAATCCTTCTCGTGGTTCTAATTTCCCGAGTTTTATTGCTGATGTTCATGATCGTTAGGATGAAGGACAGACCATGCGCTCTGTTTACAGCACACACTGCCCTGGTGTAAGCGCCCTCTACAGAAGACGCGAAACGAAAGCACGGGGATACGAAAAGGTTCAAGTCCTGGCTTGCTTGAACTGTATCGAACCAAAATGCGTGTCTCGCAAAGGCTTTAGTAAACTTCTACACCTACTCGCATTTACGAGTAAGTCAATTCGCGTATGTCATCACCATTTCGCGACTATAGCTGGAGCATCCTGGGGAGCTCCGTCTGCCACGGATAAGCGGCGTGTGTGAGCACCGCCCCTTATTTCAGCGGTCGATCTTTTCATTATTGCTGAAGATTACCCGCCTGATGACCAGCCTTGCGTCACTCTTCGCTCTTGGGTGCTGTTAACAATATAATAGGTACAATGGTGCCACCGCACATGCCCGCCAGTATAAATTCTCTCAACTTACTCCGTGTTTGCAACGCTTGTTTATTGGCTTCGTCCACATTGCGTAACGACGATATCGGAGAGAAGCTCAACCTGTTGCACTGGACATTCATTGTGGACGGCGGAAAGCAAATGCGAACGTATACGCGTTACACAACGGCGCAGGACGCAGAACAAGACGGGCCTTCTCTGGGAAGAAAAGGAGCTAATTGATGAATATAGCGGTATAGGACGAAGGGTGTTAAAGGCGGCAACGTTTCGACAAGCGTACAAGACACGTTCGCATATACTCTGAACCGTCGCGGTAAATATCGCCACTAAGGCTCGCTTATTGCGACATCTATTGAGCGAGCACCTACTGTGCTCGCTCAATATATGTCGCAATTATTCTGTTGACTCTATACGTGTTATACACAAGAATGAAGAGGCAGCACATACTTTATGTGTGAAAAGTTAGAGGGAAATTCAGTCAACGGTGGCGCCTCCCTCGTGCGGCTGCGAGACGGTTCATCATGAAAACAGCTGCATGCTTATGCTTTCTCTGGTTTGCTCGGAACATTTTAACCCGCACATTTGAACCCGCACACGCGTTGCTGTGCGTTTTGCGGAAAACGTTTGTCACAGTCTTTCTCTCTCTCTCCAGCGCTACTATTCCCATTTCGTATTACATGGGAGAGCTCTCCGGGAATGTTAAACAAAGGCCTCCTGAAATATAAGTTTTTCCAAGTTAATCCACTTAACCACTCCATGCGTGGAGTGCTAAGCGGCGTCCACTCGAAACCCATTTAGATGCTAAACGGATTTTTTGCGGAGAGAGAATAAATGCCTGGGGTGACGCCTCAGCGTTCATCCCATGTCCGCCAGTCTGCCTCCAAAAGTCCCCCTGCCGAGGAAATCCGGCCTGGTGCATTATAAGGGTCCTTTCTTTCTCTCTCTCTCTCTTTCCTTGTTGCTCTCTGTTTGTCTTTTCTCTCTTTTTTTGCCACATGTTCGCCTGTCATCTGCCATTTTGTTCGCGCGAAGTGAAAGTTCATGTGAGCATAATACGGAGTTGCGCGGACCTGAGTGAAAAGTTCGCGTGACGTCACAACTGAAATACGTTGCACCTCAGAACTCGTATTGTGCAAAAACTATTTATGAGTACTTTAAAATAATGGTTGCTTTCAGCTGCTCGTTTCGTGTCACTAGGAGTGTGAGCACACGAAAAGCCAATCACGGTGGAGCGCAGCCACAAAATCGCGTGAACGCGGTGGGTCAACGCACCCTTTTCGTCTTGTAGAAAACAAATACTGGATATAAGTGCACGGCGTGCAACTGCCAGAACACAATAGATATTAATGTGTAACGTGGCGCGATTTTCTCCAAGAGCAAGAACCACCGGAGCTGCTTACGCAATTCAATGTTTCCAGCACCGTATATAATTTCGTGGAATGGCGTGACCAATGAAGAGCTCACGTTGGCATATAGAGCTTTCTCTATCTTGCATCTTCATTCAGTTAATCTTTTCGCGCCGGCGAAATGTAGTTTTTCAGTGCGAACTCGTCAAAAATACCACCTCTTTTAGACCAGTCGCCTGACATGCGGGATCCATTGAGGCACCGTCCGAGTGTCGCAGGAGACAAGGGATAAATATTCGTGTTCTGTCTCCCCAGCGCCTCTGCTGCTGTGGACGCCATTTTCCTCTCAATACATACTCTCTCCCTCTCCCTCCTCTCCTAAGCTCCCCCCTTTCTCTACTCTAGGAGTCGTCTACTCTACGGAGCGGCGCGCACGACAGGTGGTGCGACAGCCGTATACTCCGCTAGGGGCGCCACGGTAGTTCCGCGGTATGAAAATGACGGAGCGCGCGCGCCTCATTCTCTCTCCTGTACAGCGCCGCGATGAGCGCTCGGGCCATCACGCAACCACCGCGTTCTGTCTCTTCTCTTACACATTCTCATTCGTCCTCTCAATAAAACTACACCATCTCCCGCTCAAGCTAACCATCTCCCTGCTGCTTCGCATCCACACATGACCCTTGAGCGGGAGATGGTGTAATTTTTTTTTTTCAGTTTCAAATCTATATCGCAACACATTCCTTTCGTTCTGGAGTTCTTAAGCCCGTAAATAAGTGCTGAGGTAGGAAAAAAAAAGAAAACAATATTCTAAGGATGCTTCAGCCAGCAAAATGTTTCACCGCTGCTACAACCATACAACCATTTGCCTCACATTTCGGAAAGAACGTTTTTCTTTGCTTTTGATATTTTTTTCGGGGTATTACTGCTATATAGGGCCTTAGCACCTTTACAAGCACGTGTCCTTCAGGTGAAGCTTCGATTGACAACAGCCATTTAGAAAAGGTGTCAGGCTCGTTGTTGGTTCGTGCTAGAAAAAACTTCCGGATTACTCAACACGAGAACTTCCAATTCAATAGGCACTTGCGGTTTAAAGGGGCCCTGCAACACTTTTTCAAGTAATCCTCGGATGACATCGCCATACGAGCTTGTTGCCTCACGAATTGCTTGCCCTCTACCCTAAGACGCTGTCTCTAATGCACCACCGGTAGTTTCGTTGTCCTTTATGTCGCCATCTAACAGCTGAGCGAATCATATTGGTAATGAGAGTTTAAGATGCACGTCTTAGCACTGCGTAAGTGCGCTTACTTACTTATTCTTGTGGCCCCGCCACGGTGGTCTAGTGGTTATGGCACTCGGCTGCAGATCCGAAGGTCGCGGGATCGAATCCCGGCCGCGGCGGCTGCATTTCGATGGAGGCGAAATGTTGAGGCCCGTGTGCTGTGCGATGTCAGTGCACGTTAAAGAACCCCAGGTGGTCAAAATTTCCGGAGACCTCCACTACGGCGTCTCTCATAATCAGAGCTGGTTTTGGGACGTTAAACCCCACATAACAATACTTATTCTTGTGACGTAGGAATGTATCACTTAAAAAAAGCGGGATGTGAGAGGAGGTGGGGTGCAGTGAAAACTATGTCATGGCCAGAAACACATGCATACCACTGACCAACTTTTGAAGCAGCGCACACTCAAAGAAATTTGTTTACACAATAAACGTACAGAGGTATCCCGTACATATTAGACTGTCCGTCCTTCATTCATGCTGCACACGAGATGTGCTGTAGGTTCTACATGGTGAAGTAAACAAAAGTGCATTTTCGAAGAAGAGTGAGGGGAAGTAAAAAAAAGAAAAGGAAAATCACTCCACCAGCGATCAGCAAATAGCAAATGAGCCTGTCATTTCGAGACTTCGGTAAGCGAAAATATTGGAGTGACACAGCCAGCTTAAGCTTTATGGCCCGTATCCTCACCAACGACTCGTTTACAATAAAAGGCAAAAGATAATAGCGTGAGATATCTACCAAGGAACACGTCTAGAAGTAAATTGTGTTCGGTTTTTTTCTCACTCTCCCAAAACTCGTTAGCAGCACTTTTTGAATCGCTGCCATGTCCTCTAGGGAGAACTTCAACACAGGGTGAGGAAAAATTGCGCGAGCGATCAATAAAGTGACCACGTCCCTCAAAGTGCTTTCTACTCTTCCCCTGGCAAAAAGGGCGCCGTCAGCGCAGCCTCATTTTTCAAAGGATTTTGGCAACAGCACCGGTGAAGTTAAATGGTCGAAGTGGGAGGGCACACAGCTGCCATGGCAAGCCAAGAGTGCCTGGAGCATCCGTGCCTGTGTGTTTGGAAGAGATATTGATAACAAAGTGCGTATCTTTGTTGTATACATGAACTGGGGGAGTAGAGCTGATCCGATCACCAAGTCGACTACATCTAGATTTTATTGATAATTTAATGACTCCAAGCTAAATATATTCGCTAACAGGTTCCTTCTTTCAAGAGGGTATATACGAGAAAATTTGAGCGTCGATAACCACACGAAATCTGAAGAAAATGATGACGACCTCATTTGATGAATAACACGCCGATGTAACCACACAGGATACGAAACAAACCACAAGATCTTATGCACAAAAGGTTAGGTATGCGACATGGGGGTTCTCGGTCTAAATAACGTAATCCAAACGCAAAATAGAGGGGGATAAGAAATATTACGTGTGCGGCTCGTCGCAACACCAGAACACCCTATGTGGCACCAAAGACTCCATCATTTTGCCTGTACTCATACTGAAGAGGGGTGAAGGAGAAAATGAGGAGGAAGGGGGAAGGGTAGGCTTAAAATCTTGAGGCTGGCGCAAACGGTGGAAACCTCTGGGTCACTGCGGCGAGAGTGTCGCCTGCCTCCAGATGCTGACTTTCCACCGCGTGTGGCCACAGCGCACAATCCAGTAGACGTGGAGCGAATGTGCGCTAGGGTCCTTCCGCTGCGTCTGCCTCGTTCTGGCTAATGAGCGCAGCCGCAACCGACCGTGTCTCTAACGGAGTGGTCAGCGTCAGCTGCAATTACCGCACCACCACCCCGCCTATTCTGCTAAATATAGCTGACATAGAGTATACGCTGTGACGGGTACAACGCTATACGCAGTCGGCCAGACAGAACGGGACTATACGAATTTAGCACCATTAAGGGAGAATTTGAGGAACGAGTCGCTTGTTTCGCAGGAGCCATGGGTGCGGGATTTCAGAACGCTCCATTCAATGCTCCTTTCTGTGTCTCACGTGTGTTAGTCCTTTCCGAAGAAGGCGTTGTATGGGTGATCCAAACAGTTTGTGTCTACACAAACATCATTTTCAGCGGCCCACATTTTGCTTGGAGCCTTTATAGGTAAGCAGTAAGGTCGATAACTCACGCGCCAACGTGTGACCACACTGGAACGTTTCGGCGTGAAAAGGGTAAAAAGGTATGACTTCGCACCCCAAGCGACTAAAGCGATCGCGGGCGCGAAATGTTCGTCGGACACGCACGCAAGGTGAGTACAAGACGAATACGATGTATCGAACGCTTTTTTTTTTTCCTTCAAATTTTGTTTGTGTCAAGTACATAGCGTGCTCGAGTGCCGTCACCTGGCGTGGTCACGGGAGCCGAGGCGTCGTGTGTGTCACTATTCTTCGTTGTCGGCGCGACGCTTATAGGTAGCGGTCGTTAACCCTGACAACCAAACCAATGTTTCACTGGCCGTTGCGGCGCTTTGGTTAGGGTGTAAGTGGCAATTTAATGTGACGCTCATATTGCTTTCAAAGGGTTAGCATGGTGGAGGACGAAAAATCGAAAGTCCCTCCTGGCTGCCTGAGTGCGCCGGATATCTAACCGGAATTGACGTTCCCTTGCTCCACCGTACGCCTGGAATGATATGCTTGGACGTTAGGTACTGCTACTCTCTGTACCATTGATGCTCGTGTTTTGTTCGTCTCTCTTCTTTAGATAAAGGTGAACGACCCGTGTAGGAACACAACCAGCGTGAGCTGCCCCAGAGGCTCTAGTTTGCGATCGAAAATATAGCAACAAGGAAAATACTCTATAATCCGTGGGCTAATAACCCTTGCAATCCAGTCGCTATTGTTTTATACTTATCTCTACGTGAAGAGCTGTCAGAAGCATTTTATTTTTTTTTAAATTCGGAAGCCTTTCCTCCAAGACACTTACGCTAGCGATCCTTCTCCCTAGTGTGATTTTTTTTTTCAATAACGAAACGAAGGCATTTGCATCGGTGACGTTATTGGGAAAAGCTATCTGCTTCGCTGGTGGACGCTTCACATATCCGGTGAATAAGATTGGAAAGGCGTCATTTCAAGAAAATCGTATGTACGCAGGGGGTCGTGTGATTATTCTTTGCGCGAAGCACTCCACACAGAGCGCAAGGAGGGCTACATGAGTGTTCTCTGACCTTGAAACAGTCTCATCGCACGATGTAAATACTCGAGAAAGCTGCCTGTCCCTTTCGTTTGAAACGGTACAAGGAACGTCGGCGCGCCCAGAAGCGCGTGTGTGCACGCCACCGATGAGGATAGGGCAGGAGAAGCCAAATGCAAGCGTGACACGTAACACCGCGACGCCCCGCCGTCGGAATGTTTTCCCGGTCCTGCCTCGAGATTCCGGCGAGAGTTTATCAAGAACGCCTTCGGTGGTGCGTTCGTAGCGTGTGACCTTCTGTAATTCGTCGGAGACCTGGCCGCAATCGGCGGCGTGCGGAACGCGCAGCAACGCGGAGTGTCCGCAACAGCATTTTGGCAGTACATTTCTTGTGAAGCCGCGGAGGAAGGGCTGGTGTGTGGGTGTGCCGCGAATCTTTGGTTATTTTGGCTTTTCCATAGTCACGATGGCTGTGACGCGTAGTCGCAGGCTCTTTTTCTTATCTTCAACCATCTTTCTACCTCCCAAGTTCGGAGTAACCAATTCGCAACGACCTCCAGTTAACCTGCTCGGCTTAACCTTCCTGTCTCTCTCTACTCCGCCAACTCTACGTGCATTGCAACACGCAGGGCCTGTGCAGACTGTGTTCCACCTGCAAATTTACACGAGATATTCATATCCCTCTAACATTCCCTAAGTTGTTCGCACCATACATGCCTTCCGTTGATTGACTACGCTGTTCCGTGGGATGAAATGCCACAAGCTTAGTCACATGACATTTTACTGAAGTGACACACGTAGAACATCGGTTCCAGACCTAAACCGCCGAAAACTTTTCATGTTTGATGACTTACTGACTGACTTGATTGATTGATTCCCAGAATGTTCGCGCACACGTGTGCATTCGAACCGTCGTTTATTTCACTATAACCCGTAGAGCGGAACTCTCATTTATTCGAACCGTAATTTATTCTGCGTAAATCTAACAGAGGAGAATGCTTTCCATAACTTGCGAAATGCTTGCAGCTGTGCTCTGGAAGCGCTTGCGCAACGACTTTGTGACGCTGTACAATGACCGTTCGTATAGTATATTTCTACTGTATACACGCGATGCATTGTGTCTGTATTTCTCTGTATCCTCGCCCTTGTTATGTGTGTTGTTTATTTCCCTCTTGTTGTGGTTGTTCTGTGCTTTTCACTCTTCTACCACCCTCAAATATCAGACGGAATGATGGGCAGATTTATTTATTTATTTATTTATTTATTTATTTATTTATTTATTTATTTATTTATTTATTCGTTCATTCATTCATTCATTTTTTACGGCGAAGCTGCATAGAGCTAACCTCTAGCGTTTCGCGGCATCTGAACGCAAGAATAGCCGACCACGCTCTGCCAGGACATGCGCGCTCCTCGGGGCCACAGTAAACAATTGTGAATGTGCTTTTGTGACGAAAGATTTAACTGAACGGTGTCTATCGGAGAAAAGGGGAAGCTAGTGGGTTGAGCGCTAGTGGGTTCAACGCCAATGTGTCCTTAAGCTACTTGCTCTAGCGCCCTTGCTCGGCCACGGCGCTCACGCTTGGAAGCTGGGCGCTGATTTGACGATGCTATTGTGCATGTAGTTTTACGACTGAAACTGGCTTTATTACTGCGAGCCTGTTAGTGCAACGTTGTTTGTTGCACCAACGTGCAGCAGCATGGTTGCACTGGCTGGGTAAGCAGCGATCGCGTACGGGGACTCCCGACTGGTGCAACTACCTGATGAACCAGATCCCACTGGTGTAAATATACCCGAGTGCATGTTAAAAGGATGGTTTCCTTTCCTTATTTTAATGTCTTCGCAGCGAAGTTGTGTCGCGTAGCAGGGGCACTTGCACTAATCTGGCATTGATTGTAACAATTTGAAGGAGACAGAGAAACAAGGAAAGGGAAATGCAGGGCGTTTAACCAGACGCGTGTCTGACTCGATGCCCTGCACTGGGGGAAGCGGATAGGGTATGCAATGGAACAAAGGAGAGAACAGTGGCACCACATTGGAGAGTCCATATTGATACTGCAATTTGTCACAGAAGTCAGTAGAAAATTGTCGTCCGAGCTTGAGGCACGGTAGCGAACATCACAGGGGTAATGTCCATGAAGACACAAGCGAGCTTTAGGTGTGCGTCGCACGCAGAACAGCTCACCAGACGCAGGGGTAGACAATATCTGCGTGCACCAATTCTTCAAGGCGTTCCTATCCTATCTTGTAATTAAAGAGGCAGGTAAGGATGGAGGCCGATGCATGAACATGTTCCCATGTAACTATAGGAGATAAAGACACAATGGCCTGTGGTATCTCGCCGGTACATCTACAACCCTTTTGAAGATGAATTCAGTTAGCGGTATAAAGGCGTGGAAGCAAGGGTCGCTGATCATCCAGCACCTGCAAGGCATACTAAGTAAACGAAAAGTAGGTGGAAGCACCATATAAGCTGATACTGCTACAATATGTCTCGCTCAAACTTGTCCGCAAGGTATAAACGGACGTTTTAGAGCATAAAAATTACACACGGTGTTTTCTTTTTTCTTGAAACAGAACATATTCGAGCAATGAACTCGGTATATGATCTTCCTGCGAGAATCAGATGAGCCTGTCGTTATTCTTTCGGGAGCATGGCTCTGCGTCAGTGGCAGCGGGGAGATTGGAGAGAGAGATGAGCAAGGGGCCCTGCAGTTGTGAAAGTCCAGCACCAGGGAACCAGAGGCCCAGGGGAGCTGCAGCTTGTGAGGTGACTGATCACGTAGATGGAGGCGTCAGTCGATAAGAAGGCATCCCTAGGGACAGCCCTCTTTCAGAAATGAGACCACGGCGGCTTGCTGCTAGAGTACATTAGCGTTAATGTACCACACAAAAAATTATGGGCAGCTTGCCGTAGGGGCTCAAGTCTACGTCACAGCAGAGCTGGTGGCCTTCTCCTCCTCCTTTCCCCAACCTCACCTGCACTTCTGTTTCCCTGCTTCCTTGCTATAACCTGCTTACGAGGGTGTACTACGCTTTGCCTTCGCACCTCATTGTTTTCCTCTTCCTCCCCCTCGCCTCCATTTCCCACCCCCTTTTTATACTATACTGTGGTGCTGGTGGCCTTACTCGTCTCATTTCGCTCCTGCTCACCCTCACTTTTCTCTCCGGACCTCCTTTCTATACCGCACTATATATAAGTATTCTGTGGTGTACCCTCTCCCCTCCTCATTTCCCTCTCCCTAATCTTCACATCCCTCCTCCTCACCCTCTATTTCCTTTCCCTCACCTCTCGCTACACTATGCTATACAAGGCTGAACTACGCTTTACTCTCTTCCCTCCCCCTTTCCCTCTCCTCAGCGTGACTTCTCTTTCCCACATCCTTGGTGTACCACAGGATACAAGGATATGCTTTTCTATTCACTACTTATGTATAGAGGCTTTCATCCGAAGCACCTGGCGGGGCTCTTTGATAGCACACCCGCCTGCCACGCATACGGCCTGGGTTCGATTCCCGCTCGAGCCCAGGTAGCGTTCCTGCGATTTTCGAATAAAGGACTGTGCTTTCGCGAAATGTCAACTAGGTGAGAAGAGTGCTTTCAGCTTAACCAGAGAGGACTCTGGGGCATTGTTTCTGTACCCCTGTGCCGCACAACCGGAGTGCCGAGTTTTCAGTTCACGACGAACATTTTACCTATAGCTAGAACAGCTTCATTGTTAATCTATTGAAGTTAGTAGTCGTCGAAATCCTTACACAGCACAGTCTGTTTGAACAAGCTTCACAATCCCACTAAGTGAAAACGCGCGCGCGATGTAACCTTCGCTCCTCAATGCGGGCTCCTTAGAGCAAACGGTGCGTTTCCGCTTTCTTCCACTTGCGTGATCGCTACAATAGGCAACGATGAATGATGCGAACACCGTTGGCAGGGACAAACAGTGGAGGCTACGGAGAGCATATTCCTCAGTTAACGGCACATCTCACCGTTTGCCCGCCCACAGCTAGCGCTGCAAGCACTTGCGGGCCAGCGGGTGCCGAGATTAACTGCTGGCCCACGGAAGCAGCGTCGTTCGTCTCGAATTCCGCGCGTTGTGTCTGCAGGACAAGCGTGCGTGGAAGAGAGTGAGAGGGTTGCGCACGACGCGGGCGGCGCGAGCCCGTGGCAGGCAATTTCGGAGACGAAAGTGACGTGTGTGTACAGTAGCCCTTCGGCAACCCTTTTAATTACTCTGCATGCTAACAAGGATCGACGAGCGGTGCACTTTCTCGAGTTGCGCAGCTCCCCTGGACGAAAGATTGGCGCGTTTATATACCAAGCGCCGAGGGAGTCCTCTGCTTTCGCACGAGCTTTCATCTGCTTGGAGCTTCTTTGTGTTTCTTCGTAGAAACCAAAAGCCCTGACGAAACACGGAGAAACTTTAGTGCGTCCGTGGCTTTGTCTTTTAAGCCGCTATGTTGACAGCTATTTATAAGGTTTTTATAGTTCTTCTTAGGTGAGTGGTTGCTCGTAGAAACGAAAGAAAATATGGAAGAGATAAAAAGTTGTAAAACTAAGATCACCACGATTTAAAAAAAAAAAAGCATGAGCAGTGTTTACAAACCTTAAATAAAGCTTTGATACCGTAGGAAGCTCACATACGTTAGGACGCCTAGTCGAAAATTACCACGTCAAAAAGAAAACTGCAGGTGCTGTAGGAGATAGGAACAGTTATATGAGACGAAACATACCTATTATTATTGGTCATCAGGCGTTTTATCATGAAGGATAGCCTGGTTCTCAAAAATGTTGCAAATGATTTCCTTTGGAGTCGCTTTAAAATCAAATTAGATGACGTAGAGTGTGCCTATCCCATTGGTCAACAGCGCGTTGGTTATTCAACGGCCCCTTATCATCAAATTTTAAACTTCAGACAAAAAATGAAGCCTGTCAACGGGGGCCCCAGTTTAATATTAGTTCACTTAAACAGCCAAATGAAGTCAAGGAAAGCAGAGGGGCTGTTAACTCTAGTTTTCTAATAGAAGTGTAGTAATTATACAGTAAAAGGAAAATGAATTAAACTGGACGAAAGACCAACTCGCCGTAGTGGGGGATGAGCCTTAAGACGTCGCATTACGCATGCGATGCGAGGGTTCTGTAGGCAACATATACGTCTCTATTAAGTGAGTGCAAGGGGAAAGGATAATCAAGTCGAGGTTTTGGAACGTAAAACGCCACAAATCATAATCAAGGCGAAATGATATGCATCGTTTGTCGCTGACTTGTTTGGAAGTTGAAAAAGATTTGTTTGCCTGCGCCCATTTTTATAATTCCATGTTCGTTCATCGTGAAATATAACACGAGGAACGCGTTGTAAACGTTAACGCGGTCGCTATGTATGGGCGCAGTGGCCCTCTACACACGAGCCGATGCCTTCCTGAGAATTTATCACCGTCACAGCTAACAATTCAATGAAGTTACGACGCAGTGATATCCATATATTACTCATGAGAAAAATATGATCGATGCATCATTCGTTAATACTTTCAAGGTTTATACAGATGCTGCCACCTGGGTGGATGGGCGGTGGCATGTGCGCCACCAGGCTCGTAAAAAAAAATTTAAGAACTTTTCTTTTTATCCTTCTCTCTTTAAGTTGTCCTCATGCCTTTTAAATCTACTTCAATTAAATCGACCATACTATAGCAAAAACGGAAATTCATAGCCCAGTTCTCTGCCCCTTATGGCAGAAAGTCCTTATTTTTCCCTATAATTATTTTTGTCCGTTCTCTCTACTTTTCTGCCACCAGTATTCTAACCGTTTCTTACACATTTCAATTGCGGGTATGTTCAGCTTCCCGCCCAAACGTACAGCTGGGCGGATATTTCCGCATTCAATCAGAACATGCTCCGTCGTTTCCCTATCTTCCTCACAGCATGTGCATTTTTGTTCTTCTTTACTGAATTTCGCTTTATAACTACGCGTTCTAAGGCAGCCCGATCTCGCTTCAAACAGTAAAGCGCTTCCTCTTGAATTATCATAAAATGCCTCCCTCTTTATTTCGTTGTTACCCTTTCGGTAATCATTCAGAGTCTGTTTTTTTTTTTTTCATCACTGCCATCCAGTAAATCTTCTCCGCCTCTCTAACTTTTCCCTTTACGCTCTTTGTTGTCAGTTCTCTTAGAGCCGTATATTTACTGGTGAGCCTCGTAGTTCTTTTTCTCCACTGCGTGTCAACGCTCTTTCTATATAAATAACGGAACGCCTTCACTGCCCACATACTCTCTTTCATATTACTAAGCCTCTCTTCAAACCTTACCAGACGTCGTGAGGACACCATTCCCCAGCACACCCTTTTATCAGTGGTCACTAGCGTTATGTATCTAAAGAAGCCAGTGCTCTGGCACGGCCACTACCATAGACCACCTATCCTGTATGTAGCGTCCGTGGCACTGGTAACAAAACTTGAAGCCATCCATGCAACCGTGCAATATTCTACCTCCACGCTGCATACAGTTAAATTGTTAAACATCCTCACTGATCCTTAAGCACCTAGACGAGAACTCAGTAAGGTACACAAGACAATAAAAATCTGTGAGGTGTTACACACTATGAGCAAAGCAGTTAATACTTATGTCGAGGCGCACTCAGTACAAACGCACAACGCTATGCTGCGAGCCCTCAAAACATTGCTGCCGATCAGCAAACAACCACCGGCAGTCACCTCAACGTAAAGCTGGTCGAATTAACCACTGGGTGACTGACATCTGTCCATATTGACCTGTTGCAGTGATGGAGACACAGAGGCATGCATACCACCTGGCACGGACATGTGCAGGCTTTCATTCAGAAGTCTGTACTCACGTCTACTACTACAAAACGGCCTCCGCTACAGTTCCTCAACCAGCTGTCCCCAGCGGATGCACTATAAAGGATCTCACGTAGCGCGACTTCAATATATACACGAAGCCGGGCCTTGCAGCCATGGAGGAAGAAAACGTTAGGAGGGAGCATTACGCATATTGACGGTCAGCGCAAAACGCGAGGACAAAATGTAAGGAACGACACAAACCACAGCACTGTCTCACAACTAACTTTTATTAGGCAACACACGCATATTAAAGGCACTGACCAAACCCACGTGATCCCATGACGAAGAGCATTACGTCATGCAGACAGCATTGGCAATCGAACGCTCCGTGAAGCCACCATAGTGGTGGCCCAGCACGTGACATTTTGCGTCAGAGTCACGCACAGATCAAGATCTACGGAGATGTTTGATACCCAGTAGCTTTTAATCGATGCATGTTTATCGGGCCTCTTTTTCGCGTTCGGCCGTCAGTTACTGGGATGTTCTGTCTGTGTGTGTATGGTTGATCAAAGCTGTCTCTGAAAGCATGTTGCGCTTCGGTAGTTTCCTGCAAGGCATATTTTTCACGCTGTGCGCCAGCAGAAACAAGGTTACAACGTAGCGATGCGCACTTGGGATGCCGGTATGCGCTTCGGCTGACGTAAAATGACCGCTATGCGCGGTAAACGTTGTGTATACGTGCATTACTGCTTTGTCGCTGTTCATAGGTAAGTATATATGTAAGTAACATGCTCTAGCTATTGACACGCAGACTGATCTCGCAGAACCATCTGATGCTGCTCGCCTAACTCGCACGCGCGAGCCCATGCAAGGCCGGAAGGCCAGGTATACCGGAGAGACGCCGCGCGCTTTCGCACTTTCCCTTCTCGCCGTGGCATGATGTGCGACTTTTTCCGCTGTTTCGATGCCGCACTCTTCGAGACGGATATGATCGGCAGCGAGAACGTTTCCCTTCGAAGAAACGCCACGAATCGACGCCGCAGTGTTGCGCACAACATCACGGCTGTAGTCGTAGGGGTGCGGGAACCGCGAGTGCTGAAACATACCGCGCGCTCTGACGTATTCTCCATTCCCCTTACGTTTTGGTCACGTGCTGGGCCACCATTCATTTTTGTGACGTAATGCTCCCTCCTATATTTGCCTTCCTCCGTGCTTGCAGCATATATATAGCGAAGTAAATCCTCCTTCGAACAGTACAACGGAAGATTTATTTTCTGCAACGTTTCGGCCGGACTCCGGTCGAAACGTTGCAGGAAATAAATCTTCCGCTGTTACTGTACGTAGGAGGATTTCCTTCGCTTTGCATCATGCTGACGGCCACTCCTCGCCATCATGCCCGCCTATTTATATATATAAGTGGCACTTCAAATGTACTCTTCTATCATAAACTGAGTGAACCTATTCTTATTGCTGTTATTATTGTTCAAGTGAGGAGAACTTTAGTGCCCGGGTTGTCGGCGTTTATTTTTTATTATTATTATTATTATTATTATTATTATTATTATTATTATTATTCGGGGTGGAATGCTTGAAGCTGTGCTCACCTCACACGTTTCTTTCTACTACTCCAAGGAAGGGCCTATACTTTTCGTTTACGGAGGCCAAAAATGCACGGAAGCCTAGCCATGTACAGCTTCGCCGTCAAAGAAAGAAAGAGAAAGAAACGGTTCGGCAGGTACGAGTTCGCGACTACTACGCCACATTCACAGTGAAGAGCCAATGGAGCCCATAGAGAGCGAATGAGATGAAGATGAGTAGAACTATAATCATATACTATGAACCTTCCTAAAAAGTTTATCGAGTTCGTTTATGTTACGACCAGCGTTCATGTCGTCTTTGGTATCGTTCCCGAGTGCAAGTGAGGTACAGCCGACTAGAAACTGCAGCAACTCTCAGAACACTACGAATAGCGCTAACAGAGAGCGTTGGCACAGCACCAACGAGACATTTGCGCGAACGCGGGAGCCTGGCGGAGGCAAGTCAACCGGATGCGCGTCATCGGCGATGTATGTCACGTGACATTCGGAGGAGCACTCGGCGAGGAGGTGGCACTGGCAAGCGGCCGGCGGGCGCAGGAGAGAGTGAAACAAGCAAGCGCCACGTTTTAATAATCAAACGGGTGTAACTCGGCTATTTCTGCACCGTTTCGAAAAATTCTTGCGGCTACGTGTGTTTCTTGCGGACACCGGTACAAAAGCAACACCACAACTAAATTTCGACCTCTTGGTGGTTTAGGGGCCCTTTAACAAAGCGACAACGATGACAGTTTTCTCTGCTACTGAACCTCTCCAGAGCTAATACACGCACACTTACTTTAACTTTCTAAGGGGGAAAACATGAGTTCGCCCCTAATAATCGTGTACAAAGAGAACACCGAGGTACTGTCCTCTAAGCATAAAATAATTAGAAAATTAGAGGCAGCGGTCGTAAGGCTGTTTTTACGCCGGAGTTGCCTCCATTTGACCCTCATGTTAGTGAACGAATACTATCGATCTTGACAGACATGAACACAAATGATTCGATCATCCAAAACTTTATGTAGTTAAGTCACCGTAGTGCCATTTTCTATACTGCCATGCTGCAAATGCGATTTCGTGTCTTGTATTCGTGGAGAGAAAGGATAATGAATTGAAATATAGGATTCGTAAGCTTTGTAATGAAACGTTCACACACGCAACATATAAGCGCTCTAAATAACGCAACCCACCGGGTTCTTATAGTTCCAGCAAGAGTGAATGATGGACTGCCCTACATGGAAGCAGTTGTAATCCGCCGGCGCGTAATCAGATCGCTAGGTTGGAAGGGTGCCCAAGAAGCGAGAGCCGCGTGTGACAATGGCTCTCAGACCCCTCCAAGCACAAAAGGCAGGGGTAAGGGCGCGAATTGATAGCACGTCGTAGATCGGGTCAGAGCTCCGCGCTGCTCCAATTGTCGCCGCTCCTCCCGCGGCGAATGCTACACGCGCCATCAAGAGGGCGAGAGGGCGAAGGGCAAGTTCCGGAAGGCTTGACATACTGCCATAGAGCACATGCCGATGGTGCAACGAGCGGCGAACAGAGGTCGAGACACTCGATGGATACACTGCTCATTTAACTTGAGTGTTTGCGTGCGCGAACATGGTGTGTGCGTAAGCGGTACGAACACACTATGGTGTTGCAGGGTTGATGGATCTGGTACGGTGCTGGCGCGGATCCCTCGAAAATGAACCTGACAGAAAGAATGCAGTTACAGATAATAGAAAGAACCTCATCTTCTCCACGCCGTTTTGGTAAGAGGCCGCATGCCCTGCTTTTTCGGACAGTGTGCTCTAATTGAGGCACCCTCTATAATTTGAGGAGCAATGTCCTGAATATATGCACAATGATAATTCATGACAGAGCGCTTCGAGTCTTTTCAAGATTACGCGTACCAGGACGTGTTATTCGCTCACATCAACCGTTCTCAATGTTTTCTGGCTACATATTGTAGTGTATTTATTAAATTCGAATAAGCATCTCCTGATGGTGAGTTCTCTGTTCTAAACAAACTAGCAATTAGTTCGCACAAACTAGCATAACTAGATGCCACTAATGATCCGTGCTATAACGCGGGTCATTAGTCGTAGCTGGTTACTCGGCTTATGCTAACTTGTCTGGAATCAACGATACGAACGCCAATATGAGAACGTAGTAGTCGTAGTGAAATATACCTAAATGACTCGTACGCTGTGAGGTTTCCTCGGTGTGATCGTTCAAACACTAATCGTATGTTTGGAGTAGCGTTATATAAGAATATTACCGGATCCATCTGTGGTTTTAACGCTTCCTACTACGTATACTTTTTCTGCTCATACGGTCGCTTTTGTTCTAACTGGGATGATCGCGAAGGCGGTAGTGAGTTGTACGGAGTGTGAAGGCACTAAACGAGGAAATTGTTGGGGAATTTAGACCGATTCCGGAGATCGTGTGGTCTACAACACAACGTCTCAAAATGTGAGCTGTTATGATGAAGACACATTTTGTATTGCATACGAAAAATGTCTTTAGGCACTGTGGATATTACAGGGCTCCATAGCCAATAGCAAGGGCGGAAATCGATCAATATGTATTCATCCTCGACACATAATAAACTTAGCATTTACAGAGCGTCTGCAGGCAGACGTTGGTAGAGAGAAAGCGAGCATATACAGCAGCGCCAGGGTACACATGCCTTATACCTATGCTTCTAAGAACATGCAAGAGGTAAAACAAATCAATCTTCATTTTGTTTTTCTGGTTTAAAACACGACATACTTTGTTCAGTTACCATAACTGTTCATAATATCGCTTCTGTTATAATTAGCTACAAATTCAGTGCTAGAACTGATTTTCCTAACTACTTTCAGCTGCATTTTGCTCGCGTTCTGTCTCCTTTTCAAGTCGGCCTAAGGGAAATTTTCTATTTAAGTATATTTGTTTTGTTGCGCAAGCATGCGACTTCCTCACACCTCGTAGCTTTGGCATTGCTGTAAGGTCCTGATGAGATGCAGCATCGGCGTATTACAAGAGAAATATGTATCGTGAGTGTACACGCATCTTCTTCAAAACATAAACAAGATATTCACAAATAGCGAAAGAAAGGTGCCAGCATGGGGAGCGCCAGGGATGGCCGGGTTGGAGTAAGAATGCTAAGTACTGACATAGTAAGTCAACTTTGTAGCATTGTTTGGTATCCCTAATAAAAATTGTGTGCGTCGCATCACGTATCCTCCGAATTGGAAGCCGGTATCCCGCAAGGCCGAATGTTTTGCTGAGGTTGAAAGTGACGTCAAGTTCGTTGCATGCGTGGAGCGCCCCTTATGCACGGCAAAAGAAAACGAATTTTCTGTCGCTAAAGTTGCATATATCGTTTACAGGAATGGGGAACAAGTGACAGCCCATAGTACTCAACGATCTAATTTTTATCTAGATTTGAAAGATGGATACAACTCGAGGAATACCGTCCAAGCCAGAAGGGTTGATGATTCAGTGGACTTGTTCAATATAGAAGTGAAAACACTGTAGTATCTGATATATTTTCAGCACAGCCCACGCATTCTAGTGCGCTGATTGTATAGAACGCGAGAGCCAGTGAAATTCAGCCAGCAGTCGTCTCCGCCAACCGTCGCGTTGTGTTAAGTAATCGTGTCATCAAGAACTGCAACAGAGAGTCCACATTCTGTATGTACACTTACAGTATATTGCTGTATTCTGAATTATTTACCGGACTGTTTACAGACTCGCCATGCGCTTTCCCATCTGCTGTAAGCTCTCCTCTTCTTTTAGATGCGCATCCTCCTCCCCCTCCTATCCTTGTCTCATCTCCTCTCCTCTCGGCATTCCTCCTCTCCTCTCCGAACGGCGCGCGTTGACTATGGAAACGCTCTTTCTTCGATGAACGCTTTACCAGCTCACAAGGAACGAGAACGCGCCCTAGCCCGCGAGAAACAACCCTGGCGTACACTGTAAACAAAAATTACCCGAGATGGGAGCTTTTACCAGTGCGTCAACCGAAAAAACTCCCATGCCCCAACTATTTACTCCGTCATAGCGGAGTGAATTCGGCGCATGACATCATTTTACCACCATTGCTAAGTGACGGAGTATAAAAACGACATGACCTTATTATACCACCCACACGGAGTTTCAGTTCACGTGGTTCCAACCCCCACATGAGAGTTTTTAACAGCCGTCTTGGGTTGCGACGCTCTTGCGGCGGTGTGATGTGTGTGTGTATGCGCGCTTGAGCTCGCGCGTCTGTTTAGTGCTTCCGTGTGATGCTCCAGTGCATTGCTTGGTTCGACGAATCGTCGGTGGGATTTGTATCTGTGCGTGCTCGCACGTGTGCTTAGTGCGTCCAAGTGAAGCGCCACTTCGTTTTTTTAAACGAGTCTTGAGTGCGCAGTGAGTTTGCAACGGCCGATCAGTGTTCTGTGTAAACGTGTCAAGGCTCTTTCCACTGGTGACCGCTCTGCTCCTCCAGCCAGACGCCGAATGCCGCGCATCGACCAGACCACCACAGTGATGCGCGAATCGGAAATATTTTGTTACGAAGTGCCTGGGGCACCACCGCCCAGCGAGTGTTGACGTGGTTTTAGGCTTCCGAAATTATCAAGATTGTATGCGGACAAGCCAGGATTATCGGAAAGCAAACGTCAAGGCGATCGACCGGAAGGAGAAAGGACCAAAAGGATACCAAATTTACCCAGGTAGATCGAATATTAATAAAATTAATCAAGAAATTGTCCCGGACCACGCCTAGGCTTAGCTGGCTTCAGCAAAAGCTCACACATGGAAACATAAACTCCCATATAGGTACCCGCAAGAGCTCCGCGATGGATGTAAACAAATACTCCCATAGCTACCCGCAAAAGCTCCTCGATGGATGTAAATACAGCTGCGGTCAAGCGGAGTAAATCTTTTACTCCGCATGACCGGAGTATATTAAACTCTCGTCAGGGAATGCGCTAGAGGACAGGTCCATTTACTCCCATCTCGGGTAATTTTTGTTTACAGTGTAGGCAGCGTCTGCTAGCTTCAAACCGATGCAAGCGCGACACCCAGTCAAACCGATGCAAACGAGGTGTGCACCCCCCGTGCTGCTTCGCATCACCTCATGGTCCTCTTTAGCGGGAAATGGAGTAATTTTTTATGTTCTTTCATTCAATTAACACCATTCCCCGGTAGAGCAAATAGCGACCAAAAAGGGTGTCTGTATGCCTTTTAGTCTTCTTTCCTCCTTGCCTTGGGTCGATGCAAAGTATACCCACATTTTCTACTAAAACCAATACTACTGAAACAACAATTGTAAGCGAAAAGCTGGGTTAATCACCTCTTTTTTCGCCGCTTTTGCTTCATTCCTTTGTTGGTTCTCTAGATCAATAGGGGACCTCCGCCTTCATGCTTTCGCTATTTAGCTGACTCGGTTACTCGTTCACTCTACGTTTACCTTTTCCTATTATTGTTGTTCTATCGTTAATGCAGTTCACTTGTCGTTGCCATACTTCACCATGTCGATGGTTAATAACCATCTTAATCATTCTTTCTTTCCTATTTAATCTTCCTTAGTTTATTTCACCAGTCAGTCAGTCAGGCAGTCGGTTAGTTAGTTAGTCAGCCAGTTAGTTAGTTAGTTAGTCAGTCAGTCAGTCAGTCAGTTAGTAGTCAGTTAGTTAGTTAGTTAGTTAGTTAGTTAGTTAGTTAGTTAGTTAGTTAGTTAGTTAGTTAGTTAGTTAGTTAGTTAGTTAGTTGAACGACAAGATGGGTGACGATTATGACGAAAGTCGTACGAGGAAAGGGGGCCATTGAATCAGATCGAGTGCTGAATGTCATCAGTTTCCATTGAAAGCGAAGTAATTTGCACTGTTCAGCCTACTCCGCGATTAAGGATTTAGACGTATAGTATCTGAGTGAGGGGTTAACGCACGGCTGCTATATATAATTGCTCAGATCGGCTGCTGAGATGCGAATTACGGCAGCGCACTAGGAGACGGTGATACTGCCCCTACATAGCTCATACGAGCGAAAAGCTCCTGTGAAATCTACCACACTGCTTGATTGCGAGACCATTTCCTCCGGTCAGTGTTCCATCCACGTGCCGTTAGATTTTGCGTCAGAGGAACAGAACGTGCGCTCAGAGCCGCTTTCTAGTTTCCGTGAACTGTCATGCCATTTCGACCGTATAGCTATGCACTATAAGCGGCCACAGGAACCACGTTCCTGCCCGACAGCTGTGGTGAGAGCGAGGCAAGACTCTGACCTGCCCATACTATTCACAGTGATCTTCTATGCGTCTCACCAGCGGCCGCATGTTAGCAGGACGTCACGTGTATTAGCGATGCTCGTTCGTCCAGGAATGGATGGTTGAACTGGAAAACCGGAACGCGCAAAGTAGACCTCTTCCTTCTGGAAGCCGTGGCGCCGCTCGTCAAAACGAATCGCATCGCAGAATATCGAACGTTATCCCTATCCCATCTTCGGACACGACCTACCTACCTCGTTTTTCGCTCGAGCGAGCCGTGCAGTCCTGTGTACCGTCTCTCGAAGAGATGAAGCGAAGGGATCAAGCAAACAGAGTGAGCGAAATATAGATGTAATAAAAATGGTCGCTCAGGCTCAGCGATTCTCGTTCCTCTAATTTTTGTCGCACTCGCGAGAGAATCTCTCCCATTTTTCTTAAAAAACTTTCATGCCCTTCTCTATAAGTTGATAAACATCCAGGAGATCCAGCGACGCGTGTGAGCGGTCCCGAAATAACAGTTCCTGAACAGTTCGGCCAAATCCTGGAAACCATTTGTCAAAGGAAGACGACCTTATACGGCGAGGAGCCGCGGGGAAGCTTTGCGCGACCGGCTTAATTCGAAATGCTCGGCGAAAAGGAACGAAAGCTTGTTCCCTTCGCCGAGCGTGCTCTAAATGGGCACCGAGGGGCTCCCAAGTCGAAATATAAACACATATACGGAAGGCGCCATTTCACTGGATTCGCAGAACGATGTCCAGCCCCGAGTGAAGAAAAAGCCTGGCGCCGCGACTCAAACGACTGCCTCGAGCAGCTCGATGCGAAGCAGAGGGTTCGGAGCTTCGCTTAAACTGTGTGCTTCGCGCCGTCATTCACAGCAATGAAGGGTGTGTCTGCGTTCGCCAGCTATGGTCATATGTTCTAGACGGACCCTAATTACTTTCCTAGGCAGCTATGACTTCGTCTTGTTTTTGGAAACCCCAGTGCAGTTTTGGAATGCTAGCGCATGGACAGCCTTCTGCATAAAACACGTCGCCCGTCGCAATCACTGGCCGATTTGTGGCGAGAGGCGTTGTCTATATAGGTAAGGCGGTCGGGAGGGCCTACCACGGAATTTCGCGATACAGTAGAATATATATGGGGAGGCGTTTGAAGAAAGCCTTTTTAATTAGGGGCAACGGTGCAACGCGGAGTGAATTCAGGTGGCTCTGAGTCATATGCATCTTAATACCCGCAACTGCTTTAAAGGGAAGCTAAAGTAAAGCAATAAATCAGTTCGTACTAATAGATTTTTTTTAGAATTCTGCTGCCATTGATTTTTCCATCATGTATTGAAAATATTGACGAAGAAAAATAAGGCCCTAGCTTAATTTTTTGAATTTCGCGCCGAAACCGCTGCACGTCAACGCAAGCATGACGTCACGGGTTTCAAAGTATTTTCTATTATTTGGTCAGCATTGGCTCCATGGAATTCCGTGAAACTCACTACGTTAACGCTTTGAACGCAATGCAGTTCAATTTTACCAGCGAATAGTTATGTGGGGCCTAGTAGGCGCCTTCAAAATCTCTGACGTCACAGCGAGTTGTTGCGATAACCTCGCCACCTGTATTTTGCCTCTGTGTGTTTTCTTGCATACCGATCCAACTTCTCGCTGTAAGAGTGGTGCTTTTGGTATTGTGAAAGAGCGATTTACTGCTAGGAGAAAAATCGTTTTGCTCTTTAGCGTCCCTTTAAAGGCTTTCGTCCTCTCAGATTCAGCCAGCGGCGGCAGTGCCCCCGCCAGGCATCATGCATAGGTATATTCCGATCAGCTATCACGTGGCGCTTTTCTTTCTTTCTTTCTTTCTTTCTTTCTTTCTTTCTTTCTTTCTTTCTTTCTTTCTTCTTTCTTTCTTTCTTTCTTTCTTTCTTTCCAGCGGAGGTTACGCACGTGCTCAGGAGTGTCATCGACGACTTGTCCGCTGGAGACGATCGGTCATGTACGCGTCACGCTAGCACGAGCATAAAAACGCTCCCATAGCTACCATGTCCGAATGCGGTGGCCCCCACACACAAAGGTTCCTAGCTGTGTCGCTTCTTACACAACGAACCTTCACGCACAGTTTTCGTGACAGCCTTTTCATGCGCGTACCTGCCCATCGTTTCGAAATGTCGCCACGTAGCGCTGCGCAGTCGTGTGGAACGGTGCCCGGCTCTAAACTTGTAATCAATACTGAAAAAACCCAACCAATACAAAATCGCGAATCTTGCCCAACCGAAAACTCTGGCATGAGTTCTAGGCGGCAGGAAAATGCGCGTGGCTTTTGTGGATTGGCTTACGCGTATTAGCTGCGCGTCAGGGAAGACACGGAACGTTACCATGAAAAGAACACCCTTTCTGTATCAAAAGTGCATCGGTATATACGACATTCTCGAAAAGAAATTGCATGTTGACTATGCGTGACAAGTGAAGAGCCCTCTGCCACAGTACAGGGCTGCTGATCCGAGGGTCGCGGGATCGAATCCCGGCTGCGGCGGCTGCATTTCGATGGAGGTGAAATGCTGAGGCCCGTGTAGTGTGCGATGTCAGCGCACGTTAAGGAACCCCAGGCGGTCCAAATTTCCGGAGCCCTCCACTACAGCGTCTGTCATATTTATGTCGTTGTGTTGGGACGTAAACCCCCAGAAATTATATCAATCACTCCTAAGAAGAGTGAAAACGGAAATAAAACCACAAAAAAGAACAAATCAGCACTCGCAGTAGCAGTAGCGCACCCAGGATTTCTGTCAGGGGGGGAGGGGGTCCAAATTTTCACGAAGGGCATGTGATTACATAGTTGTTGCGTGTGTCTGGAAAGGGGGGGGGGGGGGAGCGGGCACCTTGCGCAAAGCTTCATTTCCTTGATTCAGCTGGAGAATAAAGCAAATAAAATGCCAAATTATAGTAACATAAATGATGATGATTATTTTTATTATTTGTTCGGCGTTTTGCAGAGACATCTTGCAAGAGCTTGACAGGGCAACGAAGTCATTCAGCAGGGCAGTACACGAGGAAAATGAACGGAAAATGATAACGCATAACAATGATAACATAATTCGAAACAACGCTGTCTGGCACGTGCTTAGTTTGCCGCTCCGTGCAGTCATAAGGGTGCCGACATGCCGACCGGTTGTTGGCGGTCGGGCTATGCTGTTTTAGAAAAACTCTGCAGGTCAGCATGCTCTAAACTATGAGAGCGGAATATATTATATATTATGTTTCCTTTGAGCCTCGTCAAACTATATCTGAAAGTGAAATGTCGGCCTATAGCTGCATTTGTACGAACGGCATAGTCTGAATGGGTACATTAAATATATGACAACAGTTCATAAAAAAACTTATAAATCAATCAAATAATTCGTTGCATATATAACCAATGTGACTAGGGTTAAAAATGTAGAGAAATAAGCGAAAAAGGCTCAAAGACGCTAAAAAATTCATTATTCAAGTATATAACAGCGTACTGCAGTGTTGAGAAGTAACTCCCATTGTCTTGCTGTAGCAGAACTTAGTTTCAGGCAGTTACTGGAAGTCCGCTTATTTATTAGTATTGCCAGACCAACAATAAAGGTATTAAATTACTATCTTTCGCACCCATTTGGCGGCATCATGATTGCGGGAACAAGTTCAACCAATTTGTGATGCTCTTTTAATTATCCTCTGTGGTTAGCACTACAAGAATGTTTCTCACAAGGTAGTGCTGCGAAAGGAGGCTCCCACACCCAAAGTTACTACCACGAGATCACATCTCACCAAAACGTCGGTGTAATGATTTTCCGCATGAGAAGTTTGTAAGAGGGAAGTTTGGACAAGAGGACTCGTTTTAGTTTTACGATTGGTACAAAGTATCAACATATCGATAAATTTACCTCAAAGTCATCTCGCACGGTTTAAATCTGAAAATTAAGCTGACATCATGAAAAATACTTCCGAAAATATTTTTTATAGGCTAGGAAAATCAGTTGGCCATTGACGCGCATTATCATAAAATGGTTGGCAAAATTAAGGTGGGACCACTTAAGTGCTTCAGTTGTGCCGGCCAACATTTTGACAGAAGGATTTGGCTCTGTCAAAGCAGCTGCGTCATCATAGGCGTGTTAGTTTGTCTTGCTGCTGATATTGGCAACCTGATCAAGAGAACTCAGAGAGAAGTAAATATTATACATTATATTAGGTCAGCAGCACGGGCACAACAAAAACGCCTCGCTTATTCTTATGGTAAAGAGTGGGTTAGGGTCAGAGACAAAGTCTGATGAAAGTTCACACGCGGGGAAAGCATGCAAGTCGCGCTGGCGACAGACACTATAGCGGCGTCTATGGTTGCATTACAAAAGACAGCAAGTTGTAGAGAAGTGGTGGTCGTACGTTCAAGCTCTTACCTAGACAGTCGTGGCAACGGCGAGTTTTGTAAGCATGTTAGAAGGTTGCTAATGGCCGATGGAGTGGATGAACTCTAGGATTGCGCAAGTCATTTGGAACAACGAAGAGAATACGCAAGCCAGACGGGTTGACCTAGAGTCCTACACCAACATTTGGAATAAATTGATATAGAACCACCGAAGTGAGCGATGAGCGATGTAATATATAGTGTGAATAGAGCACGAAAGTAGTAATCTGTATGATTAAGAAAAAGTGAAAGAGCTAAACCAAACGAATAAAAAATTTAAACCAACAGCTATAAGCATAGGCATGTTGTGGAAGCTGGAGTAAAACCACTCGATTAAGAAGGCAGCGCCCTAAGTTGTGGGGTCTCGTAATGTTCGTTACGCTCTCGGAACACACGGGCAGTCACGCCGTCGGGCACAACCAAACGCGTGTACATTTATTACTGCTTTTACAAACGACAATATTACCAGCCGAATATAATGCATCATTGGTGATACGCTAAATAACCTTATACAATTGCCGCATGTGCCCGGAAGTAACTGAAGAGCGTATGAAATTCTAATAGCAATACCTTGCAGTTTGCAAATTACGTATTTGCCCACGAATACAAACATGCTATCTGTCAGAGGTGATTTTTACTAATCTAGTGTCCAAATAACACCTCTCGTGTGTTTGTGCGCGTATCTGCGCACGCGCTTATGTAATCAGTGCGTATCCTGTGTAGGAATTACCGCCAGACATGTTGCCTCATTGTGAGCACGTATGTGTTTTCTCGAGCTGTTTCTGTGCAGTATAGTTATGTTCTCCGATTTTTATGCAATATTTCTTCCGCCCATTAAAGATGAAACACAGTCTTTCCTTCCCAAACGCAAAATGTATAAAGTGACTACCACGAACGTTAAGTTTCTCGGTTACAATCCATATCCGTGCTTGCGTATTGTCGGGCCGACAAATAATTCGATTGTTCTTTGACAAGGTTCACGTTATGTTGAATACCAGGCGTAGTGTGCGACGTTCCAAGGGAAACACTTTCCTTTTTTTTGTCTTCTAATTCAACCAGAGACCGTTCCTTAAGCTCCTTCAAAGCAGCGTTCTTTCTTCTCCGTTGTGGCTGTGCGGCTATAGAGGTGTTGGCGGTGAACAAGTCAAAGGCAATTCAGCGGGTAGCATTATTATTTCTTTCTTTGTTTTTTTGTACATCGTGCCATCGGCCCGCATGCACGCCTTTGCTTCTTTATTTCTTTTTTAGTGCCTTCTTTTCATTCTTCTGGATTGCTTCTCCCATCAGCTCAGCCTTGCCAAGGAGATTCTCCTTCCTTTCTTTTTTCTCTTTCTGTGTCACCGCTGCTGGCGCTAAACTAATGCGATAACTACGACGCTATTAGCCCACTTTCGGAAATCCAGCCTGAATGGAGCCCTGTACCTGTTAACGCGCATTTTACATGTAGAGCATTTGCGCATGTGGTACTAGTGCATAAGTGGGTCGTTCCATCTATCACTTTTGAAATATGTAGTGCACCATGGAAGTCAGGAAAACAACTAAAAAATTTGTTAGACAACGTCTCTCTCTCCCTCTGTGACCTCCAGTGTTAAAATAATATAGTCCCTATAAATAAAACGTTGAGCCAACGCTCAAAAAGGCAAAAAGAAGAAAAAAAATGGCGACACTTTTCGTGTGCATCCTTGTTTGCGCACTTGACACATGGCACGAAAAAACATTTAGGAGCTCTTCACCTATCAGCACAAGGGGGCAAGCGAAGCTTCGCGCGTGTTCTCTTTTCTTTTTTTTTATATGTCCTCAACCATTACTACTACCATATCAGAGCTGTGGTTCAGGACACAAAGTGCCAAACCATGTGGCGAGAGTCATAACTCCGCTTTAAAGGCTGAATCGGTTGTCGTGCTGGTCTCGCAACCCGGTGGTCGGTGGTATGAATCCGCAGCACGAAAAGTAATTTTTATTTTCGCGGGCCTTGCCACTCTTTGTACGCCAACGCCAACGACTTCAGCGACAGCGACACGAGCCACGCTATGCGAGCATCGCTTGAAACAAGGCATTAAGATGAAGCGCTGAAAAGGACGAAGAGGGATCCAGAAGCGCTGAAGAAGCGTATGGCCGCGTGCATGATCGGATCAAGTTCGGTAACTTAAGATCCCATAACCATTGCAATGAGCCCGATAAGCAACGATAAGTTCGGATGCGTCCGATGAGCTTCGATTGGGCTGGAGTTGAGTATTTATTTACTTAGCAATACGATCAACCCTCTTGCGATGGTACTCACAGAGAGGGTGACATAAAGGAAACAAAGATTCACAAATACAGAATACGCCAAGTTCAAGTGGTGCACTAGTACATATATTCATCCTAAGTCAGTTCAAATTCGTACAAATCGTTCTGTTCCATAACACACATTGGCAATACATTACACATTTCAATTACACTGGGAAAGGAGTGCCTGAACGTATCAGTGTAAGCGCTATACGCTTGGTACGACCGCATCTAATGAGTGTAGGATCGCGGTCGATCCTTACCCGACAAAATTCAATTGAAGGTCGATTGCACTTCTGTCGTTTATGATTTGACTAATTTCTGGGGTTTTACGTCCCAAAACTACGATATGATTATGAGAGAAGTCGTAGAGAGGGGCTCCGGAAATTTCAACCCGTTGAGGTCCCTTAACGTCCACTGAGATCACGCAGTACACGGACTTCAACGCTTCGCCTTCACCGAAATGCAGGCGCCGCGGCAGGGATTCGATCCCGTGACCTTCGGATTCGCAGCCGAGTGTCATACAGCCTGTCGACCACCGTGACGGGGTGCACTTCTATCGTTCTATCGCAGTTAACAGAGCAATATACAAATTCTCAATTTCAAAAGGCTTGCGGGCATCCTGGTTTTCAGCACAACAGTTGTGCATGCGACGCCAACCCGTGAACCTGTGATACTACGCCATCAATCGGCGCTGCGCACACGTGTGGTAGCGCCGCACGTCGCTCCATATCACGCCGCAACCCAGGAAGCTCTTTGAGGCGTCCCTTTGGACGACGCGCCATTGATAACGCATACTTAATAATTCCTATGGAGGTTCTGTATAATTTGTTGACCACAGACAGTCAAGCAGGGTACTTAAAGCAAAGCATGGGGATGCTTTCTTTCTGACAGTCTGGTAAACTTTCATGGACTTCTTTTTTTTTTTTTTTTTGCACCGAACTCAACGCTCCGCATATGCCACAATTCCCCGATGACGGCCCGATGGCATGGTTAAAGATTGAGGATACCGCGTTCAGCACAACCGCAAGAATACCGCCCCGCCGGTAAACCTTCGCCACCCTATCACTGCTCAGTGCCACTCAAAGACGCGACTGCGAGTTCGCACTTGGCAAATGGGCCACGTGCGAGTTGGCCAAACGAAAAGAAAGGTAATCCAATCGAGATCTCATTTCTTCGCTCAGCCTGCTCTTTGCGTCTCTCGGATGATTGGATGACTGTCAGTGTTATTTGGCGTTGCAGTGGCACTCGGACAAATTTTATTATCCTATTTGGTTGAAATTCGTTACGGAATATAACGAAGTGCCCGATACGGAAGCCCCGTGACCAAAGCAGCTAACTAAAGCGGTTAGAATCTCCTCCTACGAGTAAACTAGGCTGGCCGAGCACCCGTCAGAAGATCGAATCTAGCGAACACTGCTACAGAATGAACAGTGTGGCTTTTCTCTCTCTCTCTCTTTTCTTTGTGTGTGTGTTACATGTGAAGCCTCACTTAATCCCTTCCACGAGCAAAATATAAGATTAAAATAAGTGCTGTACGCGGATTTTTCTTCGTTAGCCGCCTTTCTCACAGAAGGTATCGAACACATAAATCCCGATTTCGCCTTCGAGACCTTTGCTTCCACATTATACCTGGCTTACGGGTCGCGAGGAATCTACGAATCCTGGAACCAAGTTTTAAGGAGCAAGAAGGAGGGGGGACATGCAGGACGTGGCCCACATTTTTCGGCCGGAGCCAATTTTGCTGCGATGCCACAGTAGCTTTGGCACCAAGGTGAAGAAGGCTTACTCATAGAGAAATCTAAGAAACATTTGACGTTGATAGAGGGAACCGTCCGGCGTACAACAGTTTTTAAGGCAAGCACATACAACGTAGTACTATATATGGTGTAAAAGTGCAGTAAGGAACGGTCGAACTTCGATGTTAGAAACTATAAAACTCAAGCTGAGCGTTCTACCTGTAGTACAAGCTTTTATCCAAGCGATCGACATTGTACATGGGTGCACTTTGGCAGCTTGTTTCCCGCGCCACGTCCAACAAGTGTAGAAAGCCGTTGAACACTGAAGTAAAAGCCAGACTGGTCGGGTCTCATTAAGTGTAACGTCTTCATTGTGTGACACGTGTGGTGTACGTGAACGATCTTAACTTTCTTTCCTTTCCAAGGGATTTTTACCCCTCTTTACCTCTGTAGTGCAAGCTACAGAAAACCGTGTTCTGCCTGGTTCAGCACCTGTCTGGGCCTCGATTTGCTTGGGAATCGTGAAAAATTGAATTAATAGTTGATTATAGAAGTGCGCGACCTTTGCTGCGATAGTATTTGGCTACAAAAATGTTTCTCGCAGCTTCAAGCGAATCATATCTTCTTTTCTTCTTCCACGATGGCAGGGGAAATTGTTTTAGAGCGCGGTTCTGTTTTACGCAACCGTGCGTAATAAAGTCAATAGATAGCAAATCCAAGAGAAGCACAGCGGGCAGTTTTGCAGTTATAACTGCGAAGCATTTGTCGGCGAACTTAGATCACATTGACCGTGTCTATCTACCCGCGTACGTGCCGGTGCTCTGCTGGTCCTGATTGATTGATTTGTGAGGTTTAACGTCCCAAAACCAGCTCTGATTATGAGAGACGCCGTAGTGGAGGTCTCCGGAAATTTCGACCACCTGGGGTTCTTGAACGTGCACTGACATCGCACAGCACACGGGCCTCAACATTTCGCTCCATCGAAATGTAGCCGCCGGGGCCGGGATGTCTGCTGGTCCTCGCTCACATGGTATACACGAAAATTTGAATGGTAGGGTATCAACGTATGCTAAGCATATATCATTAATCTTTACTTTACTACAATGATATAGTCGTCGTGTACGTCATGATTAACGATATTGCATTTGCGTGTGCCTCATACCCGCAGTGTGCACCACAGGTGCTTGAATTTTATAGAGCCCATGTCAATCACAGGAAAAATAAAACAGACATTTAACATATCAGTGCACCGCTGATATGTTAAAGTAATACCTGTGTCACACGGGCACATTGGAAGGCCTTCGAGTCGATGACCTTCGAAAAGCCCACAACTGTATCGACTCAAAATACATTCTGGCGCTGCTACACGGCAGTTTTGAACGGCCGTTGAGTCGCCCATTGATTTCGCAACAACATGGCGGCAACCAAGGCACCCGCTTCAATTCCAATTCGCACTAGTTGCTTGCTATTCGCACCGACGGCAAGAAACAAACTTTAAATTGAGCCTTCTCTTAATCTCATGTACCAAAAGGGACAAAGTATGCGCGACGTTTTGCAGTCGGTATTCAGAAAACGTGCCGATTTCGACACTGTTAAGCCTAGGTCCATAGCGTGAGCCTCAAAAGTAGTTTGATTCATAGGCACTTGATGACGCTACACGTAGTGTTTCCCACCAGCTGCATGGCGTTTGTTTTTTATACCAGTGACGGCGTATTCGATCTAGAACTAATGCAATGTTATGAGAGCGTTGGCCTCTCGGCACGTTCCAATATTTTTCATAGGTGTGAGATTCTGCTTATTGATACAACGACATAAATAGGGCCATGGCCTCAGAAACTGGCGCGCGCGGGAGCTTCCGGTGCGCCAAGTCTCGGAGTTCGCGCCGCTTCCGCTTCCGTCGTTCAATGGCCTTCGAAATCTCAAAGGAGTTGTGGGGCTGCTCAGTTGACTCGATAGACTATTGACTCGACGGCCATTGAAACCGCCCGTGTAGCAGCGCAAACTTGACCTTTGAGTCGATTGACTATCGGTTCGAAGGCCTTCGAAACGCCCGTGTGACACCAGTATTAAACAAAGGCATCCCACTTGTCGTAATCAGTGACTGTAATATAGACGTCACAAACACACAGACACCAACGAACGCGCTGTAGCGTCCGCAGGCAACATACCAAGTGGTTGGTGGTTATCGAACCCGGGCTTCCGAGGGGCCAATCAAACGCGCTACCACTAGGCTACGGCGGCTCCTCCCAAACGGCACGTATACAGTAAGTAAACCCAAAGCACCAGCAGTCACCATGATGGTGCTTGTGTAACGTCAGATGCGCTTCTAATGTATACCAGTGATTTGGGCTCGTTGGTATGACATTGTGAGGCTTATAGCGCTTGAAAAGATAAATCACATGTCACGTCTTTCTTCGTTCCTTGTCTTTTCATGCGCTATAAGCCGCACAGCTTCTAATATGTGCTAAGCGATATCATGGCATTGTGATCACAGTACATATATTCTACTATTACTCGGCATGCTTTTGCCCAACTCTACTCGATCCCGTAGGGATACTTCAACGAACGACGCTTATGATACGTGCCCCAGCGTACCACTCTTTGTCAAAACAAGCGTCTCTGCTGTGTACGAACGTGAGTGCAAACTTTACGTCGTAGCATAAGCTACCGTGCAGTCGCCCCAGTGCTGTCGACATTCCTGATTAGCCCATGTAAAGCATACACTCATGGACAAACATGTTCATCCCATTCGTAACACAATTGGTCATTGGCGATTTCCTTGGTGAGTGATTGGCATAACATCGATCCCCGCAGTGTGTTGGATCTACGGGATCTTTTACTTATGGTATAAAAGGGAATAACGGGGGAGGGGGGGGGGAGAACAAAAAATTGTTGCCGGCGGATACGAACCCGCAACCTCCGCATTTCGCATACATACATACATACATACATACATACATACATACATACATACATACATACATACATACATACATACATACATACATACATACATACAGGCACGTAGCCAGGATTTTTTTTCGGGGTGGGCCCAAAAGCTTCATCATCATCATCATCATCATCATCATCATTTATTCACTCTAAAGGCCCTTCTCAGGGTATTACATAAAGGGGCGACAAAAGCATCAATAACAGCATGGTCATTATTATACAATGCTTAAAAAAAACTTGCCCCGGAATATAGAAGGCGCTTAATGTTTAGACGAGAAAGAGAACAGAGTGGAATGCAGCCCAAGAAGCGAGTTCATCCGAGATGGAAAGCAAGCTTTTTGACTCTGTAGTAAAGCTAGTGCATGTGCACGAGAAAGAATACTTTGTAACCAAGTAATCTGGACGAAGAAGGGCCATACAGAGCCAGTGACAGAAAGAGGACGACGAAAAGAAAAGAACAAGCAATGCAAAGGAATCAGGCGCTCACTTACGGATGTGCAGGAAATAAAAAAAAAATATTCGTCGGACGCTTTCTCTACCGAATTTCTCACACTTTGTCTCAACTACAGGCCTTCGAGAAAAACGTGAGCCACTTTATGACAGCAATTCTAAAAAGAAAAAAAACAGACATATTCGCGAAAACAACTTTATTGAACCATAAAGAGCCAAAACACGGATGCTTTCATGACACAAAAGATGCAGAACGCTAAAAGTCGTTTTAGGAAGCAATATTAAATGACATTGCGAGTGGTTTTACAATATAGCAAAAGCCAATGCAAAGAAAAGAAAACGAGCAAGCAGCCTGGCCGAAAAGAGTGGTTCACGCTGCAATTTTCATGCGTCGCGGTTTCTCTATAAACACAGTGATAATTTCGTCGACACTGACTTGCATCCGGTGAATGGACATAAGAGCCAGGCCAAGCCGCTCTTCAGCCGTTCGGTTTCTCAAATATGTTTTTACTCTTTCCATTGTCGAGAAGCTGCGTTCGGCAGCAGCTCTACTCACTCGGATTGTCGCCAATATCTTGAGTGTGTGAACGTTCGGCGAGAGGGCTTTGTCACATTCACTTAAAGCGTCTGTCGCAGAGCGGGGAAGTTCCTCCTCTTGCATGGCTTGCCATTTAGTTTTCCAGATTTCCCATTCATCTTTTAGCGTAACGATATGTGCTGTTGTCGTATCACTGAGGTAAAAATCGAAGGGCGGCTGAACAGATTCAAATTTGCCCTTGCAGGCGTGCTTTGGCAACACAAATTGCAAACTTTGCAGTGTTTTCCGATGGTTTGCAAAGCGCCGTTTGGAGGGAAGCTTTCAGGTCATCTATCTGTGGAATGAACGTGGCTCGCCTGTAGTACACTTCCGCAGAACTACAAGCGCAGTTTACCCTGTTTGTTTACCTTGTTTACTCCTTCCGCCACGCGGGCGCCTGCCCCCACGACGCAGGCGGCGGAAAAAGGGTGGTGGGGTTCGCAAAGGTGCCAGGGGGATTGAAAGGGCTAAGGGGTTGTCGAATCCGTCGCTTTCCATACAAAAGCCCCCTTTTCTAAGCTTTCGGTTAGCTTCCGCCGTCCGTTCGTGGAAAAACTCTGCGTCTGCGGCAAAGCCAAGCCGTACACATGCGTTTTCCCACGCCGCGCAGCTGTAAGTAAAGAAAGCACCTGAATGTTCCCTAAGTAGCCGCCACTAGGTGACTGTATAAATGACGCCCGCATTATACCGCCTGTTTGCTCTGCAGCAACAAAGACACCGCTCCTCTCATTAAGAAAGACATTTCCTCAACCGATGGAGTCAACGCTATCCTTTTCTGTATGTCCTGTCATTCTTTGCACTGTTCCTTGAAGCAATCCCAACTACCGAGCGCCCTGACTGTAGATGAGAATCCTCGTTTGGGGCAATATAGACATGGTCACTTTTGCTCCAAAAAACCCGACACAACCAACGAACCACCTTCCTAAACATAGCTGATGCGACGAAGAAAAGTAGCGCGAAGTATCGACAGATAACGTCGTTTTCTTTGGTTTCGAAGCCGTACGTATGGCAACATTTTGTTCGTTCTGGTAATTTGCTTCCAACAAGCTTGTCTTACATATATTAAAATGTCCTGCGTTGCGAAGTTTTCTGCCTTTTTTCCGCAATCACAAAGCAGTAACTGTTTCCGATAATTGGTTTCAGTTGGTATGACCGTTGTGTCACGAAGATTGATACGGTGGTCGCTATCTTGGCAATGTTTGGCTATCGGCTTGCGATCTGTTGCAAAATTGCAGAGGCCATTCTTGTGCTGTCGAAATGTTTCTTTGAGGTTTTTCGTTTCGCCGATGTAGCTCGCATCACATATTTGTATACAGTGGCTTGGGCTCTCTCTTTCGGTGAATGGCCATCGGCAATATGTAGAGAACATGTGCTCGTAGGCTTGTGAGTCAATCGGATGTCTTATTTTCTGAGAATATGGGTGATAGTTTCGCTAACGCCTCGGACATATGGGAGAGTGTGGTGTTTCTGTTGTGGTGTTCATTCAGGAGCCGGAGGACGCTGAATTCTCGGCAAGCATAGCCGTGCTTTTGGAATTGAAGTGCTTTCGGAATAAAGGTTCTTGGGTAGCTGTTCTTAGTGAGTTCCTTGACTATCGTTTGTTTCTCATTTGTTTAAATGCGCACGGCGCTACTTGTACTTGTGCCTATATACCCCTGCATTGATGCCTGACTTGACAAATTTCGGGGGGGGGGGGGGGGGCTCGGGCCCCCCTGGGCCCCCCCTTGCCTACGTGCCTGCATACATACATACATACATACATACATACATTTACTTACCGAGGGTCTTGCGATTGCCTCAGAAATTGATGCATTTAGTGACGACTGCGGAGCACGAAAGATTACACATTAAAATCCAAGGCCATGAGTGCTGGCGCTAACACGGCCAGGATTAGTTGCAGCGCACATATCTGAGAGACACGGAGCAAGGTCGACGGCACACCGGCGCTTGTGCAAGCTGAAGTGCTATACCATCGCCCCTGAAGAGCGACGACATGAGTCATTGGTTCGTATCTCAGCTGCGGCCAGTTGCTTCGTTACCGCATTCATTTGCTTCCTTAATACGTTTATTTAAAACGAGTAAAAAATAAGCTACGAACCCATGGCTATTACTGCCTGTCGCTGTCGTTGCGTCGTGATGAACATTAACAGCGCCCCTCGGTTCCCTTTCTTCTTTGATTGATTTCTGGGGTTTTACGTCCCAAAACCAGCTATGAGAGACGCCGTAGTGGAGGGCTCCGGAAATTTTCACCACCTGGGGTTCTTTAACGTGCACTGGCATCGCACAGTACACGGGCCCCAACATTTCGCCTCCATCGAAATGCAGCCGCCGCGGCCGGGATTCGATCCCGCGACCCTCAGATCAGCAGCCGAGTACCGTAGCCACTAGCCCAACGTGGCGGGGCGTTCCCTTCCTTCTTGTTCATTAAATATTTCATGTGATGACGGCGAACAGCGCATCAACAGAGTCGGTATAAGTGAAGAAAATTATGTACCCACTGGGCGGACAGCAAAACATTTACAGTACAGCGATAGCGGCGAGAATGCATGGTTTTCTACAAAACTTAACCGCAGCTCAATATGCGTCAGGTATTTTAAGTCTGTCACAGTACATTACAGCTTATACTCGAAAATATACTTGTTTCTCCTAGCGAACGCAATCCGATGAACATGGTCGAAAGCGCCCGAGGAGTTTCCAATACGTTTAAACTCTGCTCACGCCGATCACTAACACTCGCAGCAGTCAACGCGTATGTCGCTGACAAGATGCGATCGCGATGATTTTTGTGGTGATTCCATAACACTGGAGTTTGCCAATATATGCGCTGGCATGACGTGAATGAATAACGAACGTGATTATCAGGTCATGACGTGAATGCCAACTTATGTCACTCTGGTAACGTATACCATCTGATCATATCCTGAGTGGCGTAATGACATGAAGCATTTGTCATAAAGCCGTCGTGGCCGTTTGAGCAACTTCATACATAGTATAACGGGCACTGCGTGCATGACAAACACGACAGATGACATGTCAGGTACATCAATGGCGTTATATGCGTGTCGCGTATGTCGTAGCATGACATAAGTTATAAGATGTTATTGCAGCGATTCCTTTAGCTGGGATATCATGGTATGCACAACGTAATTCACCTGACATACATCAAACGATATGCGCAGCGTGTTTACTTGCCTAATACCTACACTGATTAACGAACACTGGAGCTAATGAAGGCTGGTGCTTGATAGTGTTGGCTAATCGTGGCCAAATCCTGGCTAGTAAGTGTTCATTAAGGCTTTTATAGTGGATTACGTTAATGCTCTCTGGTGCTTGTCGACCAGCTATTGGTTAGCACAGGATAATAATAGCGGTCATCTGTAATTTAGTATTAATTAGCGCTAGCTAATGTTAGAAAACTCCGCCAGTCGAAGAGTAGGATTTCATATACGTCGAAATTTTTGCCGTGCTCCCTCTTTCCCTAAGCTTGTTCTGTACGAGACAGTCTGAAGGTCGAAACTTAAATACGCCTAATCAATTTGGGACCCATCTACAGCTCATCTAACATACATGCTTGAAGCCATCTAGAACCGGTCCGCGCGTCCGTGTCCAACTACTCTTGTAACGCAAGTATAGCCTCCATTAAGCCCAGCCTTGGGCTAACGGACCCGTCATCAAGCAGGAAGCTCCCCTGTTTGTCTCTCTTCCACAAAATTTATTTACGAACCCCGAATTAACAAATGACCCTCTTGCACCACAAGTTTACGTATCCATGCGCATCGATGACAACGTGAAAGTTCAAGCGTCAACTTGTCACATGAAACTTTTCTTCAATTCATTCCTGCCAACGACGGTATCGTAATGAAACAACTTCTCAGCCTCCGTCGCTAACAACCCCGACCATTCATCTTTTCAAGCTGATTTGCGTAACGTTGCATAATGTAGTGTGTATATTTAAACACTGTACTCTACAACGCCGTTCGGCGTTGAGGGTATTTTACATAAATAAATAAATAAATAAATAAATAAATAAATAAATAAATAAATAAATAAATAAATCTTAGGTAACTGTCGGCTCCCATTGTGTAATATTGGCTGGTTCTGGCCAATGCCAGATATTCACTCTTATGAAAATGCGATAAATATTACGCGTGTATTTCTAGGACACTGCCGCTTATATTCTAGCGTTTCTCGACCCCGGAGCAATGCACGAAGAAAAGCTGCTTACTATATTTACATCAGTGCACCAGGACGTTCATATCTCCCTAGTCAGTACAAGCGTTCAGATGCAGACGTCAGTACTGACGTCTGCGTTGGAACGCTTGTACTGACATTTCATCTGGCTCTAAACTACTCTTCAACCGTCACAGTGTAGTCAGCGCAGGGCTTAAAGAAGTAAGGGGGTCCCAGGTAGCCCCCTCCTCGGATCGCTCAGCAGAACGGGGGTACCCATTTGACAAGCACTGGGGTAGATGTTTTTGGCCCCAGTATTTTGCGCGGGGAAATTAACGGTTCAGTTTGCCAAATACCAAACATTGACCTAATCGCGACCATACTTTGTGTGGCGTGACCAAAATTTGAATCCACTATCTCTCTCTCGATATATATATATATATGTGCACGCTATTCCACATACACAAAGGCCTCGCTGCTCTATACTGTACAGAACAGCCGCACTTCGCAACCATTGGCTTAATGCCAAAGAATTCGCAAAGCGCTCTGCCCGCTCATTACTTCGCATATATGACATCGATTCCCAGCGCGTGAGATCACCCGGATCTTCCTTCTTTTTTTCTTTTTACGCTTCCCAGAAAAGAATAGCATGATCTAGTTCATATGATGAGGACATTTGAACAAGAACAAGCCTTTTAACTAAGCGACCGCTGCAAACGCCGTTGACCTCACGTGCCTTGAGCAACGCCCTCCGGCGGTTCTTTTCGGTGGCTCCGCGCGAGATGCTTGGTACGTGTCATTTGCGTGCAGGGCAGTCGCGGCAGCCCAGTAGCGTGTCCTGGCTCCTCACGTGGATTGCTATTCAGCTGGAACGGGCGTTTGGTGCGTTCCCGGTGAGACGGCCGTTCAACCTCCACGTATGTGAATGTCGACGCATGTGGATGTCCTTTACGATGCCGTTAGTTTGAAACACTGGCGTTATTGAATAGCATCACTATAAGCGCTCTGTTCGTTCGTTATTCGTATATGGTAAGGCACGTCTTGTTTGCTGCCGAGCCAATTAGATATCGCTTTATTGGTCAAAATACGTGTGGTTGTTTGTAACTCAGAATGGTGAACCTCACTATTGGCTATACAACACGCGAGCTCTTTGTTGCTTCCTTTTTTCTTATAATTTCACAGTCTTTTTTCCTATGCCGAGTGGGGTAGAGGTGTACGAGAGGTTAATGCCTCGCTCACAGCTCGCTCTTTTAAGCAGAGCGCGGTTAAACAAAGCAGTTCAAGGATAGTAAGTGTGAAAAATACTATTGCCACGAAGATCACTAGAGCTTATACGAGGAGTAACACCCAAAATCCTGTTTTACGCACTCGATTAGGGGCCATACGCTATGGGCAACTGATGCAACGTTTTCTTACGACGCATGAAGCTTGAGCCTAACAGTGCTCGAAATATAGAGCAAAGCAAAGCTCCAGCCCTAACTAACGCGATGTTCCATAAGCGAACTTTTGAGCACGCTAATATATATCCGAGCGTAAATTGGGTTACACGGCATAGAATGGGGCAAAACTAGAACACATACTTCTGTTGATGACACTGGTATTATAGGCAGAAATTTCGACATGGTGAGCACAGGACAAATGAAAGAAGCACAGAACACAGGGCTGTGTCTTGTGTGTGTGTGTGTGTGTGTGTGTGTGTGTGTGTGTGTGTGTGTGTGTGTGTGTGTGTGTGTGTGTGTGTGTGTGTGTGTGTGTGTGTGTGTGTGTGTGTGTGTGTGTGTTCCCGCTTTCAGATATTCTGTGCCTTGACATGAAGTCCTCGACGACTGCATATTCTATGTGTAAAAAAATGCAATTTCACAAATGAAGTATTCGGCCAAGCCTGGTTGAACTCAGACAAACCTAGTTAGATCCAACTACTCAGAACGTGCAAATCCGTGTATGTACTACATGTATGCTGTGCTGCAAATAAACTATGTATTTACCTTGTTTTGCGTGAGGATATACCAGGAGTGAAATTCGTGCTTTCATTTCCTCACTTTCCTTTCTTCTTCACTTAATACGAGTCTGATTAAGAATAAAAAGTTATGTTATTGCACAATAAAAACACGGTGGCAAGCCATATCGCATCGTTCGTGAAAGGTTGGCTATCGCGTCTCGACTATTTCTGTAGCTGACGTTTCATGTATAGTACCATAAAATTGCCACGAGAAACATGCTTAGGAAGTCATATTTCGTCTGACTTCAGGAGTGGTGCACACAACAAAAGCTTCCTATATTTTTTCAACGAGTGCTGCTGCAGCTGACCATTTGTTGGAGCGCTGCTCAGGAAATATTCTTTTCGAAAAATTAACGTCGGTTATAAGAACGAATTTTAGTTTACTTTGCGGCCATACTGCGCATTGCACTGCATGAAATGCCCAGTGTGCGGCGTTCGCACGCGCGCTCCTTCCTTCTCTTGCGCACACCTCAGCCCACTATACTACGCTGGCAGAACTGCAGCTGGCGGGCGCACATGTTCAAGCAGAAGAAAAAGAAGACAAAGACAGGGCGCGCCGGTTTCTCAGGTGCATAGCAGGTCGCAAAGCTATGCGCGTTTGCAAAGCTTCTCACTACGAGAGTATGCGTCCTCTCATAGCGCGGAACTATCTACAGACGCATAGTGTACTATAGCAAAGGGGCGGGACGGCGTCAAGCCGATGCCACGCGTGCTGCGTCTGCCACCGTCAGTGGGTCCACGCGAATGTCTTTGCGCTGAGCTCGGCGCGAAACGTTGCGAAGGTGTTCCGTGGGTCTCGCAGCGCTTTCCGAGGCATTTCCCGAAGCCTCGGAGCACGACGAACTGCGGTTGTGCCGAAGAGAAACTCGGACCAGCCAAGTGCCCATCAGCTTCGCTATCTTTCCGCCACTAGTGCAAGCTTCACTAACTTTTTGGGCCACCTTCTCATATTTGCCTTCTCAAAGTGCTCGCCACAAAAATTATCGTGAAACCACGAAGCCTGCCTTTCGCACACCGTCCCTTACATCTTTGACCTTAGTTAACTGTCCCCAACTTGACTGTAGTGCAACTAGATTCACTCCAAGTGACGACAAATCCTCTGGGGTGTTAGAAACACCGCCCACGCGTAGTACAAGAACTCTCGAACGTGGCCATTCCTCGAAATGCCGTCTCTGTGGAGCCGCGTGCACAGAGAGGATGCGCAAAGGATAAGCCCTTGTAATCTTCTTAGCAGCTGGCGCTGATGCAAGCGCCATGCGGCAGCGCGGACAGATTTGGCTTAGCTGCACGGGGCAGTTTGTCCTCCTTCCGCGGGCGAAATAATCAAGTACATAACGGCAACAGCTGCCTATCAAAATATCATCGAATAGGACTTGCTCTGTCACTGTCGTATTCTCTTACTGGTATTTATGGTACGGCCAGAAGATGCAACACAGTGATGGTGGCGCCTGCCAGGCCGATCAAAAACGAAGGCGTCGCTCGTTAATGCTGCGCAGGCCGACGTGAGTACAGCGGAGAAGCGCGCGTGCTTACGTCGTAGCTTCATACTGTCACCCACGAACTGTTGCGCCTGTCTGTCGCTAAATATAACTGTACACCAATAACGATGTTTCTTCGATTGGTCGACCGGGTCGCATAACCGCGACGAGCTAGAGCCATATGTGACCACGTGTGTGCCGCGTAAGTGTACTACACGTCTCTTGACATCGCAGCACCTGCAAGGGACGCGTGTTCGTAGCGTGATCGCAGCTGTCTTTGTTGCATTTAGTTCCATTTGCGTCTCATCTGCAAGTTCTTCGGGTTTGCTTCGGTGGTTTTGCGTACATCGACGTGTTGATTGATTTGTGGAGTTTAACGTCCCAAAACCAGCTCTGATTATGAGAGGCGCCGTACTATAGAGGTCTCAGGAAGTTTCGACCACATGGGGTTCTTTAACGTGCACTGACATCGCACAGCTATCGGGCCTCAACATTTAGCATCCATCGAAGTGTAGCCGCCGCGGCCGGGATTCGATCCCACGACCTTCGGATCTGCAGCCGAGTGCCATAGCCACTATAGACCACCGTGGCGGGGGCACATCGACGTGTTCGTCGCGACGGACGTGCGCCGGTTTTTCGCCTGCGTGGGCGTCGAAATTGATTAACTTCGCGGAACAGTGACCTGGAACAACAAAAATTAAAAGCGTTTTACGGAGCTCTCCGCCAAGAAGATCGACAACTAAAATTCGCATTGTGACGGTGTGAATTAATATATGTTGCCATTGTACATGCCAAGTACATTACGTTGAGAACGATCGGCTGCTATACTAGCGGAAACTTCTAGTGACCACTAGGCGAAGGCTACAGAAGAAAGACCCCTGAATTCAACTTCTTTCGAATATAGCCCTGCTATTGCGGCGTTTTCTTTTTCTTTTTACCAAGAAAAGTAACGAGAAAGTTACTTTCTTTTGCACAGGAATTAATTTGAATGAGAACATAATATTCACCAAAGGAAACATGAATGTTTTGTTTTGTTTTATTTGCTGCTATTTAGGGTGTCTACACGTGTGCGAATGTCGCCAATTTTGCGTTTTGCTAAAGGAATAATGTCACCATCTTTCCTGCAGGCGAACGTTCGTCACCTTATGGCTGTCCCGTCCACTCGGATAAAAAATTTCAGAATTATAAGAATGGTTGTAAAAGGAAAAGGGAGAGAGAGAGAGAGACGGCGTGCAAAGTTTATGCCAGGCGTGCCCATGTGAGCAACGCCATGTAGGAAAGAGAGCGCCAGCTGATCCTCGCGAGTGCGGCGAGTAGGATAAACGCAGGGTCCCTTCGATTTTCGATGCTGTCTTCAAAGCTAACGGCACCTCACTTCAATATGCGACGCAGAGCGAACACTGGAACGACAATGAAGGCTGCACTGGTATGAAAGTTGCACGCCGTGATGCCTTGAGACGCAACGTAAGTACGTCAATATTTCATGTGCGACGAGCTGTCTGCGCCAGCAAAAATGGCTGAGGTTGCGCCCTCTGATTCCCGACATGCGCATGTCCGGTGTGTGTGAAGGGATTGTGCGCAGACTCCTAGAAGACACTGGCTTTGCTTTCCAAGCAGAAAGTTGAACTCTATACAATCTTGAAACGGGTGGGGTATTGTTAAGTTGTGCTATTGGATATTGGCAAGCAGAAGCAAAGTATCTGCTGCTTCTCTATTGTGGACTGAATGCATTGGAGTGGGCGATATAGACCACTTCATGTGGTCCTGCAAGCGCTCTTGCCGTGAAATTGGGAGGCTCATGAACAGCATGAAAACTCGAGTGCTTTGAAAATAATGTACGCGCGGTGGCTTCGCAAGGAAACGTGTGACGTTCCTTTGACGTCTCTGCAAGACGCTCGCTTAAAGGGTCTGTCTACCGTCCCTCATCGTTCTCCCATTTATTCGCTTAATAGAAAGCGTACCTGTGGAAATGTCCCAGCGTGCAGTGGTTTCTCCAGAAACTGAGTAGAAATTATGAAAACAGGATGTGTTCATCTACGAAGTCGCTCCTTTCCTACGTGTACAGACGCCGACAACAATGGTACTGGGCGCGATGCGTCGTCGTCCCCCTGGCAACCATTTTGGGCGCAGGAGACTTCTTTTCAACAGGATCCGGTTCCAAGTACGACATTGCAGAAGTGAAGAGGAGGAGAGGCGAGGGAAAGTCGGCGCGCTGTGGTACTCCTCGGACATGCATCGCCGCATCATGACAAGCGCAGCACTACGCGCCCACAAAGGCAGACGAATTCGAAGGCAGCGCTACCTGCGCCACCCCGAAAGCAGCGAAAAAAAAAAAAAGAACGAATTGCTTATGCACGCTACAAAAAAGGTGTTTCATAGGGTGAAGTATGCTTGTAAGACATACATAATTGTTTTTCAGCAGAATATGTATGCCTGCGTGGGTTCGTTATTGTACACTTAGAAATTGACAAACACGCTGTTGAGTGTCGATAGCGGTGTTTCTGGCACCACTTTCAGAGCAGAATTAAAAACATAATTCCTTTTTTGTGGGGTAAAAGTGTGCTCATTCCCGTAAATGTGACCCACGATCTGCCCATTTTAGCACAATCTAAAAAAAAATTCCGAGCTGTAGACAGTTAGACAGTCCCTTTAAGTGTCACATGATGACACATACTACATAGCAGCAGACGTCGATGTGGAGCAATGAACCTTTCTCACGTGGGTAGTCCTCGCATGCGGGGAGTCAGTGACGAAACGAGCTCCATGTTTTTTGAGGGTCAGCGCGCGATGAGACAGGAGACACGTTAAGTTTTAGCTCGATGTCATGCCTCCGCGATGCTCCAATGCTTCGTGGTCGAGGATTGCGGAGGCACGGATCTCCAGTTTTGATTTCGACGATCCCCACTGGTGGCGCTTTTTTTCTTCCGCTACACGAAAAAGGTCCGTTGCCGAACAGGCCTGCCAGTCTAAGCCCGCCTGTAGCATCAATCAAGTGACACTATCCCGTTGCAAAGGGTATGGTGGCATCACCATCACCATCACCACTACCACTACCACCATCACCGCGGCTACTGAAAGAGATGAACCGAAAACAAAAAAACTTTTTGGGAAGGTCAAAAATGCATGTCGCAAATGCGACTGAGAACGCATGGATAACTGAAGCAAGGATGCCCTCTACCTCCCTCTTCGCTCTTTAAGGGTATATAACGACGACTGGAGAACAGTGACTTGGGGTTGACTTATGTTACGTGTATAAGGGGTAAATGAAACAATCGAGGATCTCTGTTATTTCGACAACACAGCTTTATTAGAGGACAATGCAAGAGATTCACAGCGACTGGCAGCACGTGTGGAACAAGGCCACATATTTAGCTGCCAATCGGGCCCTGTGATCCTTAATGAACAAATCAGTAATGATGCATTAATACCATAGGAAGCCGTTCCAGAAGTCAAGCATTATAAATACCGAGATATATATAAACAAATGAATAAAATGGTTATATACAGGCTGCCACAAAAGTAACGTGGAGAGTAAAATAAAAACGAATTGCATCAGTTATGAAATACAGAACACTTACGCTACAATAACTATGAAACGGGAAGTGGGACTTGGAATGGAGAAATTCTACCGGACCTCACGTTCGTGAATGCAGTTATGTGTTTGAAACCAGAGGGTTTCCTTTGCGCTTTCATCTTAGCCAAAGATCAGTGTCATGATCAGCGTATACCGTGTATGACACACGGTATACGCCGGGCGAGGCATATCTTGGTAAAAGCACCATCAGATCAGAGTAAAGGAGGAGGTCAAAGGGCAACCGTTCGCCGGCGTGTCACGGGCACAAAGTTAACTGACCTTTGGTGGGATCTTTTTGAGCATGCATTGTGCTCTTAACGAGAACGTTTTAATGGTTCCTCTTGGCTAAAGGATAACGGCGTTTATCCCTCGATATATTTTAAGCTCGTCAATGTCGGGGTATGACATGTACATAGCGATATTTTGTACTTCATAATGACACACGTACTAACACGACCTCCAATACGTCCTGCAGTATTTTGTCAGAGAAATTTTTTTTAGAATCGTACAAAATTGAACGCACAAAACGGCATGTCATTCACTGGCACCGCGTAACACCTGCTAACTCTCCGATAAAAAAAAAAATGCTCCTTTTCTCGGGCCGTTAGTTTTTTTTTTTTAATTTTCCTTTTCCTCCTCCATACTTCGTGTGCAGGCAGCCGGAAGAAAACTCTACAGCGTGTTCACAAAACAGTCAGCAGCAACAGCGATAAAGGAGGTGGACGTAATCGCTACCCAACACTGCATCTGCTCCTTTTATAACAAAAAGCGTGGGCCACATGCTATTCACTCCGTCTTTATCGCTGCATACTCGCTATCTGGTTCAGCATACGTATATACTAAATCTTTGTACGCGCGGTACCATGTTTGTTTGATTTTGTTGTTATTAAGCGCGAGGCGAGGGTCGCTACGCGGGCTAGTGCATTTGCCTATTTCAGTTAGCGCTTTCTCTGGAGCAAGCGGTTGAAAACAATAAAAAAGAACACCAAAAATGGAAGAAAAAAGCACAATCAAGAAGAGAAAGAGAGGTAAAAGTATGTAGTGACCTGAAATGGCTGGCAACAGCCCATTCACAGCTGGCTGAACACGCACACAGTAAAGAATGGAAATATAATGAGGGAGAGGTACTTGTTTTTTCATGCGACGAAGTATACTGCGCGCGGTCGACCGTAAATTTTGCCGTAAACGGGGCTTTGCAGGTATCTTAGTACTGCGGCTGCACCATGTGTCTGTAATATATCCTTGATTTTTATGCCGACAGCATGGCTGAATAAGCGATCGGCCGTTTTCAGTTCGTACATGCGATCACTGTTTCCCATTCAGAGGTAACAAATAGTCGCTGCACGTGTAATATCAATCATGTTCACGGAAAAGAAGGCAGCCGCGCTCTGTGCGGTGGCTGATCCGCTGACGTTTCATATACGCATACGTCTTATACCGAGCGCGAAAAAGAGAAAAAAAAAATCAGAGACCTGACTCTCGAGCCGCGTGCTCGTAAAATTGATTTATCAAGTCCCCGCACGAGACATTCACTTCAGCATTTCGCCGCCTGTTTTAAAGACGGTAGTCCTTCTTGGGATACTTGAACGCAGAAATTTTGGTCTGTCTGTTTGTCTGTCTGTCACGCGATTGAGCCACCCGGCCAAAGTTATAGCACCTGCCTAACGCCCAGCCATCTTGAACTGGTAGCTGTGTTCATACTTGTGAGCATTGTCGATCAAAAAGCAAATATTGCGCATATCTGAGGCGTGACATCAATACGAAAGTATTAGGTGGTGTGTTCGTTTACTAGAAAATACATAGACACGTAACTCTAAAGACCCTAGTGTTTGTTAGGCTGCGCTAAAAATGCGACACTATACACGAAAGAGGCCTCTGCTGACAATTTGGTACTGCCACCTGGCAGTTGCCCAGGGATTCTGTAGAAGCTCATGTTTCCCGACGGCGCTGCCAGATGGCGTCGATATCTCACGCAGCTTAGTACAGCCGGCAGAAGACTATCGTCTTTCGACTACATTTGCAGCGAAGCACGCAGATACGCGGCCTTTTTTTTATGCGTTCGGCTTGCTATCGCGTTTCATTCTTGTTGCTACGGCTCGTACGCATTTAGTGTTCGTGGATTGCGTGGATAACGAATTTTGGCCCTTTATCGGTTACGTTATTGGAATATGTTTATTTTTGCCCACACGCAGTTCCTTTGATATGGGCTCCACTGGAAATGAACGCTGAATTCATTTTCTTTCCTGCATGATGCAGCTCCATATTTCGAGTTACCTTACACAAGATAACCTCCTCACGCTACCACGCCAATCCGTCCGGATTCAGTTTGCGCATCACTTTAGCAATACCCTTGCAATAAATGCCGATTGCTCCTTCCCTTGCTATTTCGAATCAGACAGTCGTTAAAGCCTCGTCATGTAAAGACAAGTTCTTTCTTGCCCGTGAAAGTGTAATTACATCGGTAGCAGCTTCTCTACTGCGTTTTTTTACCACGTCATTCGGTCCACAGTTTGCGCACCACTTTAGCAATACCCTTGCTATAAATACCGACTGCTTCTTCCCTTGGTATTGCGAATCAGACAGTGTTATCATGTACAGACTAGTTCTTTTTTTCCCGTGCAGACATAGTTACATCGGTAGCAGCTTTTCTATTACGTTTTCTTTTTTCCATGTCATTCGGTCCACATTCAGTTAGAAATACCCTTGCAGTAAGTACCGATTGCTCCTCCCTTGGAGTCGTTTAAGCCTTGTCATGTAAAGACTAGTTCTTTCTTTCCCGTGGAGGCATAATTACATCGGCAGCAGATTTCCTGCTACTTTTTTTTGACCTCACAGATATTACTCTTTATCAGGCGTCATCCATCCTAACCACCAAGATCCACTTGTTGCAGCCTTTAGCGTTGACGATCAGACACGTTATTACAGCCAGCTTTCGGGACCGTTAGCTATTCTGGTAATTGGATCTCGACCTATTGGCAGTCGCGTTGGTGGAGGTTATTTGCTTTTCGCGGTGAAGGAAAGGTACAAGCCAGAGAGGCAAGTGGCAGGCAAGTTGACAGCTCCACTCTGGTGAAGTGTTCGAGACGTTTATTCCACGAGGTAACGCTCAGGATGCAAAACAAAATTGGTGGAGCCTTTAAGCCAAGCAAACAGGCTAATAACGACTAGGTGGATATCGACCACCTGACTTCCAGCCAGTAAACAATAAACGTTTCTCCGGTATATAGTGCATTACTATAAGACAAGCAGGAAAGCTGACGCGGTTATCACAGCCATGAAGCCAACACACACTACACGCCAATGTTCTCAATGCATGGTCTACACAGCACGTGGTAAGTGACGTCAGTACCTAACACGCTACTTCAATAAAAGGTCGAGAATAATTGATGGAGTTTCACGTGCCAAAACCAGTTATGGTTATGAGACACGCCCTGTAATGGAGGGTTTCGGAGTAACTTTGACCACTTGGTAATCTTTAACGTGCACCTAGATCTAAGTACTCAGGTTTTTTTTTTTTTTTGCCTTTCGCCTGAATCGATACGCAGCCGCCGAGGCCGGGATTCAATCCCGCGACCTCGAGCTTCACTAGCCAACACCGAACCGCTACGCTACCTCGATGAGTATTAAATGAAAGATAGTAGCGTAGTTTCTTATGGCTGTCACCCTTGGTCGGATCAATGGCTCCGTTTTGATGTTGACAAATGGCCCCACTATGTTGTAAACGGATTCCCTCTCGACGCCATAAATTCATTAAAGTGCGGCACAAATACTGTACTTGGCGCGCGGCGAACGTGCTCAAGTTCGCCGAGCGTCATTGATTATCGAAAATCCATGGCTGTTAGGATCACGAACCACTCATGTGAACCATCGCCCACCACGTACAAGAACACACAGCTTAGCAGCAAACATGGGACTGGCTTCTCAAATCTTTGTAATCCCTGTCGAATTGACTGCTGTTTCACTGAAAGAGCTTCCACATAAATACAACCCACGGCAAGGAAGCAAGAAATGTAGTCACAAAGTAACTCCGTAATTAATCGTAAAAGAACACGCGAGGTATTTGTACACCTAACATACGTGTCCGTCTACTGAGAAAGGGTGCTTCCTATGTAACTATGTCAAATATTAAAAATTTTGAGACAATCATTGTCGCTCGATATACTGTTAATATATCGTCACCATACTGGGATACGTAGGCGTGTGCATGAAGTAGAACGTGAAGAAAGGGCGCGTGATCTGAGCGATTGCCCGCCTTACATCTGACCACCTCTCACTTCATTGTTATCATGCTGCATCGGTAAGTAAACCTAGCGTTACTGCATAGGCTCCCTCTAGGGAGCCAAAGTTGTGCCAGTTTTCCGCGTGCCGCACGCTCCACCTCCAGTGGTTCCGGTGCCACTATTCGCAGGCCCCATCACGTGGTGAAAAATAATTCCGCTGCTCTGCAGAGAACCAAACTTTCAGCGCTGCTAAAATGGCGACGCCAGCACACGGAGAATCCCGGCGGACCAAGCGCAACTGACATCAGCATTGTCACCACTTAAGCTACTACTGCTTCCGTGCTGCTGGTGAACAGGTGTGTGACAACGTATGTGGTAGATGACCACTACGAGGTGCCCCAAAACATTGATGAAGTGGTGAATGGCGACTGTGTTCCTCCAGTGTTCAAGTCATATAGAACCTTACAGAGTAAATCTAGTGCAGGGTGCATGTTGGAGTAAGATTATGTGCAGCAGATCAACTCAGAAAGGCAAACTTAGAAAGACCAAATGCGAGGACATTAACCGCAGCACATATCAGGTATAGACAAGTTATTTCAAAGACGACTAGAAATTAATAATCCGGGAGAGAGAGAGAGAAAGAAAGCGACAATGCCGGCACAAGTGCTTAGAGGTGATACCCGGTTATTCAAATATCCAAATATTGGTATAAAAGGCATCAAACGTGCCCCGCCACGGAGATCGTGGCTATGGTACTCGGCATGCTGATCCGAAGGTAGCGGGATCGAATACCGGCCGCGGCTGCTGCATTTAGATGGAAGCCGAAATACCGAGGCCCGTGTGCTGCGCGACGTTAGCGCACGTTGAAGAACTCCACGTGGGCGAAATTTTTGGAGCCCTCTACTACGGCGTTTCTCATAATCATATCGTGGTTTTTGAATGTAAAACCCCCCTAAATCAATCGAGAACCGAACGAACAACCGCCCACTCCGGTTATCCGGCTTTCGGATTCCAATAAGCCGTGTGTCGATAAAGTCCGATAGCCAGTTTTACCCCAAAACCTGTGTGATATTGTTGCACCTCACAGCAACGTATTCGGGGTGACTGCGCCCTCTTTCCAAGAGCAACTCTCAAATTATTGGTGCTGAAGGCTTAGAAGGCAGGGTTGAAGAAACCGCCGATCATCTGATCTTAAAAATATGGCAGATCCGACGTGCAGTGGGAATCAAGGAAATGCGAAGCACGCATCTGGAACGTAAAATGGATCTGCAATGTTGTCTCGCTATACCGATTTTGGTACTTATGATGTTAACGAAACGGCCGCAAGAGCACCAAGAATGTGGTATGTAAACCATGTCGCTCATGACACACATGTTATTATTCTGGTGTTATGACCTGTCATTTACGTTCGTGATGCAGTCGTGTTGTGGCATACCAATTTTCGCATACATCCCATTAATGAAATGGCCAGCAGAGCACCAAGACCGTGGCATGTAAATCATACCGATCATGACATGGCTGTCGTGATTTTCATGTCATGACCTGTCATTTACATTTTTCATTCAGTCATATTGTGGCATACCAATTTTCATGTCCATCCCATTAATGAAATGGCCAGCAGAGCACCAAGACCGTGACATGTAAATCATGCCGATCATGACATGCATGTCGTGATTTTCATGTTATGACCTGTCATTTATGTTCGTCACGCAGTCATGTTATAGCATACCAATTTTCGTTTACATCCCATTAATGGAACGGCCAGCAGAGCACCAAGACCCTGGTATGTAAATCATGTCGCTGATGACATGCATGTCATGATTTTCATGCTATGACCTGCCATTTATGTTGGTCATGCAGTCATGTGGTCACATACCAATTTTCGTATACATCCCATTAGTGAAACGGCCACGAGAACACCAAAACCGTGGCATGTAAATCATGCCGCACATGACATGCAGGTCATGATTTTCATGTTATGACCCGTCATTTATGTTCGTCATGCAGCCATGTTGCGGCATACCAATTTTCGTATATGTCCCATTAATGAAACGGCCAGGAGAGCACAAAGTCGTAGGCGGCTAGATAGATAGATAGATAGATAGATAGATAGATAGATAGATAGATAGATAGATAGATAGATAGATAGATAGATAGATAGATAGATAGATAGATACGCTCAAAGTCGCCGAAGTTCGCTAAGAAATGCTTCGCATTTAAAATAACGACAAACCATTCGTGATGTTTCGTCCTCCATACCGGTTCACGCATGGCTGATTCCATTGCTTATTTGCTTATTTATTGGTGGTAGGGCAGTGGGCACGTAGCAAGTGCGCATTCGGGCCAAAGCGGGTGGTCGCGTATGCGCTGGCGCATGCAGCCGGGCTGCCTGGTGATCACAATTGTCGCCGGTTACCGATACAGTAATTAAATATATGCGACATAAGTGCGAAGCGCGATTAACGGATCGCGCATGGTTGTGAAATAGCACGCGCAATAAAAAATACGCAAATGTATCAACCATGCATATTAATAAACAAGTATATGCGAGGGGTAAATTGCTGGTAAATTGTTGTTGCCATCTTTTGCTGCGCAAGCGTGGCGCTTACCTACAACTCGCACTTTTGGCGGTGTTGCTATGGGTAGCAGTGAGAACAGAGTACAGCGATAAATAATGTGTGTGTGTGTGTGTCTGTGAAGGCGGGGGGCACCTCTAGTTTTGATCAAACGAGCACACTCGTGGCTCGTGAGTTGTCTTCACGAGCGGCACTGCAGTCGCCCACGCGAAGGACTCGCCCGTAACATCAGGCATTTATGAATCCTAGAGCCCGTGAACAGCGTTGCAGTGTCGTCTTACAGTGATTTCCCGGTCAATGCGGCATTGTTAACCTTCACGCTGAATGCTTCGCTCGTACGGGGCTGTATAGACCAAGCTTTGCTGAAGCAGCGCACAGCAGCCTAACGGGTCGCGTTTATGTGAATGATTCAGTACCGTTTCGCATTCGATAGCCCATCACAGGAAAACTATATACGCGGCGTCTTTCGCACGCGTCGCAATCCCATTTGTCTGAATTAGGCGAGAACCTGCCTGGGCGTGCGCGTCACGCCGATCAGTGGAGGCTAAGACAACGCGGTATAGCCGTCTCACCTTTAACGCCGCATGGCGTTAAGGAAGCTTCTGTCGCAGGAAATCAGGCGTCTATGTCGGCGTCCACGGCAGAAACAATCATATTGAACTATACCACCGTTTCCCGGAGCACCCAACCACGCAAGGCCTTTTCCACGGCGCAGGTGCTTTAGTGAACAAAATTGAATTTCTCAGAATAAAATCCGCCAGAAAAATTGTAAATCGCGACTTGACTAAAACCTACACGCATTGCAACTGGCCTCGTAATTTTATTGTACAAGAAAGCATAATTCTGTTAGGAGGAAACTCAAAAAATTCTAGCATTTTTATAGAGGAGGCGCCAATTTACTGAGCGTTCTATGAGAAGGTGGTGCGGACCGGGTCCAATCACGCTATAGTGTGCCACTCTCAAAGGCGAAGCATAGGCGTCTTCCAAATTTTGTCCCGTTATCCTCGATGCTTTGATTCAGCTTGTACATTGCACCGCAGCTCGTGCTTTACCTTCCTCTCTTTAGTTGCTCCGCAGCTGTGTGTGTGTGTTGTTTTTTTGGACTCTTGTCCCTCATTCTCACAACTGGTGCTGTTGTGGTGTCCTCCACTGAGAGAAAATTACTGCACGGCTAAAGCCCCCATTGCTGTCATTCTGGAAGAATCGCTAACCTATTTACCGAGTGAGTCAACCCTTTTCGATCTACGCTCTCTTGTCTCATTAATGAGTTTCTCCTTCTTACGTATAAATGTACGTGATGCTCTAGAGAAGCGGTTCTCAAGTAGGGGTCAATACGTGAAGTCACTTTTGTGTCTCCGCAAAACTCTCTCTCTCTCTCTCTCTCTCTCACCCGCTCACACACGCTCCAGTGGTGTAAGAGAAGGGGGGGAAGGGGACGGTTCATCGAAGTGCGGCCGCTGTGGCGAGGATTCGATCCTGCGACCTCGAGCTTCGCAAGTCAACACTTTACAGCCCATAAGCTACCACGGCGGATACTTGCGAAGAGTTGTTTTGTGTATTCGACCCCTGGTTATTCTTTCATTCATTACTACTAATTAAAAAAAGGAAATTTTACTGAATGTTTAGCAACTGTAGTCAGTGTCGCAGCTTGTTACCTGTGTAGAAGGGTTAACTTTCTCCGAATGCGTATAGAGCATGTAGTCTATGCATAAGATTTTTCTATTGTGTAAGAACTTCTGAGCCTTGTAAGCGCAAAAAAAAAAAAAGGGGGGGGGGGGGGGTCTTTTACAAAAGACGAACCTAAGCGGCTGAGCCTAAATTATCGGTTTAAACTGCTAAGTTCCGTTCTTCAGTCAGACCGTTCGGGCTGTGCCGCACTGCTTCATGCCAGAGTAAAGAGAAGACGAAGACGACGACTCGCGGAGCTCATGATGACCAATTGGTGGAAACAGACAGGCATCAGTACCTGGAGTCAACAAATTATATATATTATTTTCAAGAGCGTTCCTCTAGCCCTGTGCAGGACCAGGCACGACCATCATGAGTTCCGCGAGTCGTCGTCCGTTTTATGCACGACGTGACTTTACACCCCCTCGAGATGATGAGAGCAGTAGAATTAAGCAATATACACGGTGCCAACTTTTTTTGAGCTGTATTGGCAAAAAGCTCAATATACCTGCGTCTGCTGTGTAGTTTCGACATAGTACACAGTTCAATTGAACGCCTTCTGTATGTGGTTCGCTACTTACGGCGTAAACTGAAGCGCTGAGGCTTAGACTGCACAAGCGTCATTCCACGACACAACACGTCGTGGGTCCGATTCCCTGGGAGCGATCTACGTACACCCTTCGTCCACTTGTTTATGTTTGTCATGTCATGGATAATCCAAAAAGCTCGAGCACTCATCGCTTTGTGGATTAGCCACGACGGTGGCCTTCCACCATTACGACCGACCGAGGTCGTCAGTTCGAATCAACATTATTCGCCCACCTGTGTCGCCTTCTAGGTATCAATCACATCAAGACTACTTCTTACCACCTGATTTCCAATGGAATCATCGAACGTTTGCATCGCCAGCTGCAAACTTTCGCTAAGAATGAACCTGATCAATCAGTTATTTGCATGCAACAAAAATGTAAATTAGTCAGTCTTCAAAATCCTTACACTTACAACATTTGTAGGACAATAAAAAAAGAGCTGGAGCAAAAAAAAAAAAAAACTGCTATCTGACTTAACCAACCTACAAGCTTCGGAGAATAAATATGATACCCTTGAAGCATAACCTCTGGTTGATACCCAATCACGCACAAAGTATGTTGACCAAATGCTACGCAATGTTACTCCCAGAATGTTAAATTATCTAAGCAGTATTGATGTAAATATATGTAATACGACCACAAAAAATGTTGCATCATTGTTTCTAGAAATTGTATCATGCATGTAATCTACTTTTATTGTATCTGTTTGATCTATTATTAATTTTTGTAATACATGTATACACAGTCTCTTCTAGCTTCTGACGTTTTTTGTATCCTGTTTACGTTCAGATTATGTAATTATTTTGATTTACATTACCATATTTCTGCGTATTATGCTTTTATTATCTTGTTTGTGTGCCACTGCTTCTGACTCACTTATTTTTAGGTAGCGGGAGCTAGTCAAGCTGTTTTAGTGCAGCTCTTACTCCCGCCGTCCCTCGTGTTGTACCAAACATGAAACTAAAGGTTCAATTCAATGTCTTCCGAATGCCCGTCCTCATGGATCGAACGCCTGGCTTTTGTTATGCTGGGCATCCGTACATCTCTACGTAGTGACGACGCCATAAGCGCCGTAGAGTTAACGTTCGACACCATTTTTCGAGTTCCTGGCGAGTTCTTTGACAACACCACAATTGCGCCTACCGATGTTTCCGACTACGCATACCGCCTACGCAACGCTATGCACGCCGTCGTTCCTCCCAGGCAACGAGAGGCGTCCCGCCGTGTATACGTCAACGCCGACCTACCGAACTGCACGCACGATTTTGTGCGACACGATGCTGTACGTTCTTCTTTACAGCCCCCGTACGATGGTTCGTTCAAGATAGTCGACCGTGCGTCTAAATACTTCGCATTAGGCGCTTCCATGCAGTCAGAAATATGCGGTTTTCATTGAGACACACTGAATATATCGAGTGGAAATGATTACCGGGCGTCCACGCTTGTATGTTCTGTTTGCGTCCTCGGGGTAACTGCTTGTTTATCGTATTTCTCATCGATCACCTGGTGTGACCTATCGTGTATATGCAAAGACAGTTTGTTACCTAATTTACCGACGACTTCCTCAAAAGCAGAGTTATTTCTTGAAAGGCGGTTCACTGGTTGGATCAGCAAACCTCCAGGTTTAAGATGGGAGATAGAGAAAGCCGACAGCCGTACTGATTATTTAGTGGAAGAAAAGCCGCTATTTTATCGTGCCCCAAGAATTTCGGGAACACGCAAGGACTAAGTTAGCGAAATGTCATGCTGATGTAGGTTCCGTATTTCAGCAACATTCGGTTATGAAAAGAAAAAAAAGGAAAAAAAATTACGCGGGTAGAAAAATGAGTGCTGCTCCCATTGCACTTAAGATTATATATTAATTCCTAGGAAAAAAGAAAGGCACCAACAAAAGAAAGCAGCACGTTCGGCTTTGTCCTTCAGCGATCTACGTATGCGCAGTGTTATTACTTGAAGTAGGTAACTGCAACCTAAACAAAGAATTAAGCTCGAGCAAAGAAATCGAGCTTGCAAGTTTGTTCGCAACTATCACGTTCAGACAACGCCGTTGAGACCGCCGCTTCACAGGACATACATATAAATCAGGAATAACAAATAGAGAAGCGAAGAGCGTCTTCCCTGTCCACTCACGTGCCAAACCTCTAATCCGGCTATACGCGCATCGGACTGCCCGTCGCGGTTTTCGGGGCACGCACACTAGACTGCGCGCAAATGTCAACACCGTGGAGGGATGCAGGCGGCGCGCGTATTGCTTTGCTACCAGATTTGATTTCCTCTCGCCTCCACTCGCTCAGATATCGGAATCGTGACCGCAGCAGCAACAGTGATCGTCGAGCAGCTCGCGAGGGCGAACCTGAATGCCACGCACGCGAAGCAGTGCTTACCGAGTGCCATACGTATCGGGCCGCCCAATAGTGAGCGTGGTCGGCATAGGCGTCCCACGGATACGGTCGGGATAAAAATGGTGCGCACGGCGCGCGTGGGTGTTCGACCCGTCCTCATCGGCCAATTGGCGCGGTCCGTCGATCGCCGACCGTCGGCGAGAACAACAGCGGTGTGTGTGTGTGTGTGTGTGTGTGTGTGTGTGTGTGTGTGTGTGTGTGTGTGTGTGTGTGTTCTATATAACGTACGAGACCTCTCTTGGCAAATTTTTCGCTAGGCGTGAGTGTGTCTGGCTTGTTTCAAGCATCGTGACCAGTTTACTTCGAGGCTTATATTGTCGTATATATCGAGGTACTACTAAGCGCTGTCACAGGTGCTTAAGTACGGAGCACTATAAGTGTGCAGGCTGTCGGCGTCTAATTCCTCATGCCGCTCGTCACGCAAGAAGGGAAAGCCAACCCACTCCTGCCCTTGACTCACCACCCTTGGCCTCAGCCCACTGCTGCATCTTAGGGCAGATAAACACAACATAACTCCCGATAACAATTACAATACAATAGCAACAGATCATTAACATAACAGTACTAATCCGTACCTTAACACCAGAGTAAAATAACATACCTTTCTCCCAGAACAGTACAATAACAGTACATGCACCCAGCTTAACACAACATAAATAGAACATTACATGTAAAGCATTAATCACACAAAACATAAACATCACAAACATCAGATAAACACTCCACAGCACAACGTAACCACGCCATAACGTAAGAACGACATAACAGAAGCGCAACACAAGGGAAGCACAGTCGAATCACTGCTCCGCACATCCACATCATTCACGTTCAGTGGAGCCGCTTTACCGCCGAGTTTACCGCTGAGTTTACCGCTGAACTTACCCCATTGGATTTACCACCGGATTTATTGTTTCTTTTTTGTTCGTAGGCAGGCATTCGCCAAAGTAGCGGCCAAATTTCTCTGGTATCCAAAGACTGTTCTGCTTGTAAACTGACTACACGTTTACTGCTACGTCTTTCGCCTACGAAAAATCGCATGTTGGTGCTTGATGCCTGAAGGTATGAATTTTGGTAGGTACGCCGTAGAAAGAATGATAACGCGCGGATTACAAACAATCGTTCATATAAACGCTATAAGAGATGTTGCGGTATAGCTCTCGTGAGTTTATGCATGCTTTCATACACGAATTATGCTGAGGGAGTTTAGTTAACAGTAAAGTTTGAACGAAGCACCTGTGCCACATAGCCTTTCTTGAGTGTATACGCAGTCTGTCTGAATGTCTCTGTTCCCAAGACTGAGGTTTCTGTTAAAATGCCGGCAATCCGCAAATATCATACGCAAATGGGAGTAAACGCTTGATGAAATCGTCCCCGAGGAACCGTTCAAAAAATACGACTATATAAAGCGCATAGCTAGTGTTTCGAGTAGAAAATCTGGCGTTAAGCGCTATCATACACCAAACTTCTCAAGTGGCTGTTTGTAGTCCTGTGCCCCAAGGCACATAACGACACTGTCACTCCCCACAAATGCGCATGCGTGCACCTCACACGGCACTCTGGAGTTGTTTGACGGTCAGTGTAGAAGTTCGCAGACATAATAACAATTTACATAGATAATAACACAATAACAACATAGGTATAACACGGAAGACGCTCAAAACGACTCAGCGCTTTGTTGGTTGTTGGCTTGTAGTCCGCCGCACATAAAAACACGCGTTGTTCATTCTCTGGAGAAGAAGCTCCGTTATATATGCGCATAGTTGCGAAAGCATCTCCGCGCACCTGTAGCCTTATTCTCGTGAATGGTCGAATATGCAATGGCCTTCCCAGCATGGTAGCAGGGTCGAAGCTTTATCAATGAGCTCCTTTTTCCTGCTGCTTAAGTCGGAACAGATTCTTGCGACTAAACTTGTTACCAAGCGCCGCTCAAAATCTGCAGGGTAGTTTCGGTGATGTTTGTGAAGGAGTTGTTAACGGATAGAGTTAAGGAAAACACGCAGGCACACACACAAAAAAAAAAGGAAAAAAAAATCCAACAGCGGTTTCACACTTGCCTCCTGTATTCACTGCCGTGGCTGTATAAGTAAACAAACGTTTGCCGGTCGTTTAGCCCATGCGTAGCGCTTCTTCCTCTTTATTATTAAATTCGAACTCTCTCTAGCGCGTCTGCTGCTTTGTTTGTCTTTCCGTTATATCGCAAGTCTCGTGTTCGATATTGCATTATTTCGTGCACACGTTATGTGATAGGCTGCTCTTCCAGGTGAATATTTGTCGCCTAGTTTGACTCGAAATTGCACGCGCATGTGCAATGCAGCGCTCGCGTTAACCCTCGAGTACTATACGTGTGACTGCCTCGACGTTCAAGAAAAGTCACGACCTCTCAGCGGCAGTTGGCGAAGCTTCTGCTTGTACCTGCTTCGGCTATATGCGAAGCTAGACGTTCTTACGGTGTGCCTTCTCGGTTTCCATTCATGCATGAGATTTCTCAACAAAACGAACAACGTCTTCGGAGGAAGCGCTTCTTATCGTTACGGAGCCTCGCACGCCTCGAAAGCTATCCACCTGGCAATTCCGGGCACAGTTTCATATATATGCATGCGCTATTCTTTAAGGACTGCGCATGCAGTTCAGAGGTGATTATAGCCTCACTGCACTTCATTTATTCTCTCTCTCTCTCTTTTTTTTCTACTGCTGTTGCGACGCGCTGCTTTAGAGAAATCCACACCCCTCAAAAAATCTTCTCGCTCTTCATCTAGCACGTCATCGTCGAGTTTACGCAAAACTGGCTGTCCTTTCGTGAATGTTCAGGAGCTTTCTTTGAAACACTGTCAGAGAGCATATCTGGTATTGACAATGAAGAATATTTGAATGATTATTAGTCGGAACATTGATTCCCGCCTTTAAGGCGGACTTATATTTGATAAGCGAATATATATATATATATATATATATATATATATCTTCAGTAAATAGCTCTCGCCCCGCCACGGTGGTCTAGTGGCTATGGCACTCGGCGGCAGATCCGAAGGTCGTGGGATCGAATCCCGGCCGCGGCGGCTGCATTTCGATGGAGGCGAAATGTTGAGGCCCGTGTGCTGTGCGATGTCAGTGCACGTTAAAGAACCCCAGGTGGTCGAAATTTCCGGAGCCCTCCACTACGGCGTCTCTCATAATCAGAGCTGGTTTTGGGACGTTAAACCCCACATAACAACAGTAAATAGCTCTCGAATGTAAGAGAGCACAGTGGGTTAGGGAACAGACAGGCGTAGCGGGTAGCCGACATAATAGTCGAAGAAGCGAAACGAACATGGGCAGGTCACGTGATGAGAAGGCTAGACAACCGATGGACAGTTAGAACGACGGAACGGATACAAAGAAAGGGTAAGCGCAGCCTTGGGTGGCAGAGAGTAAGATAGAGTGACGAAATTAAGAAATTCGCAGGCATCAAATGGAATCAGCTCGCACAGGACTGGAAAGGATGGAGAGCATTGGGAGAGGCCTTCGTCCTTCAGTGGACATAAGATGGACTGCTGCTGATGATGATGTAATAAAATCGACCGACCAATTAATTATAATTATTTATTATTACTTCGTGTCGCCTAATTATGGTTCATAACGATCGAAAAGCTATAAGAGCCGTCGCAGTGAAGGTGTGGTCCTGCGATGGTCAGCTTTATTGTTTACCATCGTCGTTGATTCAACGCGCACATGAACGTGAGCATTAAAGCGTTTTACCCCATACAACTGCGGCCCTCCGATACTGCCTACTAAAATGCATATTTCAGGCGCAAACATACTTTTTGTGGCAACTGGTGCACCAACTTGAATGACGGTGATGGCGTTTGAGAGTGAAATTAGTCTAGTGACCGCGGGATTTTAACATATTTTTATGGTCTAGAAAGTTTCGAAATTGCCTAAAAAGGGTAATTTCAAAACAAAAAGGCCCACCCTAGTTTAGAATTTTGTTAATTTGCACCAAAAAATACACAGCTGTTCAGTGTCGGTTATTCCGTCCGAAGCAAAAACAATTCGGCGCGTAATCACAGCGAAGGCGAAATTGTGGTGCAGTTTACGATGGTTTGAAAAATAAACCTTATTCGCAAACGAATAGTATCCCAAAAAATCAGACATTCAAAACAAAAGTTTCTGCTCTTGTACTTGCGCTGTTATTTACAAATTACAGAATGTTTGAAGGTGCTGAGCTACGATGGTGTAAAGGTAACTGTTTCGTTTTTCGTTTTTTTTTTTTATATTTTGCATTTCTTATGATTTTTACATAATATCAGTGGCATGAACGAAAAATATTTTTCTGCGCTCCCTCAACACATTTAATGTGTTCATGTCGCAGACAGCATATTTTTGAAATTCAGAGGAGTGGCTGCCGAGAAAAGCATTAGAAGTGTTGTATGTTGGGTTAGTTGGTGCTTAGACATGGAAATCATCGCGAACCAGCGCTACAAGGCGAGACACAAGAAGAGACAGGACATTGACACAGGCGCAAGACAGGCCAACACTTGCTCCTGTGTTGTCCTGTGTTTTTATTTTTTTTTGGTTGAGAAAGGCTGTATCTGCAGTCCAGGATAGTAGGCACGGTGTTAGATTAGGTGGTATTTCGGTATGACTGTCTGACCTAAAGTTACCTGTTCTTATATAAGGCAAGTAAAGATGCTATAGACCACAGCTTCTCCTACATGTGCCAACTAGCCCTGTCAGTGAGACATGTGTAGGCGTACTATTCTAATTCGGCCATTACTAACTACATTGTAGTGTAGCAATGAAAATATATGTTTACCTATGAATGCCCCCCCCCCCCCGTTTAATAGATAATCTTTAGAGACCACTGTCAATAATGTGGGCTTGATGGCTTCTTTCCACTTGATGGCTTCTTTCCGACACCACCGCCGTGCAACAAAATTGGGCATAACGCGCGATCATGTAATGCTTAATATCTTAAGCGCAAATAAAACGGTATTGCATTTAATCATGGCAAGACACTCGTAATTGCCTTACACATAAAATAAGAATCTTTACTGTCTAGTGCGTCACATGCAAATAACGCAGTATTGTGACGCTTGAAAGTACCAAAGTTACGGACTGTCGAGATTTCCGGCCGAATCCAGACAGAAAGAAAATTCTTCATTGATGAACAGAGAATTGTGCCGGCGTAGAAATGAGCACCAACGTGATACTCTGCATAGAGAAGGGGATTAGAGAGATAAGAAGCTGAAGAAGGAGTGCATGGGGGAAAAGAAAATACGTGATTCTGGTATGTACGTGTGAGATAATAAATTTACCGGTTGCGAAGTATATACCGCTTTAAAGCTTATTAATTAAGTTAATGTCGTCGAGCAACATGAATAGAAGTGCTAGAACTTGAACGCAACTGGTAAGGAATGTACAGTCACGTCCACGTCGGTGTAGGGCGCACGAGCAGCCGGCTTTGCTCAGCGGGGCGACGCCTTGCGGCGGTTGTGGGGCCTGACGTACATTGCGCCCAGGAGCGTGCGCGATATAATGGACATGCAGACCTGATTTTCACGAGCAGTAACGTTGATAAGGGCCCTTAATTAATACAATATGAGCTAGGCCCCAGGGCACTTTCGGCTTCTCGATGCAAAAAAGTTGACGCGCTTCGGCTGATAACACGCTCCCGACTCTCACAAGAATCGAAGCGCGTTGTCACTCACGTGCGCAATTGCGTTGCCGCAGGGTGTGGAGTAAGACCGCGTCCTCGGATAATGAGCACAGCCGGCAAAACAAAGGCGCTTACTAACGTCATTTCTCGTTTAAAGCAATGTTCGCACATCTGCATGTTTATTAGGCTGCACATACCAGTGGGCACGTCACATTAAACCCTGCGACCACCATAAGGTGTCGCCCCACAGAGCAATGTTATGTTATGTGGGGTTTAACGTCCCAAAACCAGCTCTGATTATGAGAGACGCCGTAGTGGAGGGCTCCGGAAATTTTGACCACCTGAGGTTCTTTAACTTGCACTGACATCGCACAGCACACGGGCCTCAACATTTCGCCTCCATCGAAATGCAGCCGCCGCAGCCGGGATTCGATCCCGCGACCCTCGGATCAGCAGCCGAGTACCATAGCCACTAGACCACCGTGGCGGGGCGCCCCACAGAGCAAGGCCGGCTGCCGGCGTGCTCTACACAGATGTGTACATAGGATCAAGTACTTTGTCGAAATGTAGCGGACGCTATGGAAACTGAGCACATTCGGAATTCAAAAGCTTCTGGTGTAATGTACTGTTAAGTTTTTAATACACCACCTGCATATCTTACGATCATAGCGGTCACTCGAAGTTCATCTGCGTTATTTTAATAGATCTATATTTTACGCCTTCTACAGCGACTTTTCAGGCCACTATACAGCCATGTCACATCCACCATACGAACAGCTTTTTCCTATAATCATCAATTTCTGGACTAGTGTCATGGCGCTCTTTGGCCAAAGCTGGCCCTTGCGCCACAAAATACCACTCATCATCAAAAGTTTCTAGGTCGTAAGTGCTGTTTCTTTTTTAGATGCTGGCAGCTACTTATTCCTAAGAAGAATTCCAGCATAGGTGCTTCTTGTGAGTAGTAAGAGCCCTGGAGATAAATTCACACTGTTTAATTGGTTTGTAAGAGGTACTTAGGTGGCCCCTTTGCACAGTACAATTAGTGACTGGGGCCTGCTCATACATTCTGCATGGAGTAACATATATTCTGTGTAAACAAGATGTTTCTGACCGTATGTTTGTTTGGTAGCGCAGGCATACTTTTTAATTCGATGCATTTAGTCTTACACTCAAGCGAAGTACGTGAACTACATAATTTTCGGCCTTCGTGAAACGATCATTATATTTTGAACAAACTCAACAACACATAATTGCTCGCATTGGCAGAAAAAGAGTAACAGCACAAAAGTGCGCCAGGTAAGCTCGGAAATGGAATGCAGGCGACGACGCACGGTGCAATATGTACTCCCTTACTCCCTCCCCGCCCTCCCCACCCCCTCGCCACCCTAGCTACCTCGCCCCTTCCTGCACACACACTCATCCAAGCATCCAGAAAATGAAGTGATGTCACGTACGCCATATTTTGTTTCCCATGCCTTATTTATTGCTGACAGGAACAGCATGCCACATCTTCCCACAGTTTCCTTTTACAGGGCTTCCTATATAGTATATTGACGTGCCATAAGAATTCCGACATCCACTGGAAGGTGGAGGCAGTTCCGACACCTTGGAACAGCAATAAATTTGCACACGAGGAAACTGAAACTGCTGTTTTATTTCTTTCCTGTAAGAGTGCCTTTATAAAGGAGTAATCAACAGTCGTTAAACAAGTAGCGCCGCCCGATCCTACGTTTTCAAAGGGGGTTCAATTCGTCGAGATCTTGCCATCACCAACACATCTGCTTCTAAGACTATCGATCGGTTCAAGTCTCTATCTTGCTGCGAAACTATCTCATATCTTTATTATAGCTCATGTTATACGCGTATAATGCGTAGTGCCTCCACGAAAATTCACGTTGTTCTTGAGGCGCTACCCTTAGCAACAAAGCTTCCTAAAGATCTCTTAGTTAAGACGCCTTAACGGGCGGTAAAGGAGGCGATGAGTCTATCTGATCTCGGGCCGATGGTTCCACGCCTCGAAACGTGTTTCCACTTTACCGGAAGCTGCACATTGCCTCCTCTAGTACGGCCGCTACATAGAAAAAACACCGTGCGTGATTCTGTGTAGCGGCCGTGGCTCTAGCAAGTCAACAATGCCAACACCCGGCGACAAGTTCGAAATGGCGGAGAAACGGATGGCAGCGATTCTCAACGCAACTAACAGGCTCTACGAGGACGAGTTTCGGTTGCAGCCAGATTCAGATGAAAATTGCCGAACAAACGGGAATTGGCAGAAGGTGTGGTAGCAGTGCATTGGAGTGTCGCAAAACCTCTAAATCTCCCGCTTTTGCAATATCGGGCACTTCCATCGCCCGCCGCGTCAATCATTTCACCTTTACCATATATATATATATATATATATATATATATATATATATATATATATATATATATATATATATATATATATATATAAGTGATGAAGAGAACAACAGCATCGCCAGTGGGCATGCGCTCTTGGTTGCTTCGCTGGGCCGGCCGTTTATTCCGACCGCTGCTCTTGTCCCTGCGTCTCTGCTAATAAACTTCTCAGCAAGTGGTGGAGGCTGCCGGGTTTCATTCGCCCCAGCCTGGAATTTCAGAGTTGCTCTCTACTTACCATCATTCCCGACGACACAAGAGGCACCCCTTCAACGACGCCAGCCCCCGTGGTATGTGCCGGTACCTTGCACCAGCGAGAATCCCCTATCTTCTCCGACACATACGACAAGGATGTTGAAGACTGGATCTCCACATATGAGCGAATAAGTGTTATAATAAGTGTGCCGACGATAGCAAGTTGTGCCACGCTTCTTTTGTCTTTCCGAGGTTGCGAAGCTCTGGTTCCTAAACCATGAAGCCGAACTCACTACGTGGTCCGACTTCACGTGGAACTTCACGCAAGTTCTTGATCGGCCAGAAGTACGCAAGCCCCGTGCCGAACAGAGGCTGAGCACGCGATACCAACAAACGGGAGAGAAATTCACCAGCTATACTGAGGACATCATCAACCTTTGCGGACGGGTCAACGAGTCCATGTCGGAGGCAGAAATAATCAAGCACATAATGAAGGACATTGAGGATGATGCATTCCAAATGTTGCTGTCCAAGGCTCCTAGCACTGTCGTTCAAGTGAATGAACTTTGACAATGCTACGACGAGTTGCGCAGACAACGTCTCCAGACCCGACGTCCCTCTGCGCCGGATGACTCACTCTCCAGTCTTGGCATCGGCGACGAGCACGCTCCTCTGCTACTGAAAATTCACGAGTTCGATCGCGCAGAGGTGGCTCGTCAGCTATTTTTGTTACCTTGCGTCCCGGAACCACCACAGCCTTTGACGCCCACACTTCTGTGTGTGTGTGTGTGTGTGTGTGTGTGTGTGTGTGTGTGTGTGTGTGTGTGTGTGTGTGTGTGTGTGTGTGTGTGTGTGTGTGTGTGTGTGTGTGTGTGTGTGATCTTGCCATGTTTCATGCAAGGGAGTCGATGGGTCGTAACGTTTTTTGTTTTAGAAGCAGATGTGCAGGGAGTCGTAGCGGGTGAGGGTGATGGTATGGAACAGGTCAGCTTTCAATGTTGAGCGCGGAGGTGGCGAAAATTCTCTGTAGCGTTGTCGGGACGCCGAAGCTCTGCATCCAGGACGCGGTTCTAGATGCAGGATTGGTCAGCCTGCCCAGCGACAGCTTGCGCTCGAGTCGCGATGCTCGGCGCAACCGTGACCATTAGCCAGGCCACGAACGCTGCTGCGCTGACAGCTGACCTTGGAGACGCCTCAGCCGCGGTCCGCAATGCCCGCGGCAAGGAACAGCACAGCAGGCCAGGCCACGCGCCGAGCTGCAGTACTCGACGCGCTGGCTTTAACGCCGCCTTGGCTGGTGGTCGGGCGGCAGCACGACGGACGGCCCCGTTCCCTGGCTGGGACCTGGATCGTCGGCGTCCGATGCTTCGGCCTGCTGGCTTCCGTCTGCCGGTGCCTCGGCTTCCCTCCGGCCACCAAGCAATTCGCCACGTACGGCTGATACGTGGCCCAATCAGGGCGCACCACATCATTGAACACCCAGACATGGCAACAGCTGATTCGTTGAGCTCAGGTGCGCACAGCTGACGCTGTTGTTGTTGTTGTTGTTGTGGCCTCTATAATTGGCACATACCCACGAGGGGGATTGGCCACACTACAAGTAATGATGTAAAGAGCAGGAAAATTAAATGTCTAAGGCCGAAATCGTAGAAAAAATAAAAAGGAAGGAAGAACTTCTAATTAAAATTAATAATTAGAATTTACTAAATGAAACATGGGGATCGAAACCCTGTGGTCGACAGCACTAGCAGCGTAATCTTCCGGAGGCTTCGATAAATTTATGTAATGCTGACAAAACAGCGTGACGGCTTGTACCATCCTGAGAGGCACCAAAAGATAAAAGATTTGGTGTTGTTAAAGGTAAACGCAGTTTATGGAATAATGAATTTAGATACATTCGGCGGAGTGAAGAAAATCGCCGGCAAGACAGAAGGAAGTGATCAATCGTTTCTGGCTCATTGCGCAGCAAACAGAGGTTAGATTTATTAAGATAGAAATTTAGACTGGGAACTCTACATCTGAGACTCGCTATAGTCACTTCGCACTGACGTGAATGGCATTTGTCCGTATTCCATGCAAACTGAAGGTGGCGATAGTCGTCCAAATCTAGCAGAGATGTCTTAGTACATGTCAGTAGAAGAAAGCGTTTAAACCTCTCGGCTGTAATAAACGAAAAATTCGGCAGAACATTTAACACTGGGCCGTCTAAAGATGACGTTGCCAGAGAGTCAGCTGATTCATTTAGGAAAATGCCAGTGTGGCCAGGGACCCAGACCAAGCGGACCTCTGATATGTAAGACGGTACAAGTGTCGAGAAAATATTCAGTAAGGGTGACTGCTTTGGAGATGTTACATGCGAACAGACAGACAAAGCATCTGTAATAATGATTACTTTAGTCTGGCTCGGGCTCAATTTCCTAATCGCCAATGCAATAGCCAGAAATTCTGCTAGGAATATAGGGGTAAAATCGGGCAGCCGGAGTGCAAACGACCAATTCAACTGGGAGGAACATATACCAACTCCAGCCTTCTCCACTCTTTGAGTCGCATCCGTAGCAATTACAAGATGCTCAGGAAACTGGGCGAGATGATCCTGAAGGCATCCTTCAAGAATACGTAAGGGAAGGAGCTTAGCATCTTTAGGGAAAATGTGGTCGAAATATAGATTATCCCTCAAGGACGATTGTGGCCTTAGGGGAGTAAGGTTCTGCATAGAAACTTGTATGTCAGATATCATATATTGGACGAAAACGACCTGAGGCCATTGATAACGTCGCCATCGGTTTCTAAAAAAGGAATCACTAGAAGTAATGAAGATTGACTGCGAACGGGAGAGTGGCGTGTCGTAGAGCTTTAGAAATGTTTGCACAGTCAATTGTTTAAACCTTGATTCCAGGGGTATCACCCGAGCTTCTAAATATAGCACGTTATTGGCCGCACTGCCGGAAAACAGGACGCAACCGAATTCCAAAATGGGGCGTACGTACAGTTTGTATATGATCAGCAATGTTGACCTTCGCATCCCGGTGCTTTTGCTACAGAAACGTCGCAACAGGCCCATGGCCCGCTCTCCTTTGCATCTGTTTGCTTCTATTTGCTGTTGCCAGCTTAGATTCTCTTCATATATGATACCTAGGTATCTCAATGTCGAGACTTGTGGAATCTGTTCATTGCCATAGTGAAGAGAAATTAATACATTATCTGTTTGTGGGAACACCAGTAAAGCGCACTTACCAACGTTAAGCGTGAGAGAGAGACCATTAAGCCACGCTTCAAGCTCAGACAAATAAGACTGCAAAATTTTGTATAATTCGTGAACATCATGGGACGATGAGAAAAATGCAATATCATCGGCGTACACATATAGTTGAACATTCTGATGAAGCGGCACAGAAGATAATAAAATATTAAATAACAGAGGGGACAAAACTGATCCCTGCGGCACACCCCTTGTTTGTTTAAATAAAGAAGATGTAGCTCCTTCCTGGAAACAAAAAAACTGCCTTTCAGAAAGAAATTCCTGAACCCAAGATACAATATAGTTTGGAACATTGCATTCGACTAATCTAGAAATTAAAAGTCCATGTTCGACAGAGTCATAGGCTTTTGCTATATCCAATGTGACTAATGCTGAAATCTCTCCCGATAGCCTTGCAAGCCGTATTCGGCTTTCAAGGTCCACATGAGCCGACCATATAGAGCAACCTTGCCTAAATCCTATTTGTCTCGAAGAAAGGATGTTCTCACGAGAAATAAACTCATTGAGTCGAGCTTCGTTTCACGCCACATCGTCGTCGTCTTCTACTTCACTCATCACACTACTCTTTATTTAATTCAAAAATGATCCGTACAAAATCAACTGGGTTTAAATGCCGCAAAAATGAAAGCCCTGATGCTTCATCCGCGTCATAAGGAATGCCTCACGCTGCCGAGTGTCTTGGTGAATAGGACTCTTTTGTGTTTTTTTTTTGTTGCAGTGCATGAGCTTGTTCGCGTTGGTTGGCCTTGTGTAACTTTGCGACCCATCTGTGTTTGAGTTTGTGAAAGCCGTATTTGTGTACGTTTTGTGTAACTGCCTATTTGATGAGAATATATTTGTTTTGTGTCATCACCCTTGGCTCTGACTCGGTCTTTGAACCACTGCTGGCGTTTTGCTAGTATGCTGAAGGGGACCAAAAATCTTATTGTCCAAGCTTTCGTGGGATCTTTTTCGGGGAACCTAAGCCTTCGTTCTTGGAATTATTTCCGGCGATCGCGTCCCGTTCCTCAGAGCACGGGTTTGGTGACACACGCATCCGCTATTTATTAATGGTACACCAGTTGAATACGTTCAGTCTTTCAAAACTCTAGGCATCTATTTTTCTGCTATAATGTCATGGGATGCACACGCTGATTTCTTGGCCAAACAACTTTCGCGTACCTATTGGACTTTTGCAGCGAAACTGTCAGCGGTTTCCGGTTACCGTAAATCCACTCCTTTATAACGCTGTATTCTCTTCCACTCTTAACTATGGGGTCCTGTGTGAGGCACAACCACCAAATGCTATATATAAAATTATTTCCGCTGCAAAAGCGAATTATCAAGTTAACTTGCAAGATGCCCTATTTGTCCCATACCGCTGAATTGTTTGCCAAAATACGCGTCGTAAAACTTCCATCACTTTACGAATATAGTTTACTACAAGCTATGGACAAAAAAAGAAACAGGACAAAGCTCTACAAAGCATAGCCAATCTTAATACCAACGCAGCTGCATACAACACACGTAATCCAGAGCAGTGGGAAGTAGCACGAAATCGTACAAACTATGGCAAGCAAGTTCTCCGTTACCAGCTACTATCACTGTTAAGCCGGATGCAACAAAAAAAAAATCACGTTGAAATTGTAAACTTAACATTAAAAGAGGTTCGTGACATGTTCATATAAGTTCATATTATTCATTGATATGATTGTCACAAAATAGTGCCTATTTCGACGAGAAACCCGGCGTCGAGCTGGAGGGAAAGCCCAAAACAACAAGAAAAGCGGCGCGCACGGTGGAGGCGCCCAAGGTCACGCCGAGTCTTCAAAAGGGGAGAATTTTGTAGTCTTATCGAGGCGAGCGCGCGCGCGAGACAGACGTAGGGAGAGAGAGGAGGCGGAGAGTACACACCGACGCTCCTCGCACAGTGAGAGTGAGAAAGAGGCGCCGATCCAACGTCGAAGGACCGAGAGAGGGCGAGAAGGTTCCCAACGTTGTGCCTGCTTTTATCACGTGGGCCGCCCAAAACTTCTCGAATGGCTTTCCGGGGCTACATAAACCGTCGACCACAGGCCGCGAGGACGTGACAAGTAGAAGTAGCAAGAAGTCGTGCGTGACTCAGACGCTGTTCCACGAGCCAGCTGACAAGCCCACCTGCAAGCTTCGAGTTGAGAAGACGCCCTGAGTGACTTGGTGAATAGGACTCTGTGTTTTATTCCTTGTTGCAGTGCATGAGCTTGTTCGTGTTTGTTGGCCTTGTGTAACGTAGTAACCCATCTATGTTTGAGTTTGAAAGAGCCTTGTTTGTGTATGCTTTATGTAACTGCCTATTTGATGAGAATATATTTGTTTTGTTTGATCACCCTTGCCTCTGACTCAGTCTTTGAACCACTGCTGGCGTTTTGCTAGTGTGCCGAAGGGGACCAAAAACCTCTTTGTCCAAGCTTTCGTGGCATATTTTTTCTTGGAATTATTTCCGACGATCGCGTCCCGTACCTCACAGCACGGCATTGGTGACAATGATTACCCCTCTGTTTGTGCCAATTCTTTCGATGTTCGCGATTGTTATATATGTTTCTATTGCTTTTTTTCGTAAACTCTCTCAACTGTTCTTACACCAAGGTTCTCTGTTTGACGAACGTTTCAACAATCTTCCGCTAGCGTGTGTCTTTATTTCTCGTGTACCTTTTTTGTTCAATGCATTTCTTTTTATTGTTATTTTTATTTATATTTTTGTTGTCCTATGCAATGTCTGTTGCTGTCATTAAGAGGGCTGTCACCCCGTCAAGCTACTCATTGCAGTGACTTTTTTGTGACTGCTGCTTTCTTTCTTTGAGAGAAATAAACATTGAACTGAATTGAAATAAAGCTGTTACAAATCGTTCTAATGCACATTAACCGGGCTTCCTGTCCTTTTGTTTGTACATGCTGCCTCTTCTAGCCTTTTGATTTTTTTCTGATGATCTTGTCCTGTAGATTCCCTTGGCTTTCTTGGTTTTGTTGTCTGTATCGCGCACGCCATCACTAAGATGTTATGTTTGTCCCTGGGCGCATTGAATTATTATTATTATTATTATTATTATTATTATTATTATTATTATTATTAGCTTATATATGGGCAATCGCAAATCAGAGTTAAGCACCACCCTTTTTTTATCTCTCACTCTTATTGTTGGCACACCCACTTTTCGCTAACCTTAAATATTGTAAGCGCAATTAATGTACCCGATCGTTCTCGTTTCTATATAGCCATCACATCACTGTTGTTGTTCGGCTCGTGAGCCTGGGCAACGCCTGCGTAAAAAACGGGTCTGATAATGTCATCTCCTCCGATCGTCTTCCGTCTGTCAAAGTTGTGGAGGTGCTGGGTATCCTATCACAGTACTTTCCGTACTCTCAGTAACAACTCGCCATAACTTGGGCATTAGACTAGCTTCGTGTGTTTCGGCAAAACAATAGCGTCCGCGCTCTGTAGGCTAAGAGCAAGGAGCAAGCGTTCGAGAGAAGCTTGTGGATTGGATGGCAGCAGTGTTATGATCAAAGTGGGCCTGCAGAGCTGCGAAGTAACGGCCTCTCGAAATAAGGTCACCTCAACCTTGTTTGCGCTGTGTGCTGGGTCGAGGGATGAAAAGGACGCAGTGCATCGAGTGGTACGGGTCGCAGCTTGTAAGGGAGGGAAGAGGCGAGGAAAGAAACACAACCAAGTTTTCACATCTACAGTGGCTACTGTAAACCTGGGGAGCACAACGTTCATGGTTCTCGCCTGGGCTGTTCACAAAAGCAAAGTAGGGCGCTTATCTGTCGTCTCGCATTAACTGTGTTTATTCCATTCAAGTGAATCTTTGGCGTGGTCAATATAAAAATGTCAAAGTGCAAAGTGCGTGAAATGGTGTTAAGAATGGGGAACCAATGTCACTGTCTCTCTCTCTCTCCACACACACACACACACACACACACACACACACACACACACACACACACACACACACACACACACACACACACACACACACACGCAGCACATATATGAGCCGAGGCCGAATAGCCCACGCTTGCTTGTCTCCAGCTCGTGCAATGCAAGATGTGCGGCATTTTTTTTCAGGTACTTGCTCTGTGTCCTCGTCCTTGTTCACGCGGCACTGTTCTTGTCACGCGTCCTTGTTGACGCGCTCCTGTCATGAGAACTAGTTACCAAAGAATTTGAACTGAAAGTCATAAACAGCCACGTTTATGCGCCATTTTTGTAGAAGGGACGAAGTCAATTGTGAGCAGAGATTATTCTCGTCGAAGTCTACTTGAAAATGAGAAGAAACGGAAACGGCCATCCATGGATTAATTAATGAACCAAGGCTTAATTGAACACACGACCCTTCGTGGCTTATTAGGAACAAAAAACAAAACAGAAGGAAGGGCTATCTATGCGTGCAGTCGAAGAAGGCATGGCGGCGATTTGTTGAGTTTGATCTGTTTGTCGGCGTATCTTTCTTGCGGTAATTTTTCCTGACAAGCCATGTACAAGCAGGCGAGGTGAACATAGTCGTGTAATGGTCCCTCCATCTTCGTTCGCCGTTATAAGTGGAACGATTTTTTTTTTCTACGTCACCCACACTACCGCTGTCCCGTCTGCAGTGCTCCAATGCAGCGTTAAACTATGTCTGACCTCGTTTCTCCTCCCATTGTCCCTTCCAGTCGCAGCGATCTCCACTGAGGTGTGGTGCAAAGGATTCTGCGTGACAACCACCGAAAGAGGCAGCACACTTTCCTTCCGATCCTTCTTGTCGCGGGAGCCTAATCCACTGATCCCACTACCGAAGAAAAGGCTTTAGTGCGGAAGCCCCAGGGATCACTCTGATGTCATTTGGATGTGTGCTACGGCCCGTCTTATCTGCTTTGACGGCGCTTGCCATGCCAGCTGTGATGATCCCCATTTTGAATTACTGATTTGGCTGTCTCTGTGAACATGACTTGTATTAATTGGGAGCCAGGAGAAGGCTTCTCAGATGTCTTCGTTCATAACATGAGCCTCGCATAGTACACGTAGTACGCAAGTGACCATTGCCCTCTTTATGGAGTTGTTTGCTGTCACTGCCCCTAAACCACCCAGAGGTCAAAATTTAGTTGTGGTGCTGCTTTTGTGCCGGTGTCCGCAACAAACACGTAGCTGCAAGAATTTTTCGAAACGGTGCCGAAATAGCGGAGTTACACGCGTTTGATTATTAAAACGCGGCGCTTGCTTGTTTCGCTCTCTCCTGCGCCCCACCGACCGCTTGCCGGTGTCACCTCCTCGCCGAGTGCTCCTCCGAATGTCACGTGACATTCATCGCCGATGACGCGCATCCGGTTGACGCACCTCCGCCGGGCTCCCGCGTTCGCGCAAGTGTTTTGTTAGTGCTGGTACCAACGCTCTCTGCTAGCGCTATCGGTCGTGTTCTGACAGTTGCTGCAGTTTCTAGTCTGCTGTACTTGACTTGCACTTGCGTAGCGTACCGCAGTTACGAATTCACAAGCGTGCACACGCGAACACCACACGAAGTACACACGATGAGGAAAAACAAACAAGCAGGGAGCGCATGTATATGCTAGCAGACTAACCGGAAGTCGAAGTTCCCCTTCGACCAATCAGCGGAGCTTGGACATTTGTGACGTCACCAAAAACCACAATGTCGTCGCGGCTAACTTTGGCGTGCCGGAAATGGCCGGCGAGGCGCGCGGGATTGTTTTTCGATTTTGTGGCGCGGCCGTGGAGCGTAGCGCTGCCGCATTCGACATCGTTCATCGTGGCGCCATTCTCAACTCGATGCGCGTATTAACTTGAAATGTTCAAAAAAATGTCGGGGGTGGTTTAGGGGCCCTTTAAGATTCCGATACTGGTACGAACTTTCCTGCCGTTCTGACGGTTCACTATATCTTCTAGGAACGACTCCAACTGGAACACCGTTGCTGTGTTATTTCTCTCCTTTTCTTGCGCTCCGCTTTCCAACACTAATTTTCAATCCCCAGCGCAAGGTTGTATATGTATATTGGCATATCACATACTCGCATATAGTTAACCTTCCTGCCTTTCTTCATATCTATCCTCATGTGTCCATCTCTGGTGCGCGAAGAGATTTGTTTCTGAGGGCCCAGGTTGGTAACTAATATAATGGCGCCATACAGCGACCGTTGTGAACTCTTATGGAAAAATTAGGAAAATAAGCAGTGAGCAAAATCCTTTAGTGAGTTCTTCCCGAGAGCGAACCATGACTGGAATGCGCTACCCCAATGTGTTGTTCGTCTTATCTGAGATGATGTTTTCCTTGCATGTCTATACCTATATCGTGTATTTGTGTTTTGAATGTACAGTGCTTTGCTAGAAAAGCAAATTAGTCTTACGATCATAGGAGCTGTAAATTATTTGTTCGCGTTTCTTTCGCTATGTATCTGCTACCTGGGCTTTTATTTTTACCTGCAGATGCATCCTATAATCCCCCCTTTTCCCACTGTAATGCCTGCGGGCACTGTGGGTAACACGGTAAATAAATAAATAAATAAATAAATAAATAAATAAACTTTAGTTACCAAATTTTAGTAGTCCCACGCTCAAACGTCCTTTATAGATGCTATGAAGGCAAACTTCGGCGTATCTCTCATTTGACATACAACGCTTCAAACCTTTGTATTTTGAACTCTGAACTGCTTAGATGTCCGACAGTAAGCAAATCCTGGAGGCGTGGCCGTTCCTTCTTGTATGGAGTTCAGAGATTTCCCTACACACCCCTTGTTTTTCTAAAGACCCCCTTAATTCGCGAAAAATTACCACCAACCCACCTCCACCCTTTTTATTGACATTTAAACGCATCTCTTCATTTCGATTCCTGGAATCCTTCCTGGAGTTTCGTGGGCCGTAGCCTTCCAGCGGCGTTATTCCAGGCTTCGGGTGCAGTTGCTGCACGGCGTTTCCATGAACCAGCTTTTTTCCCACGTTCGAGGTTTGGCACTAAGAGTAACTTCTGTTTGTAATTTTTCTCTCCCTTTTTGGCCACGTGGGGAGGGGGGTCGCAGCTTTATGCGACACGATGCTAATTGGGAAGCTATTGAATAATTCTTTCGAATTTACTTACTTGAACTAGTTTATTACATTACGAAATTACGAGACTCAAGTGTATTTCTTTACATTAATAATGAAGCAAAACAAATTATTCACTGTCATTTTATTACTGCCATCATGGCGTACATGTTTACCAGCTAGCCTTCCATGCGCTGTCTCTAACGATGGTCTGGGTAATGGTGCAGCGTAAGAAATAATTACCGAGGAGCCGACGCGGCTCTCTCAACTGTTCCACACAGTTTGCAGGTCGTGCGATTTAAAGCATATATTGAGTAACGGCGGGACGTTAGAATAGACTACCCCGTATATGGCAATCGTACGTGCTCTGACGTCGGGGTTTCTGACCTAGGAAAGTATACATGGTGTTCCGAGAGACGCCACATTGTGGCATGACTTTGCTTGCATGTCAACACTTGTAATTGTTTCTTCTGTGCGTAAGCTGCTATGATGATACGATCACATCGCTATCCCTACAGGCGTTTTTAAAGATTACCATTTATTTAAGGATGCTTTTTTTTAACCTAACAAAAATACACTGCGATATTCGTGAATGCGAAATATTGGAGGCAACGGAAAGGTACTGAGGTTGACAGCGAGTGTATTTGTGGAGAGGTTTCGATAAGTGGTGACAGCTTAGAGTCTACGCGTGCTGTCCAAGCAAACAATTTTCCCATTCATCAATATGGCACATGCTGTAATCGGCTTCCGAGTGAACGCAACAAGGAAGATCTCTCAGTTGAAATCTTAAGGAATTGTTCACTAAGGTAGGCCAATATCGCATTCGCCGCTATTTGGAGCCTCACATGCGCCTGGGGACGTGTGGCACCTCGTGTCCAAACGCAGATGTCATCAGCGTATGCCAATCGATACCTGTATAGGTTCTGGCAGGTGTTCCACGATACTAACTAGAACCAAGTCGAATAGTGGGGGGCTCAAGACGTCATTTTGGGCAACACCACGCTGTGTAGTGGTCGGAAGTCGGCACATAGACAGATCTGGTATGTAGATAACAGTGGACCCAGTGGTAAAGACGACAGCTAGGACCAGCTGATTCCAGGGCATCCAATATGACCTCGTGAGAAGCGCTGTCGTACGCAACTTTGACCTCTAAGAATAATGCGACGGATAATCGTCTTCTCATTTTCCGGTGTTCAGCGTAAGTCACCAGATTTAAGTCATTGTTAATGAAGCACCGAAGACATCGAAAACCGGCAATATTGTACTTGGATTACGTCATAGCGTTCCAGGAACCACTCTGATGTGGCGAGGATAATTCGCTCCATCAGCTTGCCTACACACCTTGGCAGCTGGACCATGGTACTGGGACGCTATCGGATATCATTGTTCGAAACTGAACGCGTTCGCTGGCTGCAGTGTCAGGAGGAAAGGTGGGTGGAGGGTGGGGTCTCTCGTTATGCGCGCTGCGGATTTAGTGCTGCTGAGTGCGGCGCTAGCTTCCGGAAATGGCCGCTGTCCCTTGTTTAAGTGGACGGTGTTTTGAGATAGGGTGGCCCGCAAAATATATGAGAGCGGAAGAGCGAGAGCAGCCAATCGGCCAGCGCTGAACACACCGGAAGTTGACACACATATGTTGTCGTCGGCTTGCTGACGATACAGTACAAAATCAAACGTTCATCACTTTCTAATAAACGAGACTGGTCAATGATACCAACAAACTTTTTTTATTCTCAAGCTTAAACGCATTCCTAAATATCAGTATTGTTTGTGGCTATTCATTTGTTGGTATAGTTTCTACGTGGTCATGCATAGAAAACGAGCTCATGGAAAAACGTGGCCGCGCCCCGCTGCTGACGACGTCATCGCGGCTTTGGCCAATGATGTGAGGCGAAAACCGAACGTGTTCAGAAACAAAGGTCTCCGATCTCGCCCTGGAAGAAATGCGTCCTACACAGTGGCCACTGCTGCTAGGCGTGCACCAACAGGTCCATAGAAACGCACTCATTGCCAGACCCAGCAGCTTGACTCAAATGGAGACCAAGCGTAGCCACGAACTAAAGCTTTTAAAGCTTTTCTCTCTCGCTCTCTCTGTGGCTCTGTTTCGACGAAAATTCTGGAGCAATGCATAACCACAAACACACTCAAGAACGCGCGCAAGTGCGCACGCACACGTAGAGGCACTCACACTAAGAAAATGAGGTATTCACAAAAAAAGAAAGAAAAAACACGTAATTTTCCTCTCGCGACATAGAACCTCTCTAGTGTATCTCGTGGACTCGCAGACTGAGGTCGTCTCATTTTGCACTTGGACTAGTTTGCGTCAACGCCATCAACTACGTCTGTTTCCGTGCTCGAGAACCTGGCTCTAACCAAGCCTGTTCACAGAAGAAAAGCTCTGCCACAAATATAGCGCCTCATTAATGTTCATTTCACATTTGTTTTGTCTCCGATGTGCGGCAGACGTCTGTTATCGAGCATTGTCAGGTCAAGCACGTATTTCTCACACCGATTCTAAGGCTATAGCCGCCATGTGTGCAAAAAAAAAAAAAGGAAGAAGCATAAGGCAATAGAAATGAATAAAGCGAAAGGGAAGCGTTCAAGCCGTTTCCAATAGAAATACTATATAGAAGGAAATGTGTACAAATCCGCCAACGTACCGGCGGGTACTGATGTGTCATTTGTAGTCGTCCCCAAAGAGTTAGCTTTCCCGTAGTCTCTTTTCGGTCGAGCGCGTCTTGTTACAGCGGCGGTTAGCGGGAACACTTCTTTAAGAGAAGTGGAGCCAGGACACGTCTCGGTAACCCTGTTTGTTCCAGCGAAAGAAGTGCTGTTAATGGAAAATGCGGGTAGTTGTTCCTGCGGGTAAGAGAATAAACGAGCACATACGGCTCATACGAAGCGACCTGTATTGTCTATATGTCTACGAATCTGCGAGGCGATCGATAAAGTAATTCGAAATCAGGGACAATTTGATCATTTCCAAGACATTCGTCCCGTCTGAAGCTATATAAGGGCCTCAGTAATCGCGATCATTCCATTTCTGGTATTGACTTCTTTCTGCAACAGTATGGTAAGGTAAAATTGCTGGCATGCAACGACGCCCGAAACGAGACTTGCTACGTATTCGTTTTCCACACCTTTAGGTGTTCTGAGTTCCTTAGCTAAGCTGTTTAGTTAAGGCCTTACAACTCTAACCTTGGACCGCAGCTGAAACATCTGGTTCCCGTTTTTGTTTACTGGTACGTTTCTTGTTTTAGAGCGAAGCTGTTATAGCCTCGCTAGGTTGGTCTTGATGACCGCAGTTCCAAGCGAAGTGGATAGAGTACGAAACGAGGAGGGAAAGTGCACATAAGAGAATAAAGACAGACAGCGAGAGAAGTGAGGAAATATAAAAAAATGAAATTTCTTGCGGCGTGGCGGGATTTGAACCTGGGTGCCTCCGGTTCGAAGGCGAGAATCATAAACCACTAGGCCATATACGCCCACCACATGAATACGCCCACCACATGAATGGGGACCACATGAATGCGTTTACCGACGATTGTGGACACAACTTCCTATGGGCGAGAGAAAGAGAAACTGAGATAGAGAGAGAGAGAAAGAAAGAGAGAAAGAAATACAAAGAGTGAGCTAAATTGTTGATTCCTGGCGTTTTACATCCCAAAACCACGATATGATTATTAGAGACGCCGTAGTGGATGGCTCCGGAAACTTCGACAATCCGGCGTTCTTTAACGTTCCTTGACATCGCACAGCATAAGCTTGATTGATTGATTTGTGGGGTTTAACGTCCCAAAACCAGCTCTGATTATGAGAGACGCCGTAGTGGAGGTCTTCGGAAATTTCGACCACCTGGGGTTCTTTAACGTGCACTGACATCGCACAGCACACGGGCCTCAACATTTCGCCTCCATCGAAATGCAGCCGCCGCGGCCGGGATTCGATCCCGCGACCTTCGGATCTGCAGTCGAGTGCCATAACCACTAGACCACCGTGGCGGGGCAACGCACAGCATAAGCGCCTCGGCATTTCGATCGCCTCCATCGAAGTGCAGCCGCCGCGGCCGGGATTCGATCCCGCGACCCTCGGATCAGCAGCTGAGTACCGTAGCCACTAGACCACCGTGGCGGGGTGAGACAGATAGAAAATGAAGAGAGAGAGAGAGAGAGAGAGAGAGAGAGAAAGAAAGAGAGAAAGAAAATACAAAGAGCCAGCCGCCGCGGCCGGGATTCGATCCCGCGACCCTCGGATCAGCAGCCGAGTACCGTAGCCACTAGACCACCGTGGCGGGGTGAGACAGATAGAAAAATGAAGAGAGAGAGAGAAGATAATAAGTGGATAGAAAGGGAGAGAAAAACATATATAAATAAAGAGATGGAGAAGATAGTGGAATGAGTGAAGGTGACTATTACCTTCGTGTAGACAATATAAATGCTTGGTTTGTATGTAAAATGATGTTTGAATCCTTTATTTGCGTTTGTGTAGCTAATATAGTGCTAGAGAAGATGTCTTCGCTAAAGAATCACTTGTTCTTTGCTTAGCTTTACGATGCTTTGCTAATACCCCACAGCTCCGCTGGTCATTGGTGTTTGCGACAGCAGATAGTTTTTTTGGCCTACCAATCTTTTGCTTTTAAAAACGGCAGTCTTTCTTGGGATAACTGAACGCTAAAACGTCTGTCTGTCTGTCTGTCTGTCTGTCTGTCTGTCTGTCTGTCTGTCTGTCTGTCTGTCTGTCTGTCTGTCTGTCGCCGTTCCCTCAGGCCTGCCAATCTTTAGCTTTTAAAAACGACAGTCCCAGGGCTACCTAAACGCTAAAACCTCTGTCTGTCTGTCACTCAATTCAACCGGCCGGCGAAAACCAAGCGAACTACTAGCACTGGTGGCACAGGTTCATGCACGTCAACATTATACAACGCAAAGGAAGCATCAGGCCTATTTGAGGCAAAATATATGTACACAACAGTGATCCGCAGCGTTCATTTAATTAAGAATACGCATTCGACTGGTTTTTACGTTAGTAAATGAAAAACCAACGCTTTAAAAATCGTGTCGAAGAGACGCTACGCTATATGAAAGGGAAAATTAGCATCCACCGTTTCGTAGCACAAGGCTACAAGAAAATCCATACGGATTTCTCATAAATGAACGCTTCCTAGTTGCCGAAAAATTCGTCCTGGTCCGGGTTTCGAACCCGGGACCAACGCCTATCTGGGGCGCTCGCTCTGCCAACTGAGCTAACCAGGAGGCTAGCGATTGACAGCGCGAGGGCGAATCTATCGACAACTTGAAGCCCAAGGGCGTCAAAAAAAAAAAAAAGAAAAACAAGCCGATAGAAGCCGATAGAAGCCGCGGCCTTGTAGCCGGCTTTAAGCCAACAAGACAACAGTAATAAAAGGTTACAACAAATGACGGGAGAGCACAGCGAACACGGAAAACTTAAGCTGAATTCAGCAAAACCTCCGTTGCATCCATCAAGGGAAGGAGTGAGAGGGGAGGAAAAGAGCGTGAGGGGTGGGAGGTGGGGGAGATGAGAGGGTTTTGCGTATCAGGGGCGGCAGAATACTATTGTCTTTCGACATCATTCGCAGCAAAGCAAGCAGATATGCAGCCGTTTTATTTCTTTTTTAGTGCGCGTGTGGGATCCTTCACGTGAAACACATTCGGAGCGATGTTAAATGTCAGCTCAAGTGAACGGAGTCCCTTCTGTTTCGCTATTGACGGACAGCACTAAATTCTTTAAGGCGGTCCCGTGCGCACGCCAAAGGCTCTGTGGACAATTAGACACCTAGCAACAACACAACAAATACCAGCCGATTGACTTCATTCTTATATAGCGTATATATGAAATATTTAATAAAATTCAACGCCCTAATGAAACGTGCCGCGGTCAGGTGCGTGGTATCGGAGGCTTACGCAAAAGCCTTCTATTTCTGTGGGCCCCTAAGCCAAACTGAACAACCGCCGCAACAATCGAGCTATCGTGCTATATTTCGTCGGTGTTCAGCGTACCAGGCACGTCATTCGCGAGAGACCTTTGTAACACTTGCGCCTTTTTTACCACATTCGATCGCCCTACTCGGACTGACCTGTTGATATTTTACCTAACAACCACTCGGTAACTGCAGCGACTGGACGTTTTTAGTTTTGCGTCGTGTAGCAACGACTTTCAACAACGTGGCTTTTCACTCTAGTTTGTATTTGCTAGAGGACATATTTTACCCAAGTTGGCACACAGGCATAGAAAGAATGCAGAACTTTCTACAGGAATATACGCTGCAGCCAGACAAAGGAAAGGCACATAGAAGGCAGCCCGGAAAGGAGCGAGCGTGCCAATCGTTTTGTCTGACTGCAGCGTCAGTTTCTGCTTAATAGTTGTTAATCCGTCTTGCGTGCGTGCGTGCGTGCGTGCGGGCGTGTTAACTTGCGGCAAAACAGGTCCTGTAGCGAAAAACTTATCTTGGCGAGACGGTATACCTTGATGTTTTACAGAAGCAGCACGATAGCGTGAGGGTGTATACATACGTGTTGAGTATTTTCGACGCCAGTGTGAGGCCCAGTATATATACATCGATGCCGACGGGCAAAAGTTTACTGCAGTGTCCCAGTATACCAGTGCTTAATGTTTCACTTGGATACGGCGAAGAGAAGCTTTGCTCGAGAAGGGGCCTGCAGAACCCCTGGGCTGCTTGTATGTACGGTACGGTATAATATGTGTGCGTATGATATGGGGCCGGTGTGTGTACGCTAGCACGTATTGCCGATTACCAGGCAAAGAGGTTAATTTTCGCTTAGACACTTCACCCCCTGAGCCTGCAATATGACTTTAAGCCTTGCGGTATACGTAATTGCTATCGCAATACAAAATACCCTCAACGGCCTGGCCCTCCACTCCACAATAATAACTAACACGACTTAAAAGCAGCGGCTAATGGTTTTGCGGCTGGCATATGACCGCTAATACTACAAATTCGACAGTTCTCTCCATCACTGGAAAGGAAAGTAGGTTGGACTTTTTCTGCACAGTTAAAGACTGCAATGGTCGTTGTAAAAAGATGGAAGTCAAGGTATCTCGACTCTCGGGCGACCGGTTCGACGAACCGGGGCAGGCACCGGACCAAGCAGGCTGTGGGGCCAACAACCATAGTCGTGATGCTGCCTTATCTATAGTGCTAAATCTTTGCGTGAGCGTCGCCCCGTCGTGAGGCGTTCTTGTTTTATAGCAGTGTTCGAGATCCATGCGCGGAGATGACGCCAACGTGGTTTTGTTGACGTGTAAAAAGGTGTAAAAAAAGGTCTCGCATATTTGTTTTGTGCGTGTGTGTATGTAATTTTTATTTGAGTCGGGTATGGTTGTCGGCAATCACCCTTCGCGCCTACGCAAAGTTTGTGCAATAAACGGGATGGGAGAGGGGGAGATGGGAGTGCCGATAAGTGTGGAGATTGTTGCAATTTGCCGTCAGGGATTTGGGGTGGAGCAACCAAGGGGTTAAAAGTTGTGGGACACTTAAGCTTCGCCTTAAGGGTTGAACGCCATAGCGATGCCTGGCCCCCTTCTCATCGCGCTCTCCTTCGCTTGCCATGCTCTTCAGTCGCCTAGCCACGTAATTGTCATGGCACTACACTTGTTATTGCATGTCTTTATTCGTGGAGTTGAGATTGTGAATTACTGCATTGAAATGGGCAAAGTGCAAACAGGCAAAGCGCCATCAAAACTTGCCGATGAAGAAGGCACTGCAGTACGCCTGGCGCTTGTAGACAGCACAGAATACACCACAAACGTGTCAACATGGCGTGAATGAGCGTCACCTCGCACGCGAGCACAGGTGCAAGCACAGGCGACCACGCCCTTAAGCCAAAGTGCTAGCTTCCTCCTGCGTGCTCCATGCATGTGGGGCGGCCAAACACGGTGCCGTTAGCGTTCCTGTATATGTTCTGTGCACGTTAAAGAACCCTAGGCGGTTAAAATTTACGGAGCCCTCCACTACGGCCTTTCTCTCCTTGCTATCTCTTTCAGTCTCTTTCCCCTATACCCCACGGAGGCTTAGCCGTGCTCCCGGCATGGGCTGCAGAAATTGGTGTCCTTTCATTAACCGAACCACAATCATCATCATCATTTATAGGCGCCGTGGGCCCTTTGCGCCATCTGGCGGGTGGCAGTCAAGCCTCTGTCACGCTAGAGCACCTCTGAGACGCATCTCCCAGATGTGCGTAAATGGTTCGCTAATAGCTATAGATGTGCGTTAATGGCTCGCTAATAGCTAAAGCAATGCTTGCGGCTTAGCCGAGTGCGCAGCGCATGGCACTCCGGAGCGACGGGTGCCACGTCCGATTCCCACTCGGTCCGAAGGTCTTTTTTTTTTCTCTCTCTGCAGCTACCTCAAATTTTCACTCACGGACAACGGTGTTTTTACACTCACAACCAACGGCGCCGGCGCCGACACAGGAATTTCTGCGAAACGAGCTTTTTAACGCTATCGCGTTAAAACGTGGCCCCGTTAAACCGTGGGGTTGGAGAGGAAGGTGCTAGAACTGTGTTCTATTTCTACTTCTGGTGGTGGTTCCGATCGCAGGACCAGAGCTATGCACTGGTCGCTTCTGGAGAATGGAAGCGACGGTCCCACCAACCAAGCCACTGTTTGTAAATATGTATACTATATGTCTTGAATATGAAGTCGAGTTGTGTTTGCGTGAGTGAAAGGCTGGTCGCCATCCTTCAATAAGAAACAGCACAAGAGAGACACGCAGGGGCGAAAAGACTTCCGCCCTATTCTACTTCACAGCGGCTACACCAGCTGGGGGAGCTCTGTTCTACAAGAAAGCGAACTAGGACGAACAGGGGTGAACGAGTCATGTCATTACTGTGACATTCCACTGGCCCAAGTTCAAGAACGCCGAACACGTCGAAATAATTAAAACATGACTTCAGATGGAACTGTCATATCAATAAAGTAACATTCGCTACATTGAAAGAGATTTTCTTTTTTTCGACTACACCTCCGAATAATGCCCACTGGTATAAAAGTTGTAGCTTTGAAAACATTTCTCAGCTCAGCCCTTCATTACGGAATTGTTTTGCGGCCCCTGTACATTTAGCAACTAATTCACAATACGAAAAGCGTGCGAAGTAAAGCGCTCAGGTTTATATGCAATAAGTAAAAACAAACTGTTTCACTCACCGAACTGCCAAAGAAAGCCGGAATTATAACAGTACGAAACCGAACAGTATTAGCCCGTTCGAAACTCTCGTACCAGCTTCTGCACAACAAACTTAATGTTGATATTTAAAGGTACATACATCTCCAAAAGTGGGACACGGCGATCTCGACATAAACACACACAATCGCTCAAAGAATAGTCATTTCACACTGACTGCTTTAAATATTCATTCTTTCCTTTAGCGATAATTAAGTTAGTGGGATAACCTCAGTGATTATTTTATAAGCCGCTGGTCATTGGATGTATTCACTAAGTCTGTACAAAACAATCTACCGGCCTTACAGCTTTGATCTGCTTGTGTAAGCTTGACATTAATATCAGTAAGAATTATTTTCTTTCTGATTTATTTCGTCATAAAAACTGATGGAGTTTTACGTGCCAAAACGACGATATGATGATGACCCCTGCGAAAGCGGATGGCGTTGAAATTCTGGCCACCTGGGATTTTTTAGCGCGCACGGACAACGTACACTACACGGGCCTCAACATTTCGCCTCCATCGAAAATGCGACCGCCGCGACCGAGATTGAACCCGTGTCTTTCGGGTCAGCAGTCAAGGGCATTCTTTCCTTCCTTCATTTCTTTGATTTATTACTTTATGTTCTTTTAACAGCGGAACTGTTTAGAATTGAGTTCCACCCATGGCTGGCGACCGCTTGAAATTCGGTGGAGAGAGTGCGAAATGAGTAAATGAGGTGCAGGGAGAGAGCGAGAATGGTAAAGGTACAAAGGTAAAGAACATTTCCTTTTTTTTTCTGGCGAGGCGGGATTCGACTCACGGTACCCATTGTACGAAGGCGAGTGCCAAAACCACTAGTCTATACCCTACGCTTGTGGAACACGCATTGGTGGGAGCCATATGGCTGTGTTGTGCCAATAAATGTAACATGACTTGCTGTGGGCGACAGAAAGAGAAACTGAAAAAAGAAAGAAAGAAAGAGAGAAAGGAAGAAACTACGTCCATGTGTACGCGGACGGTTCGGTCACCAAAGAGACATCGACATCAGCATTTGTCTTACCCGAGTTGCATGAGGAATACGCACGTCGCCTAGGTCATCCATCGTCTTCAACATCATTGGAGCTGGTGGCCATTTCATTAGCAGTCGGCTTTATTAAATTACGAAAACCGCCTCGAAAGTGGGTCGACCTTACCGATTCATTGGCGGCTCCCACATGTATTGGAAGTGCTGCTCCAAGAGAAATGGATCTGCGTGTAATATACGCTATTCTAGAGGAACTTACACAAGCTACAGACATGCATCGTCATATTGTGTTCTGGTGGGTCCCAAGTCTCTGCGGAATCAAAGGAAATGATTTGGTAGATGCTTTGGCGAAAGCCGCTCGTGATTCTTCAAAAACCTGTCTCATTCCCATATCTCAGTCCGATATACGCCGCATCTTACGAGGACAGAAACGGGAACTGTGGTTGCTCAACTGGCTCACAGAGAATGCAAAAGAACCCATCTTGCATGCAGTCGACCCTAAGCTTGAGTATCAACTAGACCATCAGCTTCCGCGATGCATCGACACCTTCATGCATCGTCTCCGGCCTGGAACTGCTTACACAAAGCCCTTTTTATTCAAAATTCAACGCGCTTCACCTCCAACACGTTCATGTGGCCACGACGACGAGCATGCCCACCACGTGTTGACTGATTCTCCCAAGCACACCACGCAGAGACGACTCGAGCAAGAGCTACGTTTATTAGATCCAACTCGAACCTTTTGGCTTGCGAAAATATTAGGTACATCGCCACCAGAGATCCTCACGAGGAAAGCATTCAACGCATTTTAAAGAGACAGAAATCGGTGATAATTACTGAGTGGACTGTGTTTACAGTGTGGGTGTGTGGGAGACGCGAGCGAACTCCTTTAAAACAGCACGGACAACATAATGGTTTATTTTTCATTTTCATTTTCTTTTGTACTACTATACTACAATGCTTCAGCGAAAAGGGGTAGCTCTCGCCAGAAGATGGCGACAGCAACTTCTTCATTTATATTTACATCAATAAAGGAAGGAAGGAAAGAGGGAAGAACAGAAAGAAAGAAAGAGGGTGGAGCTACGATTGGAACACAAGCCGCTATGGGCGATAGATAGGAAAACAGAGAGAGAGAGAGAAAGGAAGAGATGCGGCACAGACAGAAAGATAACACAACCTGCTGTAGGCGATAGAAACAGAAACAGAAAGAGATAGAGCGAGAGAGAGAGAAATAGAAAGAGGCTACCGTCAGGAGCCCAGGGGAAGAAGACGCTTTGTTAAGCCCCCAGAGCTCCGCTGGTCATTGATGTTTGCGACTGCAAAATCACGACCATTCTTTTTATCCTTTTCGTTTGATGTTCTCGCACCTAATAATGCACTTCAGTGATATCAGCGCGCGCTCTTCTGCGGGAATTGCACGAAAGAATAAGCTTTATTGCCCCGAAGCAGTAGGTGCACCACCGCGGAAGTGTGTAGAACTAATACCTGGGCAAACACTACATATTACCTGCGAAGCATTTCTTGGCAAACTCAAGTCGCTTTGACCGTATCTATCTATCTATCTATCTATCTATCTATCTATCTATCTATCTATCTATCTATCTATCTATCTATCTATCTATCTATCTATCTATCTATCTATCTAACCGCCTACGTCTTGGTGCTTCCCTGGTCGTCTCGCTCACCGGGTATACCCCAATATTTGGGAGGTAGAGTATAAATGTGTGACAAACACGAATGACTGATGCTTACATCACCAACATGTTGAACTCGTCATGTTCGTCACGAATAACGATAGTGCAATCATGTGTATTTCACTCCCGTAATGCTCGGCCAGTGGTATGCGGGACTACAGGGTGTTTTTTTTTAGTTGCAACACATTTTTAAATTATAAAAACATAAATCGCGGGAATGTCTTGTGTACCATTCGAGTATACGGATTGGCGGCCTCTAGATACAGAACATTTTCCGCACTTGTATGCATAATTAGCGAAATTACGCTAATGAACTTTTTAATTATTAGTAATTGGTGGCTACAGCAAATGAGTACTTTGGGCCCGTCCTCGACACTACCTGTCTCAACGATCAAATTTTGAATAGCGGAGTGCATGTCGGAGCTACGCGAACAATTAGTTCCCCGTGGCAGGCTCCTTGAAACCGAAACTGGACGGAAAAAGCGCGCCTGTGACTTCGATGTCACCGCCTCCCCGGATTTCGTCACTCGTTCGCGGCGCCCAACGCCGCAGATAACAAGGAGATAACGCAAGCTGCTTGCGCGGCAGGAGCGGCCGGAGCGGCGGCGACCACGGGCGAGTGGCGAATGATGATAGCCGTGGGGGCGACGACATCGACGTCATAGACGCTCTTTTTCCGTCCAGTTTCGGTTTCAAGGAGCCTGCCACGGGGAACTAATTGTTCGCGTAGCTCCGACATGCACTCCGCTATTCAAAATTTGATCATTGGATAGGTACTGTCGAGGACGGGCTCCAAAGTACTCATTTGCTATAGCCACAAATTACTGATAATTGAGTTAATTAGTGTAATTTCGCTAATTATGCATATAAGTGCGGAAATTGTTCTGTATCTAGAGGCCGCCAATCCGTATACTCGAATGGTACACAAGACATTCCCGCGATTTATGTTTTTCTAATTTAAAAAATGTGCTGCCACTAAAAAAAAAAACACCCTGTATATATACCACAGGTGTTTGAAATTCATACAGCCTGTATCAATCAAAGACCAACTAAATTTATATATAAAATTCCGCGGCTGCGGGGACCGAACCCGCAACTTTGAGAGGCATCTGAAATTTTCTGCACCTCGCTCGGTGTACTGCCTCCAGGATCGGCCTACAATTTTCTGGTCGCCGTTGCCACCAGACAGCGGCTTGGAGCGCTCCACTCATAAAACAAGAAAGGAACACCGCGTGTCCTCGCTTGCGATTTAAATGTAGACTTAACAAGCACACAGATACACATGGAGCTTACCAAGCAGTAGTGAGGTGTCAAACAAGCACGCTACCACTGGCTACAGAGGCTCCTCCCACACGGTATATAGATAAATAAACCTATTGCGACTGCAGTTGTAATGCTGGTGCTCCCTTAACATGAATTGCGCTTCTAATGCGTGATAATCACTGTCATGTAGCAATATATAGGCTATGCTTTTGTGCAGTTTGCTCGATCCCGTAGGAATAATTCAACGAACGACGCTTATCACAGCACATCCCCGACGCACCGTATTATGCATTTCTTAAGACAAAACAGGCGCCTGCGCTTTGGACTAACGTGAGCGCCAATACTACGTCGTACCATGAGCTACGATTCAGTTGCCACGGTGCTGTCTCGGTCCCGGTTAGCCCGTTAATCATACTCATGAGTGGGTAGTCATGCGTTTTGCACAGATACCTTCATACTACTTGTAACACTTGGCTGAATGCCACAGTTCATCATCGGCAATTCGCTTTTTGATTGCCTCGCATGACGCAGATTCCCACAATGTGTGGGATCAGCAGGATTTTTTCTACCACGCATTCTGGTTTACGCATGCGCGTACCACGTTTATGGTGAAGTGATTTGACATTTTTCATCGCCACATGCTACATAGCAATCCATGTGTTCTAACCGAAATTCGAACGTGTCAATCGAATATCATTAAGCTAGGCCTTGCAACGAAGAGCAATAAAACTTATATACTGTATTTGCACTTTGATTGCTTGCAACTGCTGCCATGGTTCTCTGCCCTTACTGTTAGAACCTTATTTATTCATATTATGTTCTAATAAATAAATAAATAAATAAATAAATAAATAAATAAATAAAAGAGCCCGGGGCACAGCAAACAGCAGGAGTCTTCGTGCCCTCGAGGAGCGGATCGGCTGGCCTGTTACCTGTCAATATTTTGCGAAAGCGGACGTGGAGGCATGTCATAAGTGTATTCCAAGGACGATGTGCGAATAGGCCCGCCTTTCAGAGGAGGAAGCCACGTGCTATAGTGAGGTTCGCTGGATTTTCCTGAAGCCGAATGCTTTTGAAGTGCATATCTGGAGGGTGTTTCGAGCTCCCGTAGTGAAAAACCCACACTGAAAATTCAAAGGTCTAGGTTTCGAAAATACCACGAGGATAACGAGGGCAAAGAGAAAGACGCTGCTCCCGCTCGTTTGTTTACTCGCTCTCGTTTTCTCACTTGGCCAGTGCAAGATTCTTCCCTGCTTGTCTCGCATTTTCTCTTTAGTCGTGATGCGAACTGTTGAGATGGGGCAAAGAAAAGTCAAGTATGCGAAAAAAAAAGGGCGAACGTAGCTGCGCGAGCCGGAACGTGCAGTAAAGCTCTCTCTCGCACGCGCACACACACACACACACACACACGCTTGCACGCACGCTCGCATACAAAAAGGCGGGCCTGCAGTGACGAACAAACGAAAACGGCAGTTAGAATTTGAATATGTCCTCACCGAGGAAGTTTCCTAATGACGGCGGAACCTGAGCCGCGACGAGGGGTGCAAACAGGGGCAGCACATGATCTAAGTAGTCCGTGGTGACAAAGCGCTCCTCGCAACAATGCGGGACGAAGCAGACACACTTTGTCAGACTTTCACTCAGGCGCGGCTTCATCGCCCTGTTCTCATTAGGTGGTGGCGTGTTCGCGGCGTTATATGTGCACCTTCTTGGACATGCTCGACTGGGCGCGTCATGTGATAGCATTGCTGTTGTGTGAGATGTTTAGGTGTTTGGCTGTGCCGCTGTAAACGCGCCGCTGACTAGCACGGAAGGCCAAGTTCTATTGTGGCGATGATGCGACGTTGCGTTCCAGCCTTCCAGGGTTACTGCGCGGAGAAGGGTGCTCTCAACCATGTATTTACGCTGCTCTCCAAGCGTCATATGGTTATGTTAGGTGGAAAGGCGTTAAAAGGAGGACCAAGCATGGGTCATACGCTGGACGTACAAAGCAGAAAGGGGAAAAGAGAATTAGAAGAGGACAAAGGAAAGAGGCAAAAGGAGGGCGGACAACTGAATGTGGGACCATGGCATCCTAGACTGCGCATGCTGCAGGTTTCGTTGCCATAGTGACACGCAGAACTGAGACGCAGGCGACAAGTTGTTGCCGGAGAAGAACACGACGGCTCTACGGATAAGTACCATGAGCGTTTCCTTTATAATGAGCCGGTGACCTGTGCTCCACCAAGCTCAATTTTAATTCGGCGTGATGTATGGTCTATCTGAGTTACGATTTCGTCAAAGAACTCACATTTCACAGCCTAAAATTGTGCGTGTTACTTAGAAACATTGGTTTCGATGCGGTGTTGGCCCTTCATCGCCATTTTTCCACCACATGCCTTCCAGATGTCCTTCTACTCGTTGGGCTGTGTCGCGTAAATGCTTACCTTTCCCGTGTTATCCATAAAACTTCATGCTTAATATAGGCTAGTGGCCAAACATACACCAAGGCGAATATTTTCACATCCAATCAAGACATGCTCCTTCGTTTCTTTACGTCTTCCAAAACAAGTAAATGCTTATTCTACATACGAAGTGCCGTTTTATAACAACGCGTTCGAAGGCAACCCGGCCACGGTTCAAACTAAGCGCTCCCTTCATCGTTTTGTGTTTAGCCTTTCGGTCCTTACTCAGATATTTTTCTTTTCATCTCTGCTACCTGACAAATCTTCTCTACCCGCCTGACTATGTGGATACGGCTTCTTCTTGTCATACGGCTTACACTACCAACCCCGTACTTGCTGTTGAGCCACTTTCTCTCCCTGTGAGTCAGCACTCGTCCTATGCAAATTCCTGAATTCTGATTGATTTCTGGGGTTTTACGTACCAAAACCAGCTATGATTATGAGGAACGCCGTAGTAGAGGGCTCCGCCGGGAAATTTTGACCACCTGGGGTTTCTTAACGAGCATTGACATCGCACCGTACGCGGTCCTCAACATTTCGCCTCCATCGAAATGTAGCTTCCGCGGCCGGGGTTCGATACCGCGACCCTCGGATCAGCAGCCAAGTATCATAGCCACTAGGCCACCGTGGCGGGACAAATGTCTGAACTCTTTCTCTGGCGATCTACCATCTTTCGGGTTCCTGACCCCCTTCACAAACCAAATATTTCTCTGCGCTGGTCCCACTCCAAAATAATGCCCAATCGATATCGCACTTTACAGCCTCATTTGCCGTCTCCCCGTAAGCATTTAATTCTAGGCGCCCTGCAGTTTTATGACTCGTGCCCAGTCGTGATTGCACCGTTAACTTAATGCACACCACTCATTTCCCAAATGTGAGTTAGTTCCGGAACCATCGTACACAACCGATCGAAGCACCTCGTACACATTGCAAGTCTATAATGACCTGTACCAAATGGTTGCTGCATTCCTCTTTCCCTTTTTTTCGAGATTTTGTTCCAGTACTTGGCGCCGTTTATTGGTGAACGCACGAACACCCGGCTCAATAATGTGCTAAAAGACAGTCAGGTGGTGAATCGAATCCACCAAAGCATACTTGGTATATACATTGTGGTAATTATATTTAATTAAGGCATCATTTTAAGCATCAATTTTTGGATCGTTAATTACAACGTGGCCGCGGTGTAGCGCACTGTATGACGCTTTCTCGAGTGGGAAGATTCTGCTCTTTTTTGATGTTCGTTTGATGTCACATTGGTTGTGAAAGGCTCCAATGGCCAAGTAAATCAGTATGTGAGATACACGTGATGACTGAATGAATTCGGCTTCGGGATGGGAATTGAGTGCGCAGTTCGACAGTTCAATTCTATGGCATGAACGGGCGCCATAACGACCAGCGAATTGCTCTGATATGATTGCGGTCAGGGCCTCTGCGTTTGGCTCCACAATATTACTGCGAAAGCGACTGTGTACGGTTGCATTATTCTTGCTCCATGGTACCACTGCGCGACTTCGATGCAGATCACGCACTGCACTCGCCCCCACACGCATCAAGAGCTTGCTGGGATACGTGTACGCAACGAAACGCACATTTAAGAGCTAGTCGAGCCAGTGCCGAAATGGCCCAGTTCGCCACTCTGGACGACAGTCTAATGAGCAGATGAGGCCAGCTGAAGTGAGAAATTCTACGGCACGTGTTTATACATGAAGTCACGAGATGATATTGCTGAAGGGAACGTGAAGTAAAGCAATGTTCAATAATAACTGCAAACATATACGAAGGTATTTTTTGCAATGCTGGCTATCGTAACACGCCCCGTAAGGACGACGTACACAGTATCTCAACGATACGCTGATTTGACGAAGTGCCACGGATGATGAGCCTATTCAAGAAATAGAAGAAATCGATGGCCGATATTTTTTTCGTGGTAGAGGAAGGTACAAACTCCTGGTAAAACACTGGACGCAAGCTTGAGCCAAAATTTTCCACAGTTTATTTTGTAAGTTTTGTAGACATTTCTCGAGGCAAATACGTGACAATATCGCACAGCTTGCGGGGACTTTGTTTCAAAAGTGACTCTCGTGACAAATCTCTTCGCCGTCCTGTGGTGCTGCTTTGTTTCAACTGAGGTTAACTGGTGTACCTGTAGTACAGTGTTTGCTGTGGACATTAAGGTAGGAGCTCTGTAGTCAACACTAAATCCTAGCAAGGAAAAAAGTATTCGTGTGCTGCACATGCTGCGTGTGCTGTGTCTTACTTCGTATATCATATCATGAATTCTTATCGCATTCACTGCTTCAACCTTCTTACGAAAATGTGATTTTTCGTTATGCGTAGTCAATCTCGCGTGGCTTGTGTCGGGAGCCATAAATACGGCAGTTTCGTTTATATCTGGTGGCAGTATAGTCAAGGAGCTAGCAGGGTCCCTCAATACTCTTTCTGGCCACGAAACTCCCGGCGTCACTCTGTGGTAGGGCTTCGCCGCGTGCGGCGCTGGCGTAGTAAGGAGGCTGACGAGGAGGCCGGAGGGGGATGTCGGAAGGGTGATCGCCATTAGCGGAGTGTAGGACAGGCGCGGTGGTGTTTGCGGTTGTTGCTTTTTTTTTCTTCGCTGTCACCTCGACGTATTTCTCCACGTAGGGACAGCGATGCCTAACACTTTGTGCATGCCAGGCTGTCGGTCGGGATACAAGGGCATCGGCGAAAAAGTATCCTTTTTCTATTTACGAGCCGACACAGAATAACGCAAGTACAGCGGTGACCCCGCGACAAGAGACGGCCGGATTTTTGTTCAACTCCAGCAACGTTCGCGTACGTGTGTGAAAAACATTTCTAGGCTTTGTACATCATTCGTGCGGACGTGTCCACAGTGAATGGGAGCGTTGTGCCAATGCCTCGCGATCGCCGCAAACTGGTGGAAGACGCCGTACCAAGAATTTTCGAATATTTGCCTTCCTACTCAACGAAGCCAAAGCAGCGTTCACGTGCCCAAACACGGCGCTAACCTGTAAAAAGGCTGTGATAACATTCGTCAGAACGCCCGGCAACGACAGTCGCAGCTGCGGACGTCGACAATGCAGCCGAAGAAGAAATTCACGGTAAGTCTTGCGCATGCCGCAGCTTGCTCAATACGCAGGCAAAATGTGGCACCACTACCAGTATAAAATTTTCCTTTTGTCACTATTTACCGATGCAGTACAAACTGCAAATCGCAGTGGCTGTGCCGACGCAGTATGCCAACAGAGGTAGCCGTTCGTATGGCATCGGAGATGCAGAGTGAAGGCACAATTTGGAGGTGCACCCTGACCACCTTCTGCGCCTTCTGCAAATTCTTGAAGAAGACATAGAAGAATGCATTGCGGAAAAAACAGCATGATAATGACTGTACGAATATTGTAAGAAACATCATGATGGACAACCTCACTTCCTCCGCCAGTATCGGTTGCACAACACATTTTGTCAGCACTACGGCTGAAATTGTGCAGTTGTTTATTAAGCGCTGTTCACACTTTTTTAACGCGCGAATGGAACGCACTATTTCGTGCTGCCACTCTCCCATCCTGTCCAGCGACAAGTAGAGGAAAGCAGTGTAATAAAATGTTAGTCTAAATTCTTTTTTTTTCCTCTGCTTCTTCCACTACACCTGCCAGTCTAAAAATAAGGCAGTTTTAATTGCAACATCTGCTAGTGCTCATGGCCATTTGTATCGATAATTGCGAGTAATTACCGCCCCAAACTGGATACAACGGCATTAATTCCACTCACACTTACCTACAAGACATTGCATGCCTAGCGCAATTCGGAATGCTATGCACTGTTACGTAAACGCCAACGCAAATTCGCTATCTGTTGAACACTTGGCTGCTGACCGAAAAGGTGCCGGTTCATTTGCGGACGTGGCGGTCGTATTTTACATTGACGCGAATATGCCGATTATTGAGGCATGTACTGCGCATTACAGTACACATTAATGAACCAAAAATTAAGCAGCACTCCACTACCGCTCACATCATGAACAGCAATTATTGACAGATCTGAAAGGCAGAAATATTTCGCACATAGAAAGCTATAGCTGGATTTAAAAAGCAAGTGTACAAGCGAAACTAGAGAGACGCAAGGAAGAGTGTAGCTTGAATAACCTAGTGATACACGAGCTCCGAGTTTATTTTAATTTGCGCTGGTATTTTTGTCGAAGGACTCGGATGACTCATTCGGGTGATAGCTACTGCGACGGCAATAAGGGAATGGAATAATAGAAAGACAGTAATGCAGGTTCTCACTCGATAGTGTTATGAGATTTGTTTGCGGAAAACGAGAACCCTTCAAATGGACACCACGCATATCGCTAATATCGAGGAACTGCAGGCCACAGCTGTAATTCCAGGATAGCGTCATATACAGGCTTCCTTGTTCAATGAACGTGCGAAATTCCCATTGGCAGCATCGTAATATCCCAGAGTAAGCCGAAACTAGCAGGGGATGAAGGCTGCAGGGCGGCTAGCGCACGGTGAAATACACCGTAATTTATAGCCCAGGCTGTGTTAGTTGTGTCATTCAAGCCCGAAAAGCAACCGTACAAGTATTAAGGAAAGCTGGTATAGACACGAACGCAGACGAAACTGCGTCACTTGATGGACGACCTGCGTCAAACCATTGGCAGCAATCAATGATTTCACCCACTAAAGAACGCCCATTCAGCATTATTTCGCCTAGGGTATAATCACTGCAACTATCAGTTAGCCGACACAGTGAAGTGCAAAAATCTGGCAAAATGTTTTTTATGCCAAACACTCACGCGTAGCGCGTAACTGCTCCTTCCAAGCGCGGCTGAGCGATGCCCTTCTGCTCACGGTGGCGTCTCTGGTGGCTATTTTTGTCCCTAAATGAAACATCGGCGGGAGTTTCATGACCAGAAAGAAGTATTGGGGGACTCTCAGGTAGTCACACTACGGTTTCTTTTTAATAGTTTTAACAGAGGAAAAAACCAACAGACATATAACAACTGAAAATTTGGACTACGCGCTTAGACGCTCGTGAATATAGTCTATAAAGAAAATTGAGAGACAACTATACATGTAAAAGAAGTTTGATTACCCGGCAAGAAAGTCCGTAATGAAGGGTGAACGCTATCAAGTAAAAGAAGAAAAGCTCCCCCGAACTCAACTCTCCAGACGCTGACTGATCGGAAGATGTTACTTTAATAATCCCACTTCGTATAGGCCCATGAATGGATTACGGGTTAAAAAGATAAAAAGAAAACTTGCGAGAAACTTTGGACGCAACATTTCGCGCAGTAAGGAATCTGAAACTAGAAAAGTTTTATTTGCCAAAACCATGTCACGGGCTGCACGAAACATTCAATGAAGGTGTGAGTGAACGATACGCGTCCAATGGCACTGAAGGGCTAGAATTCTCTCTCAGTGAGCGCAAAACATGGAAGACATGAAGGGAAACACCGAGATACTGAGGAAGCACACGCTTCCGGGGTGTAACAGCCACAATTCATGCAATATGCTTGAACTGTTCAGGTTATCCATTTGTGCCCCACAGACAGCACGGAAGTGCTCTGTGACGGAGAGAGCGTCATGGATAATGAATGTGTCCGTGCAGAAGAATGCGAGATCGCATGATAACATACGTTCAGTACCAAGGAGGTTTACTCAAGAAAGAAGACTATAAAGCAGAAAATGTTCTACCGATGACCATGGCTGACATATTGAAGGAATGTTCACGTTTGAAAGAACACCGAATAAAATCGACGAGTCGCACCTGCTGTCTATCCGCTAGCCAGGGCTGAGGCGAAAGAATGTGTCGGATGAAAGAAGCGAATGAGATAGATGAGGAAGGAAAAGTAACTCCGCTCCTTCACAAGAGTGGAACGCCACATACACCTCTCCTCTTCCTCATCCTCGGAAAACAAATTGTTCGCAAGCGTCTGTGAACGTTTGCTCCAGTTCATGTGGGCAAAAGAGTGATACTTCCTGCGTTGAATATTGCCCGATCCATCGCGCCACTGTTCCTTATTGTGGACGAAATTCTCTTTTTTTTTTTGCGCACGTTATTTGCGCTTAGGAAGTCACGCACAGAGTAGAAGGCAAATGTAGTAATTTTTAACCTCCCTAATCGGCCATAAATAAAGGAAAATAAGGCGAAAATCTTGGAGAACACGGGGGCACGATAGCTGCGACACAGGCGCGCACTTATTCAAATGGTTCATGTGTCGGAGGCGCTGTTTCATTCGACCCCATTTCAGCGCGGTTTCCATCTCCCCGGGCAGAACACGTCGGCATTGCTTGCCTTATCTTTAGTGTTTATATTGTCGAGAACACAACACTCGAGTGCCGAGTCAAATTCATTACATCATGTTGCAACGTAATTTTTCAGCCACTAGAAGAGTAACTATATATATATATATATATATATATATATATATATATATATATATATATATATATATATATATATATATATATATATATATATATATATATATATCATGAAGAGGTTCTACAGAGCAAGTTAAATTTAAAATTTACTAAACGTATGCACTTGCGCTCGCAATCGCGGATGCAGATTTCACAGAAACCCGATATGTGAATTGCATACTTAGTCAGTTGTCGAACAACAGTTACAGTAAAACATTGTATGTCGTTACAAATTACATTTAGCTCACTATAGGAAAGAAATGGTTAATAACATCCTCGCTTCTTGTGTATTATTACTACATCTCATGAAAATTTACAAATACCTCACGGGCATAAAGTGCTCAGGCTCAGGCTAGCGGCTATCGGGGCGACATTTTGATAGATGGACCTATCTTCGCCGAAGGCGTCTCGACATCCTTGGCGTGTTAGTTATACAAGGGCGGCGTAGTGAACGAGATTGAAAAACAAAGAAAAGAAAGAAGACAGCGCGAACACCACATGACATCTATTCGCTCTGTGCTTTGCAACCACGTCGATAACTAACCCATCTGTACAACACGTCAAGGACGGCCAGGCACCTTTTGCGAACATGGGTTTATCTATCAAAAACGTCGTCCCGCTAACCTTATCAATCCAATCCCTGCTTTTGCATCCCCTAGTGCGCATTGTGTTTGCCATCTGCTGGCTTCCACCTGTACTTTGGATCACAATGATAAAGAAATATAAGGCAACCGAAGGAAGAAGCTCCAGCACAACACTCCACGTGATCCAGAAATAAGAATATGGACCCTAGAGGCAAGAGTCGGAATACCGCACTTGACGACAGCTCCGGGACAGCATGCTGGACAACGCGCCGAGTTTGGGCTCCACGTTTTGAAGATGACAAAGAGATGAGCGCTGCATTAAAGAAGTAAGCGTAGGGGGAGAAACATGGAACTGCTGGGACTTACCCAGCAGCAAAGGAGCGTCGAATGTTGAAAGTCGCGCACTTCAAAGGAAAGTGAAGGGACAACAGCGAAACAACCATTGTTTATACATATATGGCAGACGCTGACGCATTAAAAAGGAAAAAAAATGAACAGAAAAGTGGGATAAAGCGTGAAAGAGGGAAGAGAAAGAAGGAGAGAAACAATAAGCATGTTTAATTCAGAATGCATCTTTGGAGAGGCGTCCTTATACAAGGATGTCTCGAGAACAAGCCGCGTCCTGGGCCTTTGCGACCGCACAAAGCTCATTCTTTTGGGTTGGAGCTGGCCAAGGCTCCACGCAAAAGCTCGTTGGGATGTGGAGGGTTTCGGTAGGAATTTTCCGCATCCGCCTGCTCTATGACGAAGAGTTACGGGTTCCACACAATTATCTCGGCAACGTCGCTCTTGCGGAGATATACAAAGCTCCTACATAGCAAAAAAAAAAAAAAATAGTCTCCTTGTTATATACCTGCAACTGTCCTATAATATGGCACGATCGTAGCATCTTATTTGCGGCTTGAGCCCGAAAGTCGCAGGTGCTGAACTGAGAACTGCTTTTTACGACAACGCGAGGCACATTTGGTTCTGCCACGTTTTGTCACTCTTGCCTCAGGGAGACGTTATATATAGGAAACGAACCGAAAGGGACGGGGGGGTTTTGAAAGGCGATCCGCTAGCGATTTAGATGGGTCGTCATTGCCACTGGCAGCAGCTCTGGGATCCAATACACATAAATATTCGCACCTCACGCGCGTAAATTCTCGCTAGCTTTCTCTACCACGCTACGAGCTTTCGCCTCCCATTATTCCCGTTTCTGCTTTCCGAGGTAAACGTTAGGCCTCGAGGCTTGCGTCAGACTAGTTTTCCACGTCTGCCAGGAACGGGAATCCTGGGACAGTTGCCTCGTAAATCATGACCAGCAGGGCAAACTTTTGTCGCTCGCCTTTGCTGTCTCAAAACGTGGCTGTAGCAGCTACCAAAGTGCTGCGCTTGACGAATTTGGCGCTCATACCTCGCCCGGCTGTGTATTCCGGATTCGTACACTTGTTCTCTGAGTGTACAGTGTCGTGGCGCTGCCGTACTGCTTTCACCGTTACATATGGGGAATGGATCTAGGGATCGTTTCTTTGTTACAGACAACCGAATGAATTCAACAGACAATAAGTCATAGGAGAAATATTTGCATTTTCAGCTGTAGTTTAGCAATTATCACATAAAAGAACGGAATGAAAGCGGACGAAAGAAACACATGTGTCGTCGGAGGGGACCGAACCCACGACCTTCGCTGCTGTCAAAGTGAAAATTCATTCAATGTGCATAGGCACTGCGAATCCCCAGCTGGAGATTATAATTTGCGATATATAGCTTAAGGTAAATAATTAAAATTTATTTTGTGAATTTCTACATTTGGGCGAATGAGGTAATCGAGTTGACGAGCTACCCTCAGTCACAACCCATATTTAAAATTCTCCATCGAAAAAAAAAGACAATTCGGTGTACTGTAACTATCTTAGAAGCACGTAGGCGTATAATTCGAATTATTAAAGTGTTCATTTTACCTTGAAGTGCTTCCTGCAAACCTGCAGCCGTTTGTGCCACAAGTCCATCTAGGTCGTTATTTGGGAATAACAACAAGGTGCACGCATAAGGGCAGATGTCGGCCAATCGGAACGTTGAACATACCAAGATGGGCGAGCAAATCGATAACTACGTTTGTCACGCATTGTTTCGGGAGCGGCGATCTTGATTTTGCATATTCGATTTAAATTTCCCAAGCGTCTAGCGTAAGAATGCTTGTTATCAGCGTAGCATTGTTCGGCCTGGTGTGTGTGCGTGTGTGCGTTTTACAAACCATGCTTTATAGTTAGAAAATAGTCTGAATAATAAGCAGGCGGGCGAGTCATAACCTTTATAGCTATTTATACTCTTATCGTTACCGGTATACGCCTGACACGTGTTACCTCGCTGACATTAGCGTACCGAGTATAGATTAAAAAAGCGGACACACAAAGTTGAAAATGGAACATCCGCCGCAGGCCGCGACGTCGCGTGCGCAAAAGCGTCTGCCAAATCTCACCTTGTGCTTGTGAAACGCCTTAGGCAGCTTCCACCCATAATTGCTACCGCACCCATATGTGATGGAGATACTAACGAAGCGAAGCCGACCACCCACGCCTTTCAACGTGAATCTGTAAAGCGTTTTCTAGAAGTTGTGAGGGACGCAATTTTTTCAAGCAGTAAGCCTCTTGAGACAACTTCACAAACTAAAACAGCCACTCAATGCATCAGCATGAGCTCAATATGATTGAGTTGGTTTGTCGGAACGTGGATCTGGGGTTCGTGTAAGGGCTTAGCAGATTTGGCGATGTCAGCACTTACAAAAAAGCACTTACAAAAAAAAAAGATGAAGAAAGGACTGGTCTGTTTGTAGGTGTCTGTCATCATTGCCAGGCCCAAGAAGGATGCCTGGTGAAGCCATATTTTAAGGGACCGACAACCAGCCAGAACGTTTGTTGTGAAGACCCTGGAATATAGTGATGGATTATAGGGCATCCGTTACGTGAGTTGGGTAGGCTTTGTATTTGTAAACTGAGTTTGAATATCATCGAAATCGCTACATGGCGTCGCCTACAGTGGCGAAGCCTTAATAGTGACTTTTGAACTCTTTTAAATTACAGTGCGCCGCCGGCTGTTGTCCAGGTGGCCATTACTCGGGTTTAAAATTACTGCCTGTGTATGAAAAAGGCAACCCCCCCCCTTTTTTTTTCTTTGTTCCTTGCTCATTACGCCGTAAAAGGAGTTGATGCTGAGAAGCCGGGCTGCCTTCGCGGCAACCGAAAACCTGCGTTCACCTGCGGCGCATGCGCGCGGCGTCTTCTGAGTAGTCGCGCGCATGCGCTGTCTCGCCCTATACTGGCACACACACACACACACACACTAGACAGCTGTCGACCGATGTTTACAACACGTGTTTCGTGTATGACTTCATTGGAATGAAAAAACACTGATAAAGGACGTCTCACGGCCTTTTCGGCGTTGCCGTTCCATGATTAGACACTCTGAGCGGTAAGCTTTCCGTTGCACTAACGAAAACATGCACCCAAAAATTGATTGTCAGTTCCATTAAGAGTTCCAGACGACCCCGCTTACAATTCACGTAAACGGAGCTCGTGAACCTGACACTACCGTCTGCCTGTCTGTGTCGAGCCGAAGAAAAAAAAAAATCGCAGCTTGCACTGGAGGTGCAAGGCTAGGTGACAGCGGAGCTGGTGGCCTTCCCCTCCTTTCGCCACCCTCATCCTCACTCCCCTTCCGCACCTCCTTTCTGTACCCGATATACATGAATGTGCTTTGCTATTCCCCACGCAGCCCCGCCACGGTGGTCTAGTGGTTATGGCACTCGGCTGCAGATCCGAAGGTCGCGGGATCGAATCCCGGCCGCGGCGGCTGCATTTCGATGGAGGCGAAATGTTGAGGCCCGTGTGCTGTGCGATGTCAGTGCACGTTAAAGAACCCCACGTGGTCGAAATTTCCGGAGACCTCCACTACGGCGTCTCTCATAATCAGACGTGGTTTTGGGACGTTAAACCCCATGAATCATCATATTCCCCACGTACAGGGGCATTATATTATTATTCTTATTATTGTTATTATTATTATTGAAGCAGCGTAAGCCGGTCACATGGCTATTTGTTGGAACACCCGCCTGCTGCGCAGACTACCTCGCTTCGAGTCCCACTCGAACCCAGCTATAGCGTTCTTGCGATGTTAGCATAAAGGAAACGTGAAGTAACTAGGTACAAAAAAGGATTGTTTCAGTTTAAGCAGAGAGGACAGTGAGGCTTTGTTCTAGTTCCCCTGTGGCGCATAGCCGATAATGCCGAGTTTTCAGGTCGCGATAAACATTGTACCTCGAGCAAGAACACCTTCCCTGTTAAAAAATTGTGAAAACGACTGACAAGTAGGTACAAGCAACCACACGATACCCATGTCGATAATGCAGCGCGTCTTTCGTCTTTTCTATTGCTGTATATGCGCACTTCATTGTGGTGATACCTTTGGAGCCCCGCATGTGTGGCATTCCTTTCTGTGCACCCTGTCGCTGTCTACTTCCTGCGCTGTGCTGAGGGTTCTAATTTGCATCCTGCGAAGTACCTTTACTTCCGCGTGATCGGATTCCTCCTGAGCAGTCAGCAAAGAGGCCCCGGTGATGCTCGAAATTGAATGGCGCCGTGGAAGGGAAAGAAAAAAAAAAGAATTGAACGGGCATTCTGCCCGTTCTTTCCTTTCCTCGGAACGTCGTATATACTTGGGCGATTCAATGGGTGAACACGGGTAAACTGGGTCAACAACTTTTCTGCAGCGCTGTGTATACATGCTCGGCGTGTGCTCTATACACGGAGCACCATCGCTGCGCAGTTGGCTGCTAATTAGCGAGGTGTCCCATTCGGCTGCTCTTACCTCGCTCTCCGTGTGTGGAATGGGATGCGCGTGCCTTCAGGAAGTCGAGTCGCTAACATTCGGTTAAATTGTAAAGTAACCTTAATTTTTCAGAGCCGTATTCCGTTCATAACAAGGTGCTGTATATATGTAAGTACAGCTGCATTTGTGCTGACATCAGGACGAAGCGCTCAGCCGAGGTCTCCAACCTTTTCTCCCGGTTTCTGACAATTCTTCAAAAGAATTCTTCCTATTCCTGCTCGACCTACCGAGTCGAACAGCTTCGTATAGGGTAGGTCTTTCAGTCACGTTCTTTACTTCGTTTTCCGACGGGACTGGTGCAGTAGGGCTGACAGGAATGTGCTGTGTGTACATTCGATATATAGGAGGGAACAAGGAATACGAGCGGATGTGCGAAGAAGGTAGAGAGAAAGCAAAAGATGGAATGCGTGCTATGCGGCGGATATCGCGAGCAAGGTGCTGAACGCAGGAGGGCTAAACGAAACGGGATGGGCGGCACATATCTGGCTTGGAGAGAGCACACTCTGAGCATGAGACAGTGGCGACAGCTGCACCACCGCCATTAAGGGCTACACCACTCTATATTGCCGGAGCACCGCAGAGTGCGACGTCTAGTGAAAAGGTGACGAAGCGGCGCTTGTCTCGGCAAAAGTTGAACAACTTGCCGCACTTTGATCCTGAAATCAGCGATTATAGAGCGCAAGTAAAGAAACGCGTTCGAATCGGCCGCTTCCCGGAACACAGCGCGAACCAAAATGCAAGGACAGAAGAACGACACAACAGGCAGCAGTCGTGCTGTGTCGTCCTTCTTCCTGCGATGTTTTAACACGAAAGTGTTTCATTCCGGGGTCCACCACGACGACATACGTCACTACCGTAACGGATATGATACAGTAAACATGTGAGAACACTAAAGAAAAACACTCAGAAAAACATCCGTTGTTGCGCTGGGAATCCAACTCACAGCCCCCCACGCCACGACGAAAGGTGCCCGGTGCGCTACCACTGCATGCGCTAACGCCGCACACGCTCGAGGCCCTACGAACGCATCTGATGCCCTTTCTTGTCGCTTGTTTCCCGGTACCTTGACGCGCACCCGCGGCGTTCTTTGGAACGTGCTCGGAATGGCGTTGCCATCGAGGAGAGGCGAAGTGAAGTACAGTGCGGCTTCTCCTCTCCTGAATGACGCACCGTTCCAGGCATGTTTCAAAGTGCACCTGGAAGCGGGCGCGCGGAGCCGCGTCGCCTGTCCCCTTTCGTCGTGGATGGCGTTTCGCCGCGGCCGCGGCCTGCTGTGCGAGCGTGATGGCCAAGAAGTAAACTGCTGCGTTAAGCTCTCAAAGCCGGCAACAGCGTTGGCGGGTCACTGTGGCGCAGATAAATATGATTGATGCCTTTCTCGCCCGACATTTACGTAAACATCGACTGTGTCCAGTCATCACGTAAACTACTTCAGTTACCACAAGTACAAGGGGTTGGTCAAGAATGTTATGGGGTCGATGTATGAACGCGGGTTCATCCACGTCGAAGGGTGCCGTGCCAGCGGAATACCGAGAGAAATGAGCAAGTTACCCCCTATGTATACAATAAACATTCAACTGTTTATGTGAGAACACAGTCCACTTTCGCGTTATACCGCTTCCTCTGATGGAGGGATTAGCCACATATTTGTCCTTTCGTTCGCGCTGTGTGGCAACATTCTGTTGCATCGACTCGCCCAATAGATATTGAATTAGACGCTCATACTTTGCTGCAGATGCATTCGAGCCGCAGGGAAGATCTACGCATACTCGAGTCGTCTGGACGTATGGTTTCTTTTCTGGTTTTGTTTGTTTGTTTGTTTGTTTTAGTGTGTTGGTTTGCTGAGCCGTCGAATTGCCTCCACGGAAAGATAAATGAGGCGCAAAGAACATTTGTCTCTCCGTGCGACATACGCACTGGTGCCTCTGATGACTGCGTAAAACTGAGCCCGACATGTGCGTGCACCACGGGTAGTAATAAGTGTATATGTCGCTTTAGGTGGCTATAAATTGCCGCGTAGCGGCGCAAGGGCAGTACACGCTAACAGCCGACACGAGTGAGCGCGCGGCTCGTCGGCGCAGGTGGCTGACGCTCGCTCATGCGCTCTGTACGAGTGTAAACCGGAACAGGATACGCGTCCCTTGTTTCGTCTTATTAACAAGTACGCGCGCGTCCCCACGAGCCTGTTTTGCAGTCACAGCAGCGCGCGGATATTTAGAATCGCCAGCAAAAGGCTGCGGCGCGATATCATTTTGCGCGTGTCAATTAGCACACGCGCGGTGAATCCCTGCCGCGGTCCATTCAATTTTTAGGAAGATGCGTAAAACGCAGAGAGGCTGCTGAACCTTATTGTGACGCAGATCGGTATCGGTCGCGTTACCGACAGTATCATTCGTGAAGTGAATGAGTTATGCCGCACATTAGATGTTGATAGGCGATACGTAGCTCTGGTCGGCAAACCGTATTTGTGGAGTGTCGGAGCATATTCATTCAGACTTAGATTGCGTAAGCGCGTTTCGCTTAGCAGCCACCAAGCGCTAAGCAATCGCACTTACGCAAGAGAATTCGCTCGGCACTGCGGACACAGTGCTGTGTGTACTTACACATTTTACGTGATTTTGCCCCGTACTGTTCATGTTGACTCTGAGGTTATTCAAGGGCACCTTCCAATGAGATCTATGAGGCTTGCGCATTAAAAAATGCATTTTTAGATATAGTAAAGAACCCAAGGATATCAAAATTAATCTAGAGTCCCCAGCTATACGGCGTCCATCATAGTCGTGCCGCGGTTTCTCACGTGATACACTAGAATTTGATTTTAGCGATGCTGCCGATTCAATAGACCGATCTCACCGCGCTGTTTCACTGCGCCACCGCTGCCGCAGTGCATGCCGGAACTTGTAGTACTCGCGGTGCTCGCGGCGGTCGCGGTACGCTCAAATGCATGGCTGGTGCATCGGCGAACGGCGTTAACGAGCTTTATCGGCCTTAATTTCGAAGAGTTGTGGTGGTTGGATTTACGTCTTATGTGCCTGGATGCTACAAGAGCAGCCTGAAACAAAAGCGCTTCGGTTTCTCTCGTGTTCGCGAAGAATGTCAAGCTCCGGCAGGAACTGGTGCGTCGGACAGACCGGCTCCTACGGCACACGGCTTGCTCAGCAGTGTTTGTGAATTTCGTGTTTTTTATACATGACACTTTAGCAATGCCCTACAGCGTCGTAATAGCTCAGGCACATCACGGACGGACCGATCAGTGACAGCTGCGATTCATAGCCTGTGAATTATCACCTTGACGGGCGATCTCCGCCAACGGCGTCGGAGTGGATACAGCTTGTGTTCTGGACAAAATTGTGCTCTCTAGAAATTGCTTAACCTCTTGCGAGCGATAACGGCAGTCAAGCGTCAACGTGAACAAAAGATCTGATACAAGCCCAGCTTAGCGCATACTTCACGCTGAGCAGGGCTATTGATACGCCACGCTGGCATCAAATAGCAACCATCGGTGCCGCCGGTGTTTTCGTTTTCAATGTGTAATTTTATTGCGATCACAAGTTAAAGAGTAAATACCAATGATAAAACATGTCATCTTATGTGCGCGAGCGGCTTTCATAGAGTCATACGCCTACTGAGATAATGTCGACGCAGTTTTGAAGCGGTAAGGCCTAACGACGACATCGGCGCCGAGCCTTCGGGTGTGAAGGCGGCGGGCAGAGCGGGCTGCCGCTTTTTCGTCGGTTTGCACCTGTCGCCAAAGTTACTCACGGACTCATCCGTACTTTATGCAGCAGGAACTGCTTGTCGTTCGTGATATTAGCAGCGGCCCGTAAGTTTTCGCTAACGGTGTGCGGCAGGTCATTGTTCCGCTAAGGTGGACGCGCCTTTAAACTCTTCATCGCGATCGTTTTCCACTCATTCACATCTAGCACATCACTGTGATCGAAGCCCTGTACTAACAACACACTGTGCATGGAGAAGTTTTGCTTTGACAAAACAAGCGCAAATTCATTCCCTTCGACTGAGTCTTCAGTTTTCACCATTCCGCGCTCTTGGCGTTCTATCTCTGTACGATACGTGCTCTGAGACGTCTTTACGTGTTTTTTTTTATTATTGCGAATAATTCAGCGAATACGGGTAACAGCAATTCGAAGCGACGCGGGCGCACGGACTAACGACGAGATCGTGACCGGGTCTCCTGTTTACATTCCACTTTTTCTTTTCTTTTTTTTCCCTAATAGCGCTACATCGCGGGACAAATTTAAATGAAACACGGCCACAGGAGGTTGGGACATCGTTTTCTGACGCGTTCAATCGTCGTCCACGCCAAGGTTACGTGAAAAACACCACTAAACTTATAGCATGCAGCATGCACAGCCGTAGCAGCTGTGCTTTGAGAACTACAACTAAGATGGCGGCGGCGCCGCTCCTGGAAACTCGCGCATGCGCAGAACGCTCGGTGAGATCGGTCTATTGCTGGCACTGGCGGCACTTATTGTGTTGGGGACAGAATGGAATAAGGCTCGTTTATGACGGGTTTTGGAGGTCAACAAAAAAGACGTACCTCAGGAGCTCTCTTTCGAACATGAACTGTATAACAAACTAGCGTTTCTCGCGGCAGCCACTTCACTGAGGCAGATTAGCCTAGTTGCCCTTAAGCAACAAATTTTAAATCCACTCGCCGTATAAGACTGAAGCCCGCACATGTGAACAGTTTTTACACGACAACAGTCTTCTTTAAGAACGCGGGTTGGCTAAAAGCAGGGGAAGCTCACGAGAGGAAAGATTTCTAAATTAGAGAAGAGGTATTTTATTCACGAATTTATTTTCGCAAAAAGACAGCGAATATCTGAAAGCAAAAATAAAATCTTTTCTGCGATATGAAATGTTGGTCAGTAACCAATGAATACCGCAGTTGCATAAATGACATCCATGCACACACCAAAAAAAGGTTAAAGGTAGGAACTGCATGGTTAATAAGAGGTATGAGCGAGAAAACTGTGGAATACTTTTGATTATTGTGATAATTTTGAGTGTACAGTAAATCCTGAACCATTCTCTTTCCTTTAATACATTCCCCAAGGAAAAAAGTTAAATAACTGAACACAGACGTATAGTTTTATTGTGGATTTACATACACGTAGTCATAACGCGTTTTTCTTTAACACTCCAATATTTCATAATTCCTGTTCAAACGACGAGGTGCTACGTCGAAATAATGCTGGGTCAAGTGAGCAGAACTCCGTATTTTCTACGAATAATTCTGATCAAATTAGTCTCTCAAGCATTGTCTAATCAATAGGCATGCCGACGTTTTACGCGCGAAGTTCGAATGTAGAAATTGTAGAAGCAGTGGGACCAAAGTGAAAGACACCGAGATTATTCGAGGGCAGACGGAGTGCTTTGTTAAGTGAAAGCGCCTCGTTGAAAAGATTTGGACCCCCCTTTCGCTCCGCTCTGTGAAAGTATTCGATCAGAAGCAAACGCGCGGGCAAATACCGACGCGCAAGCACTTCCTTTCATGACGATAATGGTTTTTGCGAAAAGACACGGACGTTCAGGATTACTATACACAGCTTCACACACACACACACACACACACACACACACACACACACACACACACACACACACACACACACACACACACACACACACATCTTTGAAGGTCGCGGGATCGGATCCCGGCCACGGCGGCTGCATTTCGATGGAGGCGGAATGTTGAGGCCCATGTGCTGTGCAATGTCAGCGCACGTTAAAGAACCCCAGGTGGTCGAAATTTCCGGAGACCTCCACTACGGCGTCTCTCATAATCAGAGCTGGTTTTGGGACATTAAACCCCACAAATCATCATCAGCCTAGAAGCACTGCTCCTGCTGCGCGCAGAAAAGGCAATCTAAAGTACAGCTAAAGTCTACCGGTGCAGCGTTGACGTTGCGTCGGCGTCGTTTCTTCGTTGCGGCATTCAAGCGCACTCCGCATCCCTGAAAGAGCCCCGTTCCTTCGTCGACATAGGGAGAACGCACGACAATAGTAGCCTCAACAGTGGCGGCGATTGCCGCACTGACGTCATTTCTGCACATCGTGCCTCTGTTCACTGCGCAGTGAAATCGATCTTTACTTCGAGATTTCGCTTCTTATCATGTTAAACAAGATGTTTTACTTGGGTGAAGCGTATTCGTTCTAGATATTTCCGCAAGTCACCGCGCCCACCCACGGTGGTCTAGTGGCTATAGTACTAGGTCGCTGATGCGAAGGTCGCGGCATTGAATCCCGGCCGCGGCGGCTGCATTTCGATGGAGGCGAGATGTGGAGACCCGTGTGCTGTGCGATGTCAGTGCACGTTAAAGAACCCGAGGGGGTCGAAATTTCCGGAGCCCTCCACTACGGCGTCTCTCACAATCAGAGCTGATTCTAGGACGTGAAACCCCAGAAATCAATGAAGTCACGACTGCTACAATTACCGTGCGGCAATTCTTTAACGCTGTTTTGTAAAACGGTGCGAAGCTAAAGTCTTACGAGCACCACTCACAGCACGGCTGCGGTCGAAATCACAATAAGAAAGGTAGCGACGAACGACATCTCCCGAACACGCGCCAAAGTGAACATCTGTCGAGGACATGTCAGGTTAACGTAAAAAAACTCGGGACAATTATGTTTTATGGTTGTTATAATAGCCTCATTTTGCTTCGACGTCCTAACGCTGGAGGAAAAATTTTTGAACAGTTGACAGAAATTGTCAAGATGGTCTGAAAGGGAAAATGACAAACAGTGTACGCTGATCTTGAAGGCTTATCAAAGAATAAAGAAAATAAGAAGAAACAGGTGAGCAAAAGTTGATGATGTCTCTTAACGGCTGTCATCACGGTACTTCGGTAACAGCAGTAAGTAACGCTGTGTGTTTCTGGCACTGGACCCGTAGCAAATGGAGTCACGCGACGTTCATATATAAACCGGACTGCCATCCAAACAAGAGAGAACTTCAGGGTAAGGTGGAGGGTCGCAGTGATGAAAAATCGTTGAACAGGAAATGTCACCGAATTCAAAGTAGCCCCCCCCCCCCCCCCTTTAAGTGGATTTGGCTTCCTCATGGCTGCAAACATCTTCCTTAGCAGCGTTGTGAGGTACGCACTGCTCGCTCTTCCTCAACTTCAAAGGTGGAGGACGAAAAGAGAAAGCATTTACGCAAATAAAGAAATGGAAAAAGGCAGAAAGGAATTGGTTATCAGAGACGCGTGGGTGGACCCATATAGAGCAAGGTAGGAACAACACTGACGCTGATCTCTTCAGAAGTGGGGGTAGAAACCCTAAATTACAAAATCTTACGGTGCTAGTTACTGTATATCGTTAATACTGCACTAGGCGTGGAAATATAGAACAATTCAACAGGAAATTATCCATCACTACACATGCGTCCTATACGCGAAAAAACCCGCTATGGAACACAGCGGAACCCTTCCCACACTTGCCGCGCAGGACGAATACACTCGCATTCGGTGAGCGAATGATGAGAAAAGCGGAAGTCATAGGCCCGCATTACGCAACCGTTCTTCTTGTTTCCTCTTCCACCCACCCTCATCACTTTTATTTTTCTCTTTTGGTCCATTGTGTCACCCGCTAGACTGCCGACAGGAAACAAATTGCATCCGACGAAAGGGATCCTTGCATAATACAAGTGCTCTATACTTGTTGACGGCAAGGAAGTTACAACTTTCTTTTTACAGACACTGTTTTGTGAGTGTCTGTTTTTCATACCTTTTCTTTTCTGAATCAGTCTGCGAAATACGCTATTTTTATTCTGTCTTTCTTTGGTTATTTTTTCTTTTTTCGTTCTAGGTGCGAACAACACCCGTCTAAGTCAACGGTCATCATCAGAGCTATACAGCTGCGAGCCAACACCATCTGTTTTAGATCATGTCAGTGAAGTGCTTCGGCAGCGAAGACTAATGCGTAAGCCGCAAATAAATTTCGCCCGCCAGCGTGACTCCGTCTCGATCGCGCGAAACGGACCGCAGTTTTGCGGGCTCGATCCGTTTTGCGCGCCATGTTCCCCCTGTGCGCGCGGACCACCTTCGAGAGCCAGGAGTCTGCGTAAAACTTTAAATGGATACGGCTATGTATCATGGGGTTACGGCGTCAGCAAGACTTTCTTTTCCCTCAATACTGAGGACTCTCCTAATCTCATGAACACATTCAGGGTCAGACATTTAATCAAATTGGGAATGTTGACAAACGGGAACAGTGGCTCTTTATGGGTGAGCTAGAGAACTGAAAATTGGAAGAGGTGAAACCATGGAAGAGACAAAGAAAAAAAAAAAAACCTCGCACTAGTTTTTTTTTTTTATTTAAGAGTCCAGAGTTGTTTTGCCCTTTACGATGGCTTAAGGAAAAAGGTAGGCCGAAGGGGGCGAATGTGCATGGCAAATGCAGAATAATGCAACGTTTTGTTTCCCCAACTTTGCCGTGCTGTTCGTACCCTTGAATGGGAAAACAAGACGGAGAGAAAGAAAACAGTGTCGAAATGTGGAAGCGTTCGTGCGAAGCAGGAACACTTCCACAGAGCACTTTCTTGCTTTCAAAAAAAAAAAAAATGGTCTACGCGGTGAAAGACATTTTTTTTTTCTTCACCAATGGCAGGTTCTTTACACCAAAGTCCTTGTTTTTCTGCATTTTTTGCTTTGATGGTTACTACGTCTTATACAACCTGCCATTCTCGTCACGCAATGCAGATGCATCGAAGATGTGGCTGCACTCTCGGAAAACTGGTGAGTTTTCGTAGAAGCCCGTTGTAAGGTCGCTTTAGGTCTCAAGCCTGAAGTTTTGGGCTTGGCCTCCCTTTAGGAGGTTAAATCAGCTGGGCTAAAAGGCAACGCTAGATAAAACCGAGAAAAAAAAAAGGGGGGGAAATACCGTGCATGGGCATGAGTGGTCGTCTAGGCTAATAAGATTGACTGCATTTGATATAACTGTCGCTTTTTACAATGGGTATCACCCCAAGGAACTGTGGAGATATTTTCTTGCTACAGTTGGTAATGGCCATTAGGAAGGAACAATTTCTTTTCTTCTCTTTTCTTTTTTTTTGGTCTACTCTTTTACATATGACATAGGTTAACCAGCTGCCACTTACAGAGCGTGGACAGTTTGTCTCATGCACTATACAAACGAATGGGGGAATTTGGGGAGCCCAAGGGGAAGTTACTCACTTTTCGCTTGTTGCGTATGATGTTTGTGTCCCGGACGGTCTCTGCGTTGCCCGGTGTGCGAGAGTTGCGCACCGCTCCACCGATTCGTCCGTACGTGTAGCAGATGACGCAGAGCGGCAGTAAGTACTGCAAACCGACGAGCACGTGGTTGTACACTTTCCAGGCGAACGGCGGCAGTACAACGTTGATGCAGAAGGGCCGCGATATTTCGCCGGACACCGAATCGTAGACGAGGATGACGCGCAGGGCGAGAGCGTACGGCAGAGCAGCCGCGGTCGACACGGCCCAGACGACGCTGATGAGCACTTTAGCGTTGAACTTTGAGCAGCAGCGGGCACGCAGCGGTGCTGTCACAGCGCGGTAACGGTCCAGCGCGATGGCGGTCAGCGTGAATATGGACACGTTGACCGAGAGCACCTGTACGAAGGGGCAGAAGGCGCACATGAATTCGGGCAGCACCCAACGCTGCAGCAGGGCCGCCTGAAACTGGAAGGGGATGGAGAACAGTCCGATGACGATGTCAGCCACGGCCAGGTTGGCGATGAAAAAGTTGGTGACGGTCTGCATGCGCCGGGACGTGGCCACGATCCAGAGCACCATAGAATTTCCAGCAACGGCCACCAGCGAAATGAGTCCGTAGCAGAAGGACAACAGCACAATGATCTCAACAGGAACCTGGTAAAGCTCGTCATCTTCAGACGTAGAGTTGAGCGTCGACGCCGGCCTCAGAGTGCCGTTGTCAGCGACCGTCCCGTTGGCGGAATCGTGGTCCATGCTCGTGGCAGTAGCAGCAGCGGCGGCAGCGGGAGAGGAACCAGAGGCAGGAAGAGCGAACGCCCGGAGTTGGCGGAGGCACAACCGCGTGTGTGCGGCCCGCGAGGTCGATTGCGGGGCCCCGAGCGCTCGCGCGCGCCCCGCGCCCCGACGCTGCGCGCCGCCCGTGACGTCGTCGCCGACGCAAACTCTGTTCAAAGAGCTACTCCCCCCGCCTCCTGGTCGGCTCGCCTTTTTTCCCCTAAAATACCGAAGCCGTGGTTGGCGGCAGCCGTGTTGTCGCCCGTGGTAGTGTGCACGCGGAGTGAGCAAACTGTGCATCATTTTTTTTTCCTCTCTGAAAGAAAAAGTAATTAAGTGAAGCGCGGTTTTCACACTCCATTGTGTCGAGCCGGAACACGGACAGCTGCCGCTTCCCGTGTTGGACACGTTAGACGTTCAAGTGCGGTGCGCGTGTGCCGGTGCAGGACGGACTAAATGATTGTCTTTTGCCGTGACGACGACTGTCGGTTATAGGACGAGTTCAGTTTCAACGAAGCAGTATAGCGCAGTCGAGAATAAAGAGCGTGTAGGTGTTGCCTCACACTTAGAAAGGAGGCGATGTTGGACGCCGATGCGTACTATATGGTCTGACGCGCATTACTGTGTTTCAGCGAGGGTATTTGAAAAGGCTTGAACTGGAAGTGTTTAAGCGATACATACCAAAAGACATTTTAAAAATAGTTTAAGGCTTGTTACAATGTCCAATATTGGTGGTCATTTCGGTGAATAAAGAGGGAGTGGAACACCGCGAATATGAAACGGGATAGAAAGACCACGAGAACGAAGAAAAAATAAGAAGTAGAAGACAACAGAAGAAGCAAAACAAGAAGGGGAGGAGAAATGAAAGAAGAATAGAAGAATGAGAGGAGAATAAAAGAACGAGAAAGCACGCAGCAAAGTATTCCTTGCGCTCTGACAGTACTGCGTCTTCTGCGCAGGCCTCGGAGCTTTTTATTGATTCATTTCATTTTCTATTATATTCAATATCCGTTTTTGTGTCGGACATGACTGCGCCGGCTTCCGGACTACCACGGAACTTTCGAAAACAGGCTGTCTGCACGGCACGTAGCAATAACGGGATCGAAAAATGAAACGGATTATTAAAAAAACGCGAACCCCGAGTTACTTTGGAAAGTATAGCATGAATTAGCTTGCTTTCTATTTTGAATTCACGAGTAATATTTGTAATCATACGACGAAATGAAAAAGAAAGAAGTATGGCGAAAATGAATATTTATAGCTATGCAAGATACCTGGAAAGCGTGGCATCTTTCTTTGCGTGATCCACTCAAGCTATTCGAGCATGATGCCGTAGCCAGCGGATCATGGTGCTTCTCCCAGTGGCGTGTTCTACCGTCATCATCAGATTAGTTTCAAGCCGATGTAGCATAGTGGCCGTGCACATCCCAGTTTCAAGCCACCGGTGAACAGCCGAACGTCTTTTCGATCAGGCTGTGCGCGTCGGTATTGAAAGAAGTAATGGATTTTAGACGTACCAGCGCGGTTGTGGGGTGGAGAGCAGCAGCAAGCAAAGCAGATAAAGGACATCGTGAAACAAGGACGAGCAAAGAAGACGGGGCAGAAAACTCCACGTCCAGCAGAATGTGGATCACAGACTCAATCAGTGGCTGACGGCTGCTTGTCTTAGGAAAGTGCTCTTATGATGGTAACGAAAGATGAGAACCTCTATTATCAGAGCAAAAAATAAATAAATAAAAGAACAGAAGCTCGGATTGACCAGTAGTCACCAAAACTGCACTTCATAACCAGGTAATCAGGTATTATTTCAACTCTGACAATACTGCCGCCTCGCTCACTTTTGTATACGCGTAGCACCATCTAGCTCTGAGCGCACGAACCGCTGACGTGATGTTCAGTTGGAAGTGTCTCTGGTGCGGACCCTCACCTGCTACACGGTGCGTGGCGCTTCGTGGAATTCCGGGTAAGTGGTGTTCTTACTTGCATCAATGTATGCATAAGTCCCCAGAACATCGCCATTTGGGCTAACCGATTGTTCTAAAAATCACCGCGCTTCCCACTATGCGAAGATGGTGAAACAGCGAAGCTCTGTTATACACCCAGACGCTCGTATCAGATAGGTCTTTCTTTCTTTCTTTCTTTCTTTCTTTCTTTCTTTCTTTCTTTCTTTCTTTCTTTCTTTCTTTCTTTCTTTCTTTCTCTCTTTCTTTCTTTCTTTCTTTCTTTCTTTGCATTTCGCGCTATGGAAATACAGCCGGGGAATGAACCAGCACCTTCGAGCTACACACAAGCACCCACGCGTAAACACACGCACTATCGTTCACTCCCCAGAGGGCCTGGAGCTTTCTACATTGCACACGGTGCGCTGCCTTCGGAATCGGCCCACTTGGCGAGCGTGACCACTCCCGCGCGGCGACAACGAGATCGTCCTGTGCGTGGGACATCCTCAACTTCGAACAGCTCCGCTGTTAAAAGGATGTGCCGTTCGTAGGTCGTTGTTTAATACAACCAGACATAACAAAAGTTATACACACCACTGAACCGAAGTTCACGCACTGGCGTATGTCTGTGAACCGATTTTATTCCTGCCCCGCCACGGTGGTCTAGTGACTATGGTACTCGGCTGCTGATCCGAGGGTCACGAGGTCGAATCCCCGCGGCGGCGGCTGCCTTTTGACGGAGGCGGAATGTTGAGGCCCGTGTACTGCGCGATGTCAACGCACGTTAAAAACCCGATTTGATCAAGATTTCCAGAGCCCTCCACTAATGCGTGCCTCATAATCACATCGTGGTTTGGGCGCGTAAAAGCCTAGCTATTATTGCTGTTATGCTCTTCATTCATAATAAAGTAGAAAACGAATAGCTCAATGACACCCACTGAGCTCCGCAAAGCGACGACACCCGAACCAGAAAAGGGAACACCTGGAGACTAGCGCTGTACGTACGAAACAGAGCAAGAAAGTGAAAATCGGCTTCGCTCCAATTATAGCTCAAAGCTACAAGGAAATCCATATATCTCTCAGAAATGAAAGCTTCTTAGTTGCCGAAGAATTCGTCCTGGCCCGGGGTTCGAACCCGGGACCAACGCCTGTCCGGGGCGCTCGCTCTACCAATTAAGCGCTGGTCCCTGATTCGAACGCTCGACCAATACGAATTTTTCGTCAACTAAGAAGCTTTTATTTCTGAGAGAGACTTGGATTTCCTTGTAGCTTTGTGCTACAAATGGATGGATGCTAGTTTTGCCTGTCAGAAACGTTACTCCGTGCACCTTGCGGTTTTCACAGAACGGATTTACCAAAACGGAACGATGCGCGCTTATATTGGCGATAACATGCTTTAATCTACGACATTTTTCCATGTAATTATTCGCACATCGATGGGCGTAACACCTGGTACCCTGCTTGAGGTGCAAATGCTGCTAACCAAGCCCTTTATATATGACTGATCCCTGCTTATGCATGCAGGTAGAATTCGGTCGCCTCCCGCACCCTCCTCACATATACATATAAGAATGGTTGACGCCAGACGCCCAGACGCAGATATCATGTGCATCGATCAATAGCTAGGCTGTGTGGGCCATGCGGAAAACGCCCAACAATGTGTTATTAGCGCAACGCTGCGAGCGTACATATTCGGCTTAGTGTCCAGCGTAGCAGCACTCAATCGACGTTTGGTAATACAAATACATTAAGGCAAGCGTGCCTTAAAAAAACTGTATCGTTCCAGCAGTTACGAATCCAATGCAACACACGGCCACCCTTTCCCACTTCAGTCAAAGCGTGCACGAGGATCTATTGGTGAGATGAATTCCCAAGGACTTTTCACGCCAACACAAACAAACAAACAAATAAACTACAACAACATCAATAATAATAATAATAATAATAATAATAATAATAATAATAATAATAATAATAATAATAATAAAATCCACAGCATATCCACGGAGTGAATGATGATGAGTGGGCGAAGCTCGGGAGGTTCATCGTAGATCGTGCCGAGTTCCGGATTAATTTAGTTAAAGCGCACGCTACGAATCCTTATGGTTCAACTACGCACAAGTGAATCTCCCACCGGCACTTCATTGCAAGTCAAGATCCAGTGCCTATATATATATATATATTATATATATGGGTGGCCGGTGAACGGTTCTCCAGCGCGAGCAGTCGGTATTTTTCAAAAAGAAACTCGCTAGAAGACGCTGCCTGCGCCAACGTTGTCTCTCGCGGGTGAGGGCGCGTTCTCCTTCTTTGCGAGCTGTTAGAGCGTTCATCGAAGAAAGAGCGTTTCCATAGTCAACGCGCGCCTTTCGCTCTCTCTGTCTCTCTCTCTCTCTCACAAGACAGCAGATGGAAGAGTGAGAGAGCTCGCGCGCCGGGAGGCACGCGCCGAGGGCGAGCGCGAGCCTCCCGGCGGCGCGAAGTGGCTACATACATACTACTACGGACATACTACTACAGAGGAGGGAACGACCCACACCCTAAGGAGCTTCGCCCTAATAATAATAATAATAATAATAATAATAATAATAATAATAATAAATAATAATAATAATAATATAGCCGTCAATCGCTCAAAGCACGGCGGCCAATCTAGAATACGTTAGAAGTAAAGCAATGAAGTGCCACAGTGGTATTTTCCTACGGAGTACAGGTAGGCCTAATAACGTTCTATAGCTTTAATACCTCTTCGCATGCGTCGAGGCAATCCTTTCCATCACTTTTCAGAAGGAGTTTTCCAGATTGATATGACATGCTCGGAAATGTTAGTTAGTTAGTTAGTTACTTAGTTAGTTAGCAGGAGTGGGAAGCATAATCGGCAATACTAGTAAATCAACAAAGAAAAATTACACACGTACAAAAAAAAAGAATGATGCAAACGATGAATCAATTTGCACATTATAGAGGCGCTCGTGAGCGGCAATTTAAAAGAAATGTTTTAACTGGCTCGGACCGAATTCTTGAAAATGCTGATCGTGCCTTCAAAGAATAGAGAGCGGGTTTTCTTTTCAAGGGCAGTCAGTGTAACGGCGTCGGTGCGAGCCAAGAGCGACCACCCACGTAGACCACGTTTCGAATACTCCGTAACACGAGTACATGCTATGGAGTGTAAGAATGCCTAAACAGCGCCTAGACCATATGGGCTCACGCACAGTTACGCATATTCGTGGGGGCAAAGTGGCTCTTGCCGCAATTAGGAAGGCACAGGTTCTAAAGAAGATGGAGCCCCGCATTGATAGAATGCACTTCTTCCAACTAATACTAGTAAGATGCTGGCGCTGGGAATTTCAGTAAAAAAAAAAAAATCCCTATGCAGTGTGGGGAGGCTTAATAAGCAAAAAAAAAAAAAAATGCGAGAACAACCTGGTGCCGATCGCAACTAAAGTTTCCGCAATATATCGCCGTGAGGAGATGGATTTTAAAGGCGCCTATTAGGGGTCAGCCAATTGCTTGCCGTTAAAGCTTGTCTACGTTGTATTGTGAAAACAAAGAGAAAAACAAACAGTAAAAATAGAAAGTTTTGATTACGTTTACTACCGTCACCACAGACACAAACGAAAGCAAGTAGTTTTTCATTATTAAAAACAAACAGACGAACCGGCGCTGCCAGTACGGCGCGTTAGGCAGAAACCGCAGTTTGACCTGAATTTTGTATTCTATAACAGCGAACCTGTTGTCACGTCAACCGTTAGTCCCGTCAGAAAGGGCTGTATGACCGGAATTTTTTTTTTTTCTAATAACGAACCAGTTATGGCGATGTTAAAGGGAACAAGAGGCTCAAAACGTTGCTTCCTCCTTGTAAATAAATATAGGCTTTCTCTTCTGTGCCCCTTTAAAACAAAGCGTCCTCTGTCCTTAATTATAGGAACGCTCGTTTGCGTACGCCGAGTGCTGATGAACCCTCTTCTCTCTCTGAACAGCAGCATCGACCGCACAAAGTAACACAGTTAGCGGTTTGGGCGGCAAGAGCTTTCGCCGCATTCTTGTTCCTCTTCCCGTCCCTTTTCTTTGATTTAAGGAACACTCCCCCTTTACGTGGCGCCCTTCGAGGAAAACAGAACAATACTAAGTTCACCGCCAATAACAACAATCTTCTTACGTACCCATAAAGGCAGCCTCACAAAAGCGTCCGCCTCCACACTCGATAATGTACCCAGCTACGTATTAGGGAAAGCTTTTGAAGCTACGCTACACTCTTAGCATGACCACCTTTAGTTTATTTTATGGGCACACAAAAATGTGAAAATATGCTCCTTTACTAAAGGTTAAAGCACTTTAACCTTTAGTAAAGGATAGCATATTTTCACATTCTTGTGCACCTATAAAATAAAGGTTACCATGCTAAGAATGACAAACAGATTGCGGAAAGTCCATTCTTCCTTTTTTTTTCACTTTCCGAAAGTGATGGAAATGATACACGGGTAAGTGCATCACTGATTCACTGCTGCATATTGTGGCTATTGAACTACAGTGGCAGGAAACTGTCTGGTATCGTCAGAATCGGCCTTCACCGCGCAGAGCCATTTGCTTGAGCTTGTGGCGATGAGCGACCTCGCAGACCGAAGTCTCGGCCTTACCATACAGAGAGCAAGCTAGACACGTCCGCTGTGATCAAAAGTATTTTAATGACTAGATGGAATGCTAGCGCGCGCATGCCCGTGGAGGCGGCACCTGCCTCGTGCAAGAGCGAGCGTCTCGGTGTTCTTCAATGCGACGCCGATGCTGCTGCGCTAGCTGCCGCTACAGAGCCCCCCCACCCCCCACCCCCCCTGGAGAGGAGGAAAGTCCGACGAACGATAGGAACTCCAGGAGACACGATATGTCTTGAGTATCGCGTGAGAAGGCAGCTATCCGGGATGCAGTAAAGTTGCGTCGCACGATGGTGGGGCTGATGGCAACGTTGCTCCGAAGTAGGCAGGCTGAGACGTTCTAGAGCGATTGTGTCGGGCCTGTCCGTTGACGTTGACGACGAATGTCGACGGACGATGCTCCAGAACTCGATACGGCCCGGAGTAGTGCGGCTGCAAAGGCTTCCGCACAGCACAGTTTCTCACTGAAAACGTGTGTAGCAGAGGTGAGCTGCGGAGACACGTAAGGAGATCTCGATTCGTGCGGACGTGTAGGCACGGGGTGTACTTTGCTGGAAGATGTTTTGCAATTCGGAGACGTAGTCTCCGGCTGGTGGCACAGGTGTTTTGGCTGGGGGATCGAAGAAGTCGCATGGCAGGCGTAGCGAACTGCCGTAGACCAACTCGGCGCATGAGGAGCCCAGGTCGGTTTTGATGGCAGCTGTGATGCTGTCGTGGTTCATCCCACGCTCGCCATCCAGTTGTCGTGATCCTACCGCTGCCACCTTTTATCGTGGTTCATCGCTGCCGCCATTTGTCGTGGACTCATGTCGCCTCAGGCCAGGAGTCCACGGGGTGTCTCGGTCGTAACAATGCCAAGCAAGACGAGTGGTAGCTGGACGACCCACTTCTCCGGTGATCCATGTGCCATGAGGGAGGACTTGAGATGCCTGTGGAAACGCTCGACCAATCCATTTGTTTGTGGGTGGTAAGAGGTCGTGCGGAGGCGTGTCGTTCCGAGAAGCTTGAGGAGTTCGTTGAAGAGCGCCGAATCAAGCTGCCGACCGCGATCAGTGACTATAGTAGATGGGCAGCCGAACCTTGCAATCCAGGTGGACACGAAAGCTGCTGCAACTGTGGGCGCTGATATGTCTGCGAAGGGTGTAGCTTCTGGACACCGTGTGGAGCGGTCGATGCATGTCAGTACGTAGCTGTAGCCCTTGGAAGGTGGGAGAGGGCCGATGATGTCCAAGTGCACGATGTCAAAACGCGCGTCCGGTGGAAGGAAGGACTTCGCAGGGGGGACGGAATGGCGATGGATCTTGGAGCGTTGACACGGCAAACAGCAGCGCACCCAGTCGCGAACTTATGCGTTTAGCTGAAGCCAAACGTAGCGACTGGAAATGAGCTTCTGTGTCGCGCGAATTCCGGGGTGCGACAGACTGTGTACCGCATCGAACAGGTGTCTGCGGAGTGGTGCCGGAATGAAAGGTCGGGGTGTGCCGGTAGAAGTATCACAGACTACCGAAGTACCATCTGAACTCCTCTAGTTGCAGGGACGTTAACGAACTTTCGGAGGGTACGTAGCTCGGCGTCGTCACGCTGGTGAGTGGCGCTCTTGCGCGAGGCAGGTGCCGCTTCCATGGGCCTGCGCGCGCTAGCGTTCCATCCAGTGACTGCAAGAGCGAGCGTCTCGGTCTTCAATGCGACGCCGATGCTGCTGCCGCTAGCTGCCGCTACAAGCTGCAGCTTAGCGGCTTCCGCTTGACGGGAACCAAGTGTACGCGCACGAGAGTGACCTTAAATACTCAGTTTTAAAGGGGAGCAAAAACAAAAAGCACCGGGCTGGCTATTTTTCGCTGGGATTATCTATAAGCTCAAGGTTTCATTACAGAATACCGGTACGTACATACGTTCAAACGTATAAAAGACACAGCTGCAGCTCAAGACGTCAGCGTGGTAAATGCAAGATTAATTGACGTAGAGGTTAGAGGAAAAAACTCAAATGTTTGTTCTGCCTCTCTCAAGAAAACGGGACAAGAGAAAAATGCTATTGAAAAATAAATAATGAACACAGTTACTGATGTCATATGCAGCTTCACGGCAAGCCATATATTGTTCCGGAACAAAAAAAAATACAAGAAAAACGGGAAGCTTGGGTACGTGATATAACCACTGACATTGGCCGTGTGGTGCTTTTCAATTCGCTCTCTTTCGGTGCTTCCGTGGCGACGAGTGATTGTGGTTTGTCTAGAAGCTTAGGAAAGTAAAAACATTATGAACAATTAGCTGGCCGATCGAAAAAAAAGGAATTTATTATAAAGTACAACGCCTTGACAGCTTAGCTTGACAGTCGTTATGACTCCCTGTACGTCTTAACATTTTTTTTTTCGTCCTAAATATTACGTTCTCCATCGCAAACATATAGTAGAACGCAATTCTTAACCAGAACGAGCACTGAGTAAAAACAAATAGTCAGTGGGAAGGACAACCGCTCAGCAAATCGGGCTTCTGACGTTCTACTTCTATATTGAAGATTGCGAAATTCCAGACCATAATTCTCTGTCGCTGCCATCTTGTTCCAGACATCCTTAACACACTGACATTTCACAGCTAAACTGTATTCCCAAAAAAGAAAACGCTTCTGCGCTCGTTCTTTTTTTTTAGCTTTGAACAAAGATACCACAGGTCCTGCAGCTCCCTTACTATTATTTCTCTCTCATGCCTTCTCTGTGTATAGAAAAACGAGCTAGAAAAGAATCCTCTCCGGTCGCTCAACACAAGATCTTGAGCTGACATGCCAGAGGACGCGTGTTCGATCACCGGCCACGGCGGCCGCATTACCCCGGGGCATGAAATGCGAAATCACTGGTGTACCTTAATTTAGGCGCACGTAATTAAATAACAATGGCTAAAGTAAAGACGCAGTACACTATTGTGATGGGAGACTTCAATGCTAAGGTAGGCAAGAGGCAGGCTGGAGACAAGGCAGTCGGGAACTATGGCGTGGGTTGTAGGAATGAGAGAGGGACTTATTAGTAGAGTTCGCCGAGCGGAATAATCTGCGTATCATGAACACGTTCTTCCGTAAACGGGAGAATCGGAAGTGAACGTGGAAAATCCCGAATGGCGAGCATAAAAATGAAATAGACTTCATACTATGCGAGAACCCTGGCGTCGTGCAGGATGTGGAAGTGCTGGGCAGAGTTAGGTGCAGTGACCACAGGATGGGGAGATGTCGAATTGGGCTAGACTTGAGGAAGGACCGCAATAAGCTTGTACGAAAGACGCCGATCAATGAGCTAACTGTAAGACGGAAAGTCGAAGAATTCCAGATAGCGCTGCAGAACAGATATTCAGCTCTAACAGACCAAGCAGACAATTGCGTTCAGGAAGTCAGCGATAATCTCACGCGGATTGTCACGGAATGTGCAATAGAAGTAGGAGGTACGATCGGTAGAGAGATTATTAGCAAGCTTTCCCAGGAGACGAAAGACTTGATTAGAAAGCGGAAAGGCATGACAGTATCAAATTCAATTGACAGAATAGAACTAGCGGAGCTTTCGAAGCTAATCAATAAGCGTAAGACAGCCGACGTACGAAAGTATAATATGGAGCGGATTGAGCATGCTCTAAAGAACGAAAGGAGCCTGAAAGCGGCGAAGAAACGTCTTAGCATAGGCAGAAATCAGATGTATGCATTATGAGACAGGCAAGGCAATGTGATCACAAATAGGGATGAGATAGTGATAATAGCCGAGGAGTTTTACAGAGATCTCTACAGTAGTCGTGCATGATAACCAGAATAGTGAACGGGAAAGCAGTTTAGAAGAGGCTGACATTCCACCAGTACTGACAGAGGAAGTAATGAAAGCTTTGAAAGAGATGCAAGCGGGAAAGGCACCCGGTGAGGATCAGATAACAGCAGAACTGTTAAAGGATGGTGGGCAGATTATACTGGAAAAACTGGCAAGCCTGTATACGCAATGCCTAATGACTGCGAGCATACCGGAATCTTGGAAGAATGCTAACATCATCCTAATCCATAAGAAAGGCGACACAAAGGACTTGAAAAATTACAGGCCGATTAGCTTACTGTCAGTTGTTTACAAGGTATTTACCAAGGTAATCACTAACAGAATTAGTGCCACCTTAGATTTCAGTAAACCTAAGGAACAAGCAGGGTTTCGTAAAGGCTACTCAACAGTAGACCATATTCACACTATCAATCAGGTGATAGAGATGATGCGCGGAGTATAATCAACCCTTATATATAGCCTTCATAGATTACGAGAAGGCATTTGACTCGGTCGATACCTCAGCAGTCATGCAGGCATTGCGGAATTAGGGCGTAGACGAGCACTACGTAAGACTACTGGAAGACGTATACAACGGCTCCACAGCCACCATAGTCCTCCATAAGGAGAGCAGCAAGATACCTATAAGGAAGGGCGTAAGACAAGGTGGCACAATCTCTCCAATGTTATTCACAGCATGGTTACAAGAAGTATTTAGAACGCTGGATCGGGAACAGGTGGGTGTAAGGGTTAATGGGGAATACCTCAGTAACCTCCGATTTGCTGATGACATTGCCTTGCTAAGTAACTCGGGAGATGAATTACAAAGCATGATTGCTGACCTTAACAGGCAAAGTATAACAGTGGGCCTGAAAATTAATATGCAGAAAACTAAAGTAATGTTCAATAGCCTTGGGCGAGTACAGCGATTTCAGATAGCTGGCGAGGCACTGGAAGTAGTAAGTGAATATGTCTACTAAGGCCAGGTAGTGACCCCTGATCCGAATCATGAGGCTGAGGTATTAGGAGGATTCGAATGGGGTGGATTGCATTCGGCAAGCATTCTCAGATAATGAATGGTAGCTTACCATTGTCTCTGAAGAGGAAAGTGTATAACAGCTGCATCTTATCGGTACTCACATACGGCGCAGAAACTTGGAGGTTAACTAAGAGGGTTCAGCTTAAATTGAGGACGACGCAGCGAGCTATGGAATGGAAAATGGTAGGTGTAACCTTAAGGGACAAGAAGAGAGCGGTGTGGGTTAGGGAACAAACGCGTGTTAGGGACATACTAATAGAAATTAAGAAGAAGAAATGGGCCTGGGCGGGCCATGTAATGCGAAGACAAGACAACCGTTGGTCATTAATGGTAGCAGAGTGGATTCCTAGAGAAGGCAAGTGTAGCAGGGGGCGGCAGAAAGTTAGGTGGGCAGATGAGATCAGGAAATTTGCGGGGATAAATTGGGCCCAGTTAGCACAGGACAGAGATAATTGGAGATCCATGGGAGAGGCATTTGCCCTGCAGTGGGCGTAGACAGGATGATGATGAGGATGATGATGATGATGATGATGATGAATTAAATAACCCTAGGGCTGTCAAAACTGTTCCGTGCTACAGCGAACCTCATAATGATATCTTGGGTTTTCTTATGAATGAAGGGCAGACTTTTATTCCCTTAATTGTTTTTACGCAGCTCCTTACAATAAAAGCTTCTTTTTTTTCCTTCTCGATTTAGCTTTCTGCTGCAAAAGTCTGCACCAATTGGAACAACTTGTTTCGCCACTAATATCGTCAGTTACGCGTAAATGGTTACCGTATCAGAAATGTGCAGCAGGGAACACGGAAAAACCGATGTAATCCGTAACTTGCGAAATTGCCTGAAGTGCAATTGATTTCAAGTAATTGTTACATGTACAACTTTACGTACAGGCTTGAAATAAACCGATAATACTTATGAAGACGTCGATATGACGCCCTTTCCCTTCGTAGCAAAAAAAAATGCTTTTTCAGAAACACCACTGCAGAAATAAATGTGCCCGAAAGCACCTTCCCACAGTGAATCTATTGGATCAATTGAAGCTTACATACCACGTGCTGGCGTGCTGTTCGCTACCGTCAAAATTCAGCGGATTTAGGGTTGTCTGTCAAGGGCGCATGATAGCAATCTGGAGGTAAATATCTGAAGTCTTACAGACGCAACTGCCACCTTCTGCTTGCCAGCCTGACTGTATTCCAGCGCATCATGTTTTCTTTTTAAAATTTTCTCATTCTTCGTGAAGCTTATATCCTGGCAGGATGTCATACCTATACGTAATCGTCAGTGCCATTCACACCTTCCAACGGGGATGAAGGACGAATAGAATCTCTCGAAAATAATTCTTGGGTAGCACGGTCTTTGTTGCGACCGCGTGTCTGTTTGGTGAAACATGACTTAAGTCATGTTTCACCAGCACGCCCAAATCTACACGCTCCCACGCTGCTCCCTTTTGCTCTTCTAGGAATCCTCTACGGAGCGGCGCGCCCGACAGGTGGTGCGACAGCTGCATACTCCGCTGGGGGCGCCACGGTAGTTCCGCGCTATGAAAATGACGGAGCGCGCGCGCCTCATTCTCTCTCCTGTGCAGCGCCGCGATGAGCACTCGGGCCGCTGCCGCGAAAAATTACACCATCTCCCGCTCAAGCTAACCATCTCCCCGCTGCTTCGCATCCACACATGGTTCCCTTGAGCGGGAGATGGTGCAATTCTTTTTTTTTTTCACGGGGTTTTGCGGCTCACTGCATAACTGACTCCCTCCAATTGTACATGGTGTCTTCTGTGAGAGTTCGTGAAAGTGAAGTGAATGCTAGGTTTACTGATGGTAAACTGCGAAAAGTATGTTTTCAGAAAAGGCGGGCCCGCCGATGAGGGAAACATGACGACGCACAACATTTGCATACGCTTGCCTGCGTTCCTCTCCCGCATCCAGAAAAGACAAGGAGGTGAAGGAATGCCAGCGCGATGCTCAAGATGCGTGGCCTGTAGTGCAAGTTGACTCACAGCATCAACTGAAGCTCCGAACAAAGCCGTGATGAGTTGCACATCAACTCTATAAAAAATGTGGTTCATCCCCCTGTCATATCAATCGGCATAACACGAAAGTTAAACGTGTCTTCGCGAAGCTGTGGAATAGGTAAGCGGCAATCTGGCAAATCAAGGGGTGGGAGATGGTTGTGTGCTCTCGATATGTGAATGCATTGCATGTAGACATCAGCGTCCCCCCGACGCTGCACAGGAATCCTCGACAGTTGCGCAAAAGCGAAAGTTCTCCAACGAATAACATTTCTCCGGAGACACTCCACTCCGAGCGCCAGAGCTCTGCTCAAAACTACCACAAACTAGGTGCATCCGCAAACGGTGCAACCTTGCAAGAGAAACCCGAAGGGTTGTCAGCGGATCGTTTTGTGAGCACAAAGTCTGCTGCATCGAAAGGCGCGTCATTTTCTTGTCGATGGCCCTGTTTTCGTTCCTGGAACAGAGCATTCTGCAACACAACTCGGCGCCGTATACTTCACACAAGACAAACTATGTAGCGGCCTGTACATTGCCCAAGCAACGCGCCGGCAGGACGCCGCTAAGCTCCGTTGCGATAGAGACGCTGAGAATAATGTAGCGCTAACTGCCGACGTGCATAAGCACGACAATTTTCTGCTTCACTCTATCGTTCCTAAGTGGCGGTACCACCGCTGCGAACCAAGATTGCGGTGGAAGGGAGGCGATGTTAATTTAAGTGTAATTTTGCTTGCTGAACCCCTTTGCTTTAACCGGGCAACACTTAGATGCAAATTGTAAACCGTTGCAATGAAGATATTAAGCCCATTTGTTCGCCTGTGTCCTTAATGCGTCGGTTGTGTGGTCGGTAAAGCTTCCGGGTCCTGTCGTTACATCCCGCGTGCTTGTGGGTTGAAATCCTGGCGTGGGGTACTTTTCAAATATGCGTTCCTTTTTCAGGCATCCGCTTCTGTGACAAAACTCTTCAGTGATTTCTTGGTGGACCCTGTCATAAAACACTTTGTGTTAAAAGTGCTAAAAGAATGGTTTATTTAGAGGTTTGCAAGGTCCCAAATTATGATCACAGGTATCTTTATAACAATTTCTGGGGTTATACGTCCCAAAACCACGATATGGTTATGAAAGAAGCCGTAGTGGAGGGTTCCGTGTGTGTGCACTGACATCACACGGTACACGGGCCTTAACATTTTGCCTCCATCGAAATACAGCAGCTGCAGACGGGATTCGATCCCTCGACCTTGGGATCTGCAGCCGAGTGCCATAGCCTCTAGACTATTTTGGCGGGGCCAGACATGATTCTGTCTGCGTTGTTTCGGCAGCCTAAAATAAATTTAACTCAATCCGAAGGCCAACCTTCATAGTATTGTCAGTTGTTTGTCGATGCTCTCATTTACAGGGAAATTATGCAACATAAAACGCGAGGGAGACCTGAGTAAGAAGCAGGATATATCAGCCTCGATGATGGCCTTACATCCTATGCACTCCATGTGTTAGATAAGGAACGCGGTCTAAGAAAGCAGTGATGACATGCACAATTCGGTGACACACGTATCACAGGAAGGTTATCCACATTTTAATTGAGACCTGTATATCTGCCAAAAGCAGACGCGCAAAACGTTGGCGTTGCCTACCCATGTGGACAGAATGCCACGCAGCCTTATGCTCTGCTGCAGTCGGAGTATATCGCCGAAGAGTTGTGTTTGTAGTCGAGTACGTCGAGCAGTTGGAGGTGCTCTGAAAAAATATACGCAGAACACAGTGAAGCGCCCCTTGACAGAACATTCAATTGAAGTGGGCTTGTCAGACCACGTTGAGCCTAATTCGGTGGAGCTTGATGCGGTGGAGCTCCTCCCAAACTCTGTCGTCTACTAGACAACGCCACGACTTACAAGGGGGATGCACGAAAGTGGCGAAAAGCATTAAGCTTTATTTAAATGCTGAGGTCACACGTGCCAAGCATCATCAAGTTTTGTCAAATGGACGTTAAAGTGAAAAAAACCAAAGTTGTTTAGACTGGAAGTTGTTGTTCTAGCATGGCGCTAATTTTGTCATATTATGTTCGATACAGAGGAGAAAATCAAGGTCATAGTTTCACCTTTGAATGGCGCGCTGGAACATTGAGGAGATGACTCACAGACTCCATTAAATTTTCTCGTAATCTTGCCAGATTGGCTCAGTCAAATTGTTTAAACACGTCATGCAAATGTCTGTTCCCTGACCCACTCGGTTGTCTTCCTGCCTCTTAATATATAAGGCCTATCATTTTTTCGTTCCATCGCCCGCTGTGTGGTTCTTAACTTCACCTCTAGCTTCTTTGTAATTCGCCGTATGTGAATACTGGGAAATGCAGTAGTTATATAATTTACTCTTGAGTGATAACGGTAAGTTTCCGTTCATGAGTTGGGAATGTCTCCCGTATGCGCGCCATCCCATGCTTATTTTTCGGTGCATTTCTTTTACTTGAGTGGGTTCTCCTGTCAGTATACCTGTCCTAGATGTGCGTATTCTTGTGCGACTTCTAATGTCTGGTTTTCAATCGTGAAGACACGTTTTCCCGCCGTACCACCTAGCACTACCTTTGTTTTCTGCATGTTCATCTTTAATCCTACCTTAGCGCTTTTCCGGCTTAAGTCTTCAATCATCTTCTGTAGTTCGTCGCCATCATTGCTGAAGAGTACTATGTCGTCGGCGAAGCGTAAGTTACTCAAACATTCGCCGTTAATCCTTAGCCCTGTCTGGTCCCAGTCTAATCTTCTGAAGATTTCTTCCAAACATTCGGTAAATAGAATGGCAGAAATTGTATCTCCTTGTCTGACACCTTTCTGTATTGGGATTTTCCTGCTTTTCCTACGAAGGTGTAGGGTTTATAGATGTTGGCTATTGGGTTTACGTAGCTGTCCCATATTCCTTGACGGCGCAATGCCTCCAGAACTGCTGGTGTCTCAACCGGGTCAAAAGCTTTTTCGTATAGTCTATGAAAGCCATATAGAGGGGTTTGTTGCGTTCAGCGGATTTCTCGATTTCACGAAGGAACAGACACGGGGGTAGCCGACATAATATACGAAGTTAAGAAGAAAAAATCGAGATGGGCAGGTCACGCAATGAGAAGGCTAGACAACCGATTGACACTTAGAGCGACGGAATGGATACCAAGCAGCCGTGGACGACAAAGAGTAAGATGGAGTAACAAGGTTAAGAAATTCGCCGGCATCAAATGGAATCAGTTCGCGCAGGACAGGAAAGGATGGACAGCATTGGAAGAGGCCTTCGTCCTGCAGTGGACATAAGATGGGATGATGATGATTATGATGATGACGTGAATGTCTGAGTTGCTTAGATATATCTCTTTTATCCATAAATGACTGTGCTGGCAGCGAAAGATTATGACGTCACGCTTATTAGTGCAGGAGCCTCGCAATGTGTAAAAACGATTCACTAATACGGGAAAAATCGTTTTCACTTTAGCGTCCTTTTAATGTGAAGTCATACTGTTTCAGAGGCTACCGTATTATTCCATTTCTCCGACAATGATTGCGCTGTCGACGCTGTTCTACATTGAGAAAATAATTGAACTCGTTATATTTCCTTTCCCTTGCTTACGGCAAGCGCAACATGGAACTTGACAAGTACTTCTGTAATAAGTCTGGGCACGCCTGTGATCCTCACCTCGTTTCCACGACCATTGCTTCTGCTAAAGCCTTCAATGCGATTGCAACTGTTATCTGGTCTTCTCCTATATGTAAATGAGCTCCATTAGATGCTTTACTATTTCCAATTGTATTCATAAATGTGTACTCATTGTTTATAGAAATCTCTGACGCGCCGATTGCAGGACCTGTGAGCTCGAATATACGACGGAAAGTCAATATTTGTCTGTCTGTCTGTCTGTCTGTCTGTCTGTCTGTCTGTCTGTCTGTCTGTCTGTCTGTCTGTCTGTCTGAGATTCGCGGACTGGTTCTTTTCTGCTATCCGGAAAGGTTATTCACAGTAAGAAGAAAAATGGCGTCAGAACTTATAAACCGCAACAGTTTCTCTGAGAGCAGTGAATTTCATCCTTATAACGCGTTTGTTTTGGCTCATAACACTTGTTTGGCCCATAACGTTTGTTTTGGCTTACAACGCGTTTGTTTGGTGTGTATAACGCGTGCCTGGTAGAAACGCAGACGGGGCGTCTTGAGCCGGTGACGATGGGCGAAGACATCGTTTTTAACCAAACTGGAAAAGCACGCATTATATCTAACGAAACGTCTCTGTTTACGCTGTAAGAAGCGTGCTCGGAGGGTGAAGAAGGGAGGGGGGGGTGGGGGGGGACGCAAGTAGGATGGGAGAGCTAAAGTAAGCGGCCTTATTTCGAGCGCCACGTCTATTCAGTGACAAATGGTGTCTGTGCATTTACGGCAAAAACAGTGTTCTCTCGAGACCACGGCGTAGAGGCACGTAGCGGAGCCAGTGTCATTGTCATTGAATGCGCCCTTTAATTTTCGTCTGTCCTTCATCCGAATTAGTCTTGAGGGAGTGTTTCTATTCATTTCGCGACTCTTTTGTTCTTCATATAGCACACCATACGCATCATTCATAACCTTTTCTTTGCAAGAACAAAGCGCGAAACAATAATCATTCGCTCGCCTACCTGAGCTGTGTGGTCCGTCTGCTATGCATTCTGTTTATCGTAGGTCAAATGGCGGATGATGTGAACGCACGCTATTCCGTTGCACACCTATACTCCCACCATGAATATACGCGAAGCTCGAACAGCGATACTTAAGCAAATATAATTCATATTGCGAGGCCGCAGGTTCATAACCTGCAGAGCTCGGTGCTTTCCGAGCAACCGCGCGTGGTTCTTGTGGCACTGTCACTGGCCAATTTCTCGGTTCAACTACATCAGACGAAAAGTCCGAGCTAGCTGCCTGGCGGGTGCGCTTATCTGAACACGCGCGTGGTGGACGTGTGTATAGAAATCGATATTTGCCTGTCCAAGAAAACAAGGGGCATGTAATTAAGGCTCGGTGCTCCGTCTCGACGTGCAATTGTTCGTCGAATCAAACTGCCACCCCTGCTACAGCGCATGGTCATGTATTCAAACGAACGCGTTCTCTTACGATATATACCTACATGTTTCAACGTTAAATACTTTCAACGCCATACATCCAGTCTCTGCGTGCTAGTTCGCCAAAACGGCAGGCTCCATACTATGATGAAAGACCTCTCTCCCAGATCTCCAATATCCTAGAAGAAAAACAAAAAGTCGACGCGCAGATTGATGCGCATTTATTTAAACGTTGTCGCAGCTGCAAGCTTTTCCTGTATGCGTGCGAGCTGATGGAGTACGGACATAGCCTCCTATATAAACTATGCCTGCCGGATGAGCACGAAAAGCGCGTCGTCTATTGTGGCGCCGCCTACGTAGGAGGGTAAGAGCACATTGAGGCTGTGAGAGGGAGGCCTCTCTTGCCAGACCCGTACGTCAGTGGCGCCCCCATCACAAGTTCAGATGGCAACTGCTTTATATTGCTGTATTGATATGACAGTAACAAAAATGTGTATTTACGCAATTATTTTTTATCTTTACGAGTTTTTTGTTGTCTACAAGACCAAAAAAACTAAAACGTTTGTCTTAGACTACCGTACGTAAGTGGCGCCAATGTCATAGTTCCGACGACGTCCGCTTTCCATGGGATCGCCGAAAATCCGGCAGGCATAGTTCATATAGGAGGCTATGGTACGAATGATGAATCAATTCATATGTAGTGTTCGGCAGGGCCACGCGGCGACAGCTTGTGCAAGGCTAAGTACGTCTGTGCCTAGCAATTAACATTACTCTACCCTCCGTAAAATTATTCCCTAATTAAGATTGCTATCGGTTAGTAATGCATTCTTGTATGCACATTAGATATGTTACACAGCTCAATAAGTATGGATGCATAAAATAAATAGCGTAATTTAAGATAATTAAGAACGTTGAGTAAGCAAAACTTTCTAAATATTGTAATTTCGGCATAGGTCAAGTTAGAAAAACAACCAGCATAACTTGGCGAAAATAAACGTCCGAAGTTAACACTGCAATTATGGAATATACTTTCTCTGTGGCTATATATGGCTTTCTGCTGCTGACACACTATTGCGCGTTTGATTCTCAACAGTGGACGCATTATAGAGCTGATTGGTTGCTGTAACAACTTACAGCCCCAAAGACACCCTGTACGCTTGGACTTATATGCGTATTCAAGAACCCCAAGTGGTAATAATTATTCCAGTAACACGACTACGGTGTTCGCTTATATCTTAGTCCATCTAAAAAGAAGAAAAAAGAAAGATACAAAGTAATATGAAACCCACTTCTTCTTTTTCTTTCTCTAAAAGAGCCAGATCCACTATAAGCGATATTGAGAAAAATGCAATTATTTCCTTTTGATAATATGGGCCAAGCCTACTGTAACAATTTCTTGTCGTTGGGTTTGTGTCATTAAAACACTTGAAATCTCCGCAGTTAAAGATCTAGATAACCTGTAACCTACTCTAACCTGTATCCAGGATATGCTAGAATTTGTACTTACAGGTATGTAACAAATAAAAGTGGCCAATTTTGATTCGCACTATTTGCTTCGGTTTCTGCTGTTATCTAATCTACATAGGACGCATGGCCACTGCGCGGGATTTCAAAAGAAGCTGGTGCATTTTCCAATAGATTATAAAGGCTATGATGACGAAGAACATTAATGAAAGGTCCAGCAAGCTATTCGGGGATTCCGGGTTATGAACCTCGCATAGGCATCGGCCACAAGCCCTTGAGCACTGGCGGCTCGCTCGGCCCGCTGGACGACCCAGAATTGTTCTTCGAGTGCGACTCTGAGCAGCGTGCGTAGCATTCCGACGAGTTCTATTCGAAGCTACGCCCCCATGTGAAACACCCCTTTGCCCGCACTTCCATATTATGTGTCCCAGCGTTGCCTTTGCCTCGCGAAGCCTAGATTTCTCTGACGAATGAAGTTATGGGTAACAGAGATTCAAGATCACCGGGTTTACAAACGTTCTTGTCTGAAGCTGTCACCGTGTGATCGCCTGTCTCTTGTTCAGTTTATGGCATGGTGGCGTGGTAGAAGGAATGTGCATCCTGCCAGTCTGCAGGGTTGTGCGACTTCTCTGTAACTCGCCAGGCGATCCTCCCACTCTTATCACTCGCCCGACGTGGTGTGCGCAGGAGCACATACGATGTGAATGTTCTTATTCTCGGTATTGTCCGCCAGTAGTATTCGTAACACCTCGGGGAAGAGTTAATGAACTAAATAGCTAAACAACATGTCCTTTTTCAGAGTTAAAATGATTTATAGACTGCTATTCAAAAGTGGCAACGATATTATAACGGATGTCTGAATAATACTAATAATATCACGAAGAATCAGTAATGAGTTATTCAAACTAAATGCCAATAATTGGGGTACTGATTTGGACTTTGCGAATGATGTGCAGGCAGTAGAAGAAACATGGACTGCGACTGCTGCTTAATGTAGAGGCATCATACGAAACGACAGCCGATTCTATTATTTGGGCCTAGGAATTCATGAGGACAGTACTGAAACTCCTGTGATGAAGTGAAGCGGCGATAGGATGGAAAGAAGCGGTGAGCTCGTTCTTACTGATCACGAAAAGGGGAGGGAGCAGTGGCCACCAAACCTCAGATGTGCAAACAAAAACAAACAAACGCAAAATCAGCCTTCGTTATGTGCCTATAGCATCTGGAAAGGAAAGCTTGAGGTACATTTGGCAACGAATTAGGTTATAGCTTAAGTCACACAGTCTACATCTTGATGCAGGACTTTTCCTCGAAAATTCTAACATACAAGTCAACAATTTCAGGTGCACCACCCGGCAATAGTAAAATTCGGTAATAATGCACAGAGATTAAATATATAACAGGTTCATAGTTCATTGTTCGAAAATTTTGACAATTTTGACATGCGAGAGAGATGACGTGCACGTTTAATTTATTTGTCAATATTTCTGCGCAGTCTACACAGTGTGCTGTGAAGACGACGGTGCTGATATCCGAGAACGAGGATGCAGAATTATAACTACAAACAGACAACCGAGTTCTGGCAAGGTATTCCTAAACTGATCCGTACAATGCGCGAACTTACAAAGCTGAAAGCCTTAGATCCCCCATTGAGCGGTCACCTTGCAAAACAGCGTAAGCCACACGAGTGAAGCATGCGCCCCGTGGAAATGTGTCTAAAAATGCCCCATGAAATGCGTGGCGCATGCCTACACATCCAAGCCAGAAATATGCGGGTATACTCTGCACGGGATTTTACTTGAATGGAAAGCCGACTGCACATCTGGTAATGCCTCAAGGATTCCCAAGTTCCTCCATATATTCCGTTGAGAGTGCCGACCTAAACGCCAACCCGTGCCCATTCTCATTGAGGCTAGTTATTAACTCTTTCAAATGTGTTGCCCCAAAATGGATGCTGCAAAAGTATGACTTCATGCAAACTTAACGCAGCGCTTGACGGAATACGGAATGCGGAACGTGCCACGCGCTCTCGCCTTCAACTGCTGCAGAGCTGCAACACGAGCCGAACTGTTTATACGAAACAACCACGCTCTCTCTTTTAAATGCGGCGCATTTCTTAGCGAACTTGTCACTTGAATCTATCTATCTATCTATCTATCTATCTATCTATCTATCTATCTATCTATCTATCTATCTATCTATCTATCTATCTATCTATCTATCTATCTATCTATCTATCTATCTATCTATCTATCTATCCGCCTACGTCTCGGTGCTGTGCTGGTCTTCTCCTTCACGATCTGGATGGTAGGGTATAAATGTACGACGATCATGTATCATTGATCTTTACAGCACAAAAATGATATTTTTGTCATCTACGTCACGATTAACGATAATGTAACCACGTGTGGCTCATACCCGTAGTGCTCGGCCCGTCGTGTGCCCGTATGCCTGACAGAGGTGTTTGAATTTTATGCAGGCTATGTCAGTCAAGGACCATCTAAAATAGACATTTAACATATCATTGGAGCACACTTAAAGATATAGAAAGGTGTACAATTTTCCATAGCTTGCAATTGAGATGTAAACATAAGAGGCACACAGACACAGGCGAACGCGAGCCCTCAACTACGGCGTCTCTCGTAATCATATCGAAGTTTCGGAATGTAAAAACCCCCCAAAAAATCAATCAATCAATTTTGCTTTGGCTGTAACAGAGAAGTGACATATAACATGTGTGCGACGCGACGTTAGACGAAACATGGAATTGGCTAATAACGCCATCGCGAGTATGCTAGTAAAGACGTAACCTGACGGATACCGTCACTTCAATCTCTTGAGGAAGCTGCCCCGGGGTCATACACTCATACAAACCAGCATTAATGTCTGAAGTATTCAGACATATGTGTTGCCGAGCATGAGAGGGAGAGAGAGAAAGAGAGAGAAAAAGAAAATTACCTAAAGGTGTTATGCATAAGGCAAACTTTCAAATGACAGTATCTACATATAGAGTAGTCGCGTTTAACGTGAGAAACCTTCGGCACTTCATTTAGCATTCATCGGGAGCAGTCCGCATGCGACAGCGTTGGTAGTTAAGTTGGCTTTCTCTTGCCCTCTCTACCCGCTCAAGTAAACGCGCCCTATACTGAACGCAGAACGCGACGCGCCAATTAAGCCATCCGCCTATAGATAATGCGCTAGGCAAGTTTCGTAGTAAATTTGCATTCGTGATTCGGCATATTACGTCTTTCCTGGCGCTATATAATCTCGTGCTTCATGCAGAAGTACGACACTTGTGCACATGAGCTTCTCCGCCGTGCCGTGACGCAAGCAGTGACGTACATGGTCGCCTATACGGTCCTATGAATAAGCTATACGTAGGGCAAATTCATGAGTAGTGTTCGCCGCGTCTATAGCATGTCACAAATTAAACCAGTGAATTCAAGTTCGCCTCCAGGAACACCAAAATATGCGAGAGCAATTATGCTGCTCAACTGCTGTTTTCTCTGGTCGTTTTCTTGTGGAAAGGTGCATGAGGTTATGCATTAGTTGTGTGATTACGGTTCTAGCCACGCTGCTGCGTAGGTATGTTGGGCTCTCTGGAGACGGCCCTGATTTATGTGGATGAAAGTGCTCCAAAACTATGCAAAACAACTTCACTTATCATTACTTCGCTGGCATATCTTACGAGAACGTGAACGTGAATCTTACGAGAACGTGAACTGTGCGACTTCCACTCTCTACCTGTGTACATTGCCACATAGATTTAAGAAATACAAAACGAAGAAACGCAAATAAGTTAGCACTATCGCTACTTGCTGGATGAGTTGATTACATTTTTTTAATTACACGTAAGTTTGTTCCTTCTGTAAGGATATTCGTAAAAAACAGTGAAAAACCGTGCGCGCTTGCCTGGCACCCCGGGAGCTCGGGTTCGATTCCGCTTGATATGTAGTCTTGCGAGATTACAGCACGTTCGCCTGTGTCCGTGCTCTTGTTATTCGTACACTTTAATCGCAAGGTGGGGCAACAAATACGCCTTTATTGTTTTTCAGGATATCCTAATCATATGTGAAATGTCTATTTTAGTTGGTCTTTGATTTACGCAGGCTGCATGAAATTCAAGCATCCGTGGAGCATAACCGCACACCACGGACCGAGCACTACGGCTATGAGCCAATTGTTATTGCAGTATCGTTAATCGTGACGTAGGTGACAAGAATATCATATTAGTGAAGTAAAGATCAATCATTCATGTTCGTCATACACTGATACCCTATAATCGAAACCTTAATGTACAGCAGGTGAAATAGACGACCAGGAGAGCACCGAGACGTAGGCGGTAGATAGATATGGCCAAGGTGGCTGAAGTTCAGCAGGAAATGTTTCGCATTTAACATTCGATGCAAGGACGTGGCAATAGCCCCGCCACGGTGGTCTAGTAGCTATGGCACTCGGCTGCTGATCCGAGCGCCGCGGAATCGAATCCCGGCCGCGAAGGGTGCATTTCGATGGAGGCGAAATGTTCAGGACCATGTGCTGTGCGTTGTCAGCGCACGTTAAAGAACCCCAGGTGGTCGAATTTTCCGGAGCCCTGAACTACGGCTTCCCTCATAATCATATCGTGATTTTGGGACATGAAACCACAGACATCAGTCAATAAATGCTCGTCTACGGACTGATTACGCAATGATTGCATGACCGCCGAGGTTTCGACCGAGTGAAATGCTTTGTCGTGATCTACGAAGCTACAGGGGTTCGCTACACTCCGCGCACTTCTCTGTCCCCTGATTGAAGCACCCTAATGTAGTTGCTTTAAAGCATGCCTGCTACTGAGTGCACTAACAACTGGGGCGGGTGGTTGCGCGCAATAACTCATTCTTTCGCTTGCTACTGGTACAACTATTCGCTGCTAATGTTTGCAATAGACCAAATGTGAAACGGTTGAACAAGTTGTGCATGACGATAATTAAAGTATGACAGTGAAAGGCCTTCAGCAAAAGAGGTATTGCAGCCTGTTCAAGGAAGCATGACAGTCCTAACTACATTGGTGCATGTTTCCTGGAGCTGCTTAACAAAAGGCCACGTCTTCTAGAAATTAACTTAAATAATTGAATTGATCGATAATTAAACATACACGTTAGCCCAACTATTCCTTGCTCTAGTGGAGAGGGTAGAGAGGACATTCTCGGTGCAGTTGTTGCCTCGGAACAGCAGTCTAGCATTAGCATACACTCCATGACCTGCTGCTTCTGAGATCACGCTCAGTCCGTCGACTGAGGTTAGTCAGCATGATATGACAGTTCATAGTTCACTTATTAGGAAAAATAAGTACTCTGGTTTCACTGACAATTTGCTTCACAATTTTGCGTGCAATAAAAGCTGTTAGGAACCATTACGGTTCATTACCTTTCTTTCGTTCTGAAGTGGAACCGGAACTTAACTTTTGCCAGAGGAACGAAACCAAAAGCAAGCGAACACGAAGCGTTATGAAAACAATATGGTGACGACACAGATTGAGCGAACGAAACCGTAACTGATTTCCGAAGCAGCATTTGAAGTTGGGGAAGAAAAAAGCAAGCTCTCTCAAATACCAAAGGGGTTAACGAAGGTAGAATGACAGGTGAAAGTGATAACCTCGAAAGATAAAAAAGAATTTCCTTAAGTGCCCAAACTGATGGACAAGAGGAACGTAAGCGACTAATGGAATTATAACACCGCCCCGCCACGGTGGTCTAGTTGTTATGGCACTCGGCTGCTCATCCGAAGGTCGCGGGATCGGATCCTGGCCGCGGCGGCTTCGTTTCGATGGAGGCGAAATGTTGAGGCCCGTGTACTGTGCGATGTCAGTGCACGTTAAAGAACCCCAGGTGGCCAAAATTTCCGGAGCCCTCCACTACGGCGTCTCTCGTAATCATATTGTGGTTTCGGAACGTAAAACCCAAGAAATCGTTAATCAAATCGCAAGTGTTGCCGCGATGAGAATCACGCTTAGCGCGTAGTTTCTGTTTGTACTAGCGAGCAATTTCGGCTTTGGCATGTCAGAAATAGTGAATACATTATGTAAGTAATGGTAGCGCCTGTGTTACTGCTCGCACGGATGTGGGCTCGGCGTGAAGCCGTGGGAGCCGTTGACAAAAAAAAAAGATAGCCATGCGAGTGCTCGGCGCAGGACTCAATGCGTTTTGTTGTTACGTTTTACATCCATTCTTGAACTTATTTCCCGATGCCCAGATACTGAAACAGACTTTCGCAAAGCCATTCCGCACTTGAGACGTAGCAGTCAGTGCCTCCCGGATTCCCTGATCCGTCGGCATTACGTTGCATATGGTGCACTGCTAGGAAAGATGCAAAAGCACTCGCAATTCACAAGTGCTAAGATGAGAAAATAAAACTGAGCAACTTAAAATCTATTAGTCAATAGGAGAGCACTTCGGACCAACACTTCATGTAGTGCAGTACCTGATGCCATCCGTTCGCAGTAGCGCTCATTCGATTCGCCTGACGAGGAGCTGTTGTGAACAAGTCGTGACTCTCGAAAGTTCTTGCATTCTGGATTATAAACACGCACTTGTTGGCGATCTGTCTGCTGTGCGTTCCGTGCGCTCCCTGTAGCGAAGGCGGCGGACCCGGCCGTAGCAACCTTTCTGCGGCACCGTAAAGGAGCGTCCCGTGCTTTCTTGAGCGCACCCATAGAGGAGAGGCCTCGCGGAATACCGTCTCTACGATTTATCGACTGTATCTGTTAAAATTTCCACGTTATAGGGTAAGCACAAATGCATCCAACCCTGCTCTAAAAGTGCTTGCTGCTGCACCAAATTGGCTTTTTGCCTGCGCCATGGCTAGCGCCGAAGGGCGCAATGGCTGTTCCACCACTTTGACAGGCATAAAATAGCAACAGCTTGCGCAAAACGGGATAAATGGCAGTACAGCATTGACAGTGGCAAGCATTGACAGCTAGGCACATTGGCAGTGCGTGAAATAGGGATGATGATTATGACGATTATTTTTACAACGACATAAAGCACTCGAAACCGCGTACATATATTGCGACAGGAATGTGAACAAGGTTGGTTGTATCAAGTTGGTGCCAGCGTTCCTGCCTGTGGCGGTTTGTAAAAGTTTGTCCGTGAAACACGACGTTAAGTAATTTATCTCCTCTTACATGAAAGTGAATGGATATAGTAAGTCCATTCATTATTGTCATATTGACTACGCTTCGTTGAAGTAGCGTGTGATCTAACACCACAAGCTACTTAGAGGCAGTTATCGACGACACACTGAAACACGCACGTTAACGAGTACGCCCTTCCATAGTCAATGCTAACTCGTAATGGCGTTTTATCAATCAGACACAATAATTAGAAGCCTGCTTCTGGCTGACGTAAATGGGCCGCGTACTAATGATCGGTGGACAACGTCGTGCTACGAGGCACTAGCTGTTATGTCACGTAAGTAACATTCGAATGACTGAAGGAAAAAAAGAAGAAAACGAAAGGGAACCACCCGAACACTGCTAGCTCACGCTTTCGGAAAATAATGATGGCTGGGGGCGAACTTGGGTGTCACCTTGTGGCTCTGATCGCATAATTAATTCACATCAGAACTTTTTTTTTGTTTGTGTGGTTGTTTCAAACCACGCACTCGTTAAGGAATTATCAAAAAAGCGATATAGAGAAAGGGAAGGGGGAGCTCGGCAACATCAGAATATGAGCATTTCACGTCTACTTTGTAGACTATGAAAAAAGACTGCAGAGAGAAAATTGATAGGTTGGTGCAAATTGCTCTGACGTTAAAGTAATCCTCTGCTCTTGTGGTTACTGTGTCAACAGATCAATAGCGCACAGCTGTACATAATTTCGCTAGGAATATTGAGTAAGGTATGTACTTCATGTGGATTGTTTCGGAAGAATGCAAAACCACGCACTGATGCCTCAGTATTGGTTCGTTGACGCATGGGGTTCGCTCATATTGAAGTCAGAAGGCTGTGCGGAGTGCATAATCCTCCCTCAAATTTTCAAGGCTAGCGGTACCTAAACCATGAAACCGAACGAATGCGAGTAAGTTTGTTGGTAGAAATTATTATTCAAGATTCAAGGACTGCACTTCGAGACATAAACGAAGTTCACGAGGTAAAGCTAGCTGAAATGCTACATATAGGTAGAAACACAGCTGTATATATCAAAAGTAAATTCACAGATTTGAATGTGGCATTCAGAAATAAAAAAAAACTGTTGTCCTTAACACGAAACAAAAACAAAACAAAAAAAAGCTTGATCAGCCATTCCACCCTGTGAGGGTAAAGCTGTACGGCACACAGCACAGAGGTGACCGCGAATATTGATGAAGGACACAAAGGCACAAACACATTTCACAGTCTTCAGCAGTTTCGGTGCCAATCGCGGCGACACACACACACACGCAATCACATTTATTATCGCGAAAGCGTTAAGGAGCTCGTACCGCAGATAATCCGATACGAGCCGCAGCACAACACGCAGCACAACACGCAAGCCCTCCGTCATGGCGCAGGTATTTCAGTAAAAAAAAAAAAAAGGGAAATTTCTCAAAGTAAAATCCACAAAAAGAAATGTAAATGCGTTTTCACTAACACATATGCACATAACTCGGACTGTAATTCTGTTCCAAGGAAAGTGTTACTTCTGTAAGGAGGAAGCTTAATTATGATATGATGAAACTCAAACAATTCCAGGACATTATACAGAAGGCGCCAACGCAGCGCTTGCGCTCAGGACATTTTCATACCCGTGCAAATCTTTCACTACTCACGGATGCCGACAGAAGGCGCTTAGACGTCAGCGCTAGGGCAAAATGCGCCGCAGCGTGCGCGCACCGTCTCTCAACACTCGTGTGATCGTGTGGTGGATCCAGTACCGTGTTCCGGTTCCGAGCGCACTGCGCCGCCTTCCTGATCGGCAAGTACTGATGCAGCATCTATGTCAAGTTGTACTCGACCATGGGGAGGCCACGCAACACGGATAAATCAATGTTGTGCGATGAACTCTTCGCAGTTAAGTGAGTCAAGAGCACGACAAGCGAATAAGAAGGCGATGCGAACACGATAGCGCTATCGTGTTCTTAAAGACGAAGCTTAAGCGTCCCCCCACTTCAATTTTTTTTTAGCTCGGTGGCCAATACTTGTCCTGATCGACGCGTTGCTCCTCGGGAGTGCGAACTATACATGCGGCCTTCCCATCACGACGAGAGAAGTGCAAATCATAAAAGTTGAGAACGGCACCTTGTCTTTGCGTCTACCTACTACGCAAACAATCGAGACAAAGACGAAAGAAGAAGGACGAACAAGGCGTTAACGGCATCCTGGAGTGAACACAAATGATCATGGAGGAAGAAAAAAGTTGGAAGGGAGCTCTTGAGGTCACGCAACCAGTTTGGCCAGCGAACACTCCATATAGGAACAACTTGTTGGATTGGGCATGTCGGCTCATATTGTAGCACAGACAGCACAAAAGAAATGCAAAAATAAACAAAACGACGACGGAAAGAAAATTAATTAATTTCTCGTGTTTTACGTCGAAAACCATGACATGATTATGAGAGACGCCGTAGTGAAGGGCTCCGGAACTTTCGATCACCTGGGGCTCTTAATCCTCCACTGACATCGCACAGAACACGGGCCTCAACATTTCGCCTCCATTGAAATGCAGCTCCCGCGGCCGGGATTCTTTCCCGCAACTTTTGGATCGGCAGCCGAGTGTCATAGTCACTAGACCACCGTGACTGGGCAGAAAGAAAAGAAACACAACAGCTCCAGCGCCGAACTGTCAAATGAAATTTCATTGAAAGTATACCAACTTGACATATGTCAAAATGCCTTCAGAAATTTTTAAAAAATGCCTGCGATCATAGTAAGGCCTAAACAGACAAGTGTTCATCTAGAAGAGGCAACTTAAGAGTAGCCATACTCTATGACGCCATGCTGACACATTTACGCTCAAGCTTAGTGAGGCTTCTATAAGTTTTCTTTATTGGTAATTTTTCGCATACGCCAGGAACCTAGTATCCCTGAAGAAATATGTGTGTTTCAACGACGTACAGAGACCCGAAGATGTTTTAATGGTAGGGCAAGAGAGCATTACAACAATGTTAAAAGATAGGCATGGAAGCATTTAGCTTCGCATTGCAACAAATCCGCACGCACGTCTTTCAGTCGTTCATAAGTGAAGCTGCAAAAAAAAAGAAAAAAAGAAAAAAGAAGAACTGGCAGCATTTTCATGTCTCTCCGAACAACTTGCAATTGATTTCAGCCACAGGGAAGGTCTCCTTTTTTTTTCTTGTTAACGTTAGCTCAAAGCCAGTATAGCCAACTCAATGATTTGATTTCTGGGATTTTAAATACGAATACCACGATATGATTATGAGAGACTCCGTAGTGGAAGCCTCCAGAAATTTCGACTACCCGGGTTCTTTAACGTGCACTGACGTTGCGCAGTACAGGACAAGCAAAAAACACCACAACTTACTGCCGGGAGAAGATGGTGTAATGTACAACAAAGACGGGCAAGCAGGGCTAGGAAAACACATGACGAAATGGAAAGAAAGAAAGAAAGAAAGAAGAAAGAAAGAAAGAAAGAAAGAAAGAAAGAAAGAAAGAAAGAAAGAAAGAAAGAAAGAAAGAGAAAGGAAATCGAGTTGAGGTCGCTTATCGTGCAAGTAGGGGTGTCCAACTTAATGAACACGTGGGCATACCGACGCGTCCATTTCGAGAGCGATTTGGCACCTAAATCGACGCACGCCCCGCTTCAGTGCACCTTTGCGAAGTAACTCCTTTCCACCTGCCACGTTCCGCAAATCCTACGCGTGCACTTGTAACGTTTGTTTCTGAAGACAAGTTCGGACAACCTGTTCGACGGGCTGAGGCGTAGCTTTTGGCCTTTCTGTCAGCGCGAGTTTTCACTGATCCGAAAGCCAAATCGAAAACGAATTCCTGTCCGTACCCCTTCCTGTAGCCGACGGGTAAAGCGCCGCGGCGGAAAAACGACCGGGAGAGGAGACAAATGACGCTTTCCAAGTACGGAGGAGGAGAAGGAAGACGAGACAATTTTATGAATTTCAGGGCTCTGTGGATGACCGCTTCTCTGCGCGGTGACACCTCATGGCCAGGCATTGATGGATCTTTTCTTAAAATTTTTTTGGGCACCGTACTACGGTCTATTATATTGTTTCGAGATGCGTAAGCATCAAGACTCCAATTCGTCGTTCCGGAATACGTTGGTCCTTTCTGTAAGCGATCGTAGAAGTGCAATCAGGACTAACGGGACCTACAAGGTCCACCGTGAAACAATTCGACATTGTTTCTAAGGTGGTGCAAATCATGCAAGAAGAAATACAAAAGCAATGGGCGGTCAGTGAAGATGACTGATTTGTGGGGTTTAACGTCCCAAAACCAGCTCTGATTATGACAGACGCCGCAGTGGAGGTCTCCGGAAATTTTGACCAGCTGGGGTTCGTTAACGTGCACTGACATCGCACAGCACACGGGCCTCAACATTTCGCCTCCATCGAAATGCAGCCTCCGCGACAGGAATTCGATCCCGCGACCCTCTGATCAGCAGCTCAGTACCATAGCCACTAGACCACCGTGGTGGGGCGGTCAGTGAAGGCACACCGCGATTGTGAAAAGAGAGTACTGAGGCAATGAAATAAACGAACAACAAATAAATGTGTGAGCCACTAATAAATGCGCAAGCGCATGTTCGCGACCACTAGAACTGCACAGGTCCGCAGGAGGATGTAAAGCGGAATATGTCTGCGAGCACTGTCGTTTCCACAAGTACACGTCGAAACAAATACCCTGGAAAGCCCTTGCAATAGCTATCCTTGAGAGGCTACATTTTTTTTTTTGCGATGATGGAGGCGATTTGCTGTCTATGTCATTTTCAACATCGTCCAGGTAAGCTTGCCCATTCCAACGGTGACGCTCAACATATTGAAAATTGGTGTTACAGTATACTGCTGCGCATATTGTGCATTAGCTTCACTTGGAAGCACCACTTCTCTTCATCTCTACCCCTTAACTGCTGAGATCATAATAGCAATTTTTGGAGTATTACTTGCCGAAACAGCGATAACATCGTGAGTCACGCCGTAGTGGAGGGCTCCTGAAATTTTGACTTCCTGGGGCTCTTTAACATGCACTCATAGCGCACAGCACATGGGCCTCTAGCATTTTTGGCTCCATCGCGGTGGGTTCGATCCCGGCAGCGATTGCCGCAGCAGGGATCGAGCCCGCGCCTTTCGGTTCAGCAGCTAAGCACCATAACCACTAGACCACCGCGGTGGACGTCAGATCAAATCGTCACTTTCGTATCGCTGTCTATACGGACTTCAATGAAGCACAGGACTATACAGCAAAGCCACGCGACATACAGTTTATACATTCAACCTGAAGTGACATACGGCGACACTCCTGAGGCTGGGCCGTTAGCGAGAATCACGGGTGCAAAACCCGCCGTGGCAGTTTAGCCGCCTAGGGGTTGCACAGCTAAGTTCGAGGACGCCGGTTTGATTCCCTGCTACGAAGGCCACATTTTGATAGGGACGAAGTGCGAGAACACACGTCTATTTCGGTCTTGGACGCACGTTAACAAAATACAGATGGCCGAAATTTCAACCGCTGCCCCACGTCAGGGCGTGCCTTATATTCATCGTGGTTTTGGTGCGCAAGCCACCAGATTTTATTATTGCCATAGCACAACAGCTACACTTTTGACAGGTACTGCCAAGAACAGTGGAGGGAGCAAAAATTCTTGCTTTAAAGGGTACGTGAAAATATCGATTTGTAAAACGCATCCAATGGTGTATCCAATGGTGTTTTCAAGTTAGAACCACAGGTACAGGATTTGTGAGGTGACAACATCAGCCCGTTCCGAACTTGTTTACCTCAGGTGTGCCGTATAATATACCAACAAACAAGAGGCTAATCGGTGGGCCGTATTCTGTGGCTGAAAGGTGGCCCTGCGGAGTCGGTCACTCTGCGTCGTGGAATTTTACGAGCAGACTGCGTCTGAGATAAGATACACGCATCACACATTAATGGTAAAAGAACAAAACGTCGTGTTTCAGTGGCTGTCGCGTCACAATGCGGTATCTCCAGCAACGACTTCGGCGACGAACCTGTGAAGGAACCACGGGAAGGAACAAGCAGTATGTGAACTCCTTTATCTAGGTCTGACGCCGCCCATCACTTAAGCGAGGTAGCGCCCTTTATAACATTAAAAAAGTGGCACACACCCGATTTCGCTCACCATCTGTCTCGTTGTTCGAGCCATCGAAGCAACTGCGATTTGTGTCCGGTCTTTCCCGATGTGAAGAGATAGCGCTGCGTTGTTTATGGTTGGGTGTTGCCTTCGCCAACTCATATTTCTTCAAGATTCCAATGGCCGATAGCGCCGAGCACAACGACTGCATTGTACAGAAGTAACTTTTTAAGGAACTCCGCGCAGCTTTGAAGCAGGTAAACGAAAACTCTCACTGTAGACAAATCTTGGGAACGTAGGGCTGTGTATCGGAGCTACGAAAAAGAACAAAAGCTCTGCTGCGGTTTCTGCACAACGCCTAACTTACTGACCATCTTTGGTATCAAACATGAAACATCTTCAACGTCGAACGACACCACAGTGGTGTCTCTTATAAAATGAGAATCATTCCTTGGCGAACTTGAGTGGCTTTGAACGTGTCTATCTACAGTGCCGACTACGCCTCGCACGCTTTTCTGGCCGCCTCATTCACTTGGTATTCACCAAAACTGGAACGATAGTGTATGAATGCATGACAGGCACGAATCATGAATGTTGCGATCAATAACTTCGTATACTTTTAGTGCACGTCACCATTAAAGACGATACGATGACGTGTGACAGGGGTTTGCGGGTATGCGCGACAAGGTGACTGAATGCTAGCATTGCAGCCAATCAAGGACCAACCAAAATGGACACGGAAATTTTTGAGGGGAGACAGCTGGCGGTAAGTTAAACAAAAGTGCGACATACTGTTGATTATAGCTTGAGCTTGAAATGTAGATATAGAAAGCATACAGACCTAGACAAACGGGTTGCAATGACTGAAGGCAAGCTACGTGCGGTAGAGGGGTAATATTCGAACCTGGTTCCCCAAGGTGCCAAGCAAGAACAGCACCACGGAAGCCTTTCAAACGTGGTACATATCGTAAGTAAACACGTTGCATTAACAGGTGGGGTCGTCAATGTCAGTTGTGGTTGTAGTGTGTTCCCCTTTCTTACAGCAATGTAACAAGCGACAAATATGAACTGTTATCCCCCAGGATAATTTTCTCCAGCTTTGCTCGACCTCGTAGGTATACTCCAATAAACGACTTTACTGACATGAACATCAGCACATCATATCGCACATTTCTCTTCGATAAAACAGACGCCTGTGCACTAACGTGAGTGCCTACGTTACGTCATACAATGAGCTACCCTTTAGTTACCACAGGGCTGTCGACGTACCTGAGAACCGATTGTCACGCACACAACTATCCCATATTCATAATCACGTTGACCTTGCTGGTAAAATTTGGGTCAAAGCCAAACAATTCGACATAGAAAATTTCGTCGCTGACTGCTTCGGATATCGATTGCCAACATACATAAGATCTGTCGGATTTTTTTCTCTTTTTCTCTCTCTATCATCTCAAGCCTTTCATCCTCTTCCCCTTTCTCAGTGCTGAGTAGAGAACCAGGGTCAGCCCTGTTTAACGTCCCTGTCTCTCCATGTTGTTCTTCTTTTCCTTCTTTTCCTCCTGCTCCCAGAGATGTTTGTCTACAAACTGAATTTATAAGCTGAAACAAGAAAATTGCGGCAGATAACATTAGGCAGTGATTTCCAAAGTTTATGCGCATATCATTTCACCATCCCAAGCACGCGGTGAGGCACACACACGGAAATATCACACAGAAGACTTTTGTGGCATTAAAGATACGCTAACTGCCGTTGCATCGCTATTCGTTGGACCCAAGACGGCAAGCAATGAACGACGGATGCTGAAGTACAATCCATATTTTAACACCTCCAAGGTGACATGTGGGGTGCCTCTTGTTCTTATCGGTGGTACTAAATGCGTGTTGCAAAGATGTGGCTGATGTCCACTGGTTTTACAGGGTAACGTAAAACGTCACAACAATGCTAAAAAATGCGACTATCAGACCACAACAATCCTACGATAGTATCCGGACGTACAACACCGTGACCGGTCTTCGACAGGCTATGCGACTGACAAGGCACCCTAACTGGCCCTGAAGGTGCTTTTTCAACACTTCCGAGATATCAATTCCGTTCAATTCGTCTACACCACTTGAATCCGTTGGTAGGGTATTCGTTTCAGCGGGCCCATGATGGCACTCTCTTCACCAAGCTATTCTTTCCAAACGGTGCAGGATAGCTACAAGGCCCGTTCACGGCTTTTCTGCACCTTCCATGCTGGAGTAAAAACGCGTCTTGACGTTACGCAGTGCTGAGCCGTGTTCCCACCTGGCCACCTTGCCACCAGTGCTACCTTTAATTCCTACAGCATAAGAAGCAGCTCGGTGCAAACGTGTGCACGCAATGCAGCACCGCAGACAGCAGAGCCACGGACGTAGGTGCCTTTTGTGCTCCTATTATAGGTGATTCCGCTGTTTCTACTTAAAATAGGGTACGTTTGCGCGTGAGAAACGGACCATAAGTGCAATTGGCAACAGCCAACATCCATCCAGCATATGCGGGAGCGGCACATCGAGCTGACAAAAGTAAGGTCTGCACCGTGTCGACACTTTGCCATTCGTCTCTAGTGCCAGGCCGGAGTCGTACAATTTCTGAACTTCTCGTGCTCTCGTGCCCCACCATGAACCGATTCAGAGTTGTCCAGGCGAATGGAACGGGCTTGTGAAGTAACATCTTGTGGGCTGTTGCCGCGATTTCCCACGTACCAAACCTGAATTATTGAACTAAAAGGGATGCCTCGGAAAAAGCAATGCTAGGTTTGTCACTTGTGGCCATCTAGCAACTACCTGTGAATGCGTCTCCATCGCCATTTCTTACTTAGGAGAAAGCGGGTATTACATGGTTGTGATGTTTAGGACGGTTCGGCACTTCTGCTAGTGTGCAGTGGCGCAGAAAACAGACAGGGAGGCGTTTTTAAACATTTATATGACAAAGTGAAAATCGCCGGAGTTGGCCTTTAAGCTTCGCCTTTAAGAGTTGAACGCGATAGCGAAATCCGGCCCCTAGTGTGCACTTCAACCACTCAGTGCATACTTATTAATGTGTGTTGTTACACACATACACATGCGTACAGACACAGACACACACGCGCGCGCGAGCGACGTATCTATAGTAATGTTAGAGGTTATCGATCTATTTAATAGCGCTTTTATATCAACTTCATGAAAATTTTGTACAGTGATGTAGTCACATGGTACTGTATTATGAACTACGCGTAGGCGTGACACTTTCATTCGTAAATAGTCACATTCTGTCGTCCTTCTTGCGTTAACTATCTGGCAGCTGTTCGATTTGTTCTTCTGGAGACATCTTCCGGCCAACCGCAACAAGCATGGCCTTATGCTCAGTGAAATTGCAAACAGAACATTATCTAATGTTTGCTGTTTGCTTGATATCATATTGTCACGCAGTATTGTGACTAGAAGAGCCAGACGTAGAGAGCGTCTTGGGGCAGCCACTTTATTGGAGACCTTGTCCTAATTCGGCGGTGGTAGCGACGACAGGCGCAGCTGTCTTTCGGCGGGTCACAAGAGAAAGAGCACCACGGCTCGGCGACGCACGCCGTTTTATACCCCGCAGAGTTTGAGCTGGAGGCTCCATAAGAACGCGTCGACACTAAGGATGAAAGTCGAACGCCACAGCATCATTGACGCGCGTTAATACCAGACGCCTAGTGTTACGCATGCATAGACGCAAGCCGAAGATAGAAATGCTAAGAGCGCTCGTCTGTCGCTTTAAATGAAAAGACGCCATGTGGCAATATGTTCCCTGTCGTAGAACGGCGGAACCATATAGGCTCTGCTGTAATCGCATGGTCTCCGAGATGGCGGGCGCGCCCACCATCTCGAGACATGTTTTTCACAATGTCTCACAGATGGCAGCACATTATATAACATGTGCTGTTTGCTTGATATGCTCAATAAATTTTATTCCTCCTACAAATCGCCGAATGGGCTCATTTTCGTCGTGACACCTGCCGAACAAAATGCGTTAAGGAGACTCCTTCCACTACCTGGCATTTACGTGATGTTTTTTTCCGAGGAAGTTCCAAGTGACATCGTTGCTTTGTGGTAGGACACCTGCTTGCCACGCAAACGGCCCGGGTTCGATCCTCAATGGGACCGCAGGTTTGTATTGTTTATTTTATTTGCATCTTTCTCGATTTTTCGCTCACGATTTTTCGCCGACACCGACGGCGGTATTTCTGCGAAACGAGCTCTCTAACGCTATCGCGTTAAATGTTAACTAGAATAATTCTGGTGTGGCTCTCGTCGCAACGTACACCACGGCGCGCGGGAAAAGAAACGGGTGAGGGGAGTCCCGTGCTCCAAGTCTCACTGTTCCTCAGCGGCGGTAGCGGCGTCCAGGAGATGCATGGACCAGTGCGGGCTCGGCTTCTGCCTCGGGCGTCTCGTTGAACACCCACGCGTATCGGTTGCACGTGGCGGTCCCGTCCAGCACAGCATCGTCTGTGCCGTGCTGAAATGCTGCTCAACACAGCTGCGGTGCGGCAAATCAGCAATCGGCGTTCCTCGCCTCACCCGTGACACCACCAGGCACAGCTCGGGTGCGGTAGTAAGGAACTAGCGGCCCACGTCCGAGCCTAAAACACCGTTGGGTACGCCTCGACACCGCTCGGCTGCCCTTGATCCAGCCAGTAGCCCGAACACTGGTACCTGGGACCTCGGAACCTCGGCCACCCTGGACCTCGCCCGGCTCTGCGGTCCTCCGTACCTTGGCCCGCACCAGGTACTGTTCGGTAGAAGCTCTCGGTCGTCCAGGAGCCCGGGACTGCACTGCGCTTGGTTGGTTGGTTGGTTGGTCCTTGGGTACCTTGGCGCAACCCACTCTGGGGGATCGGCCATGAACCGGAAAAGATATTTGTATGGAAGAGAACTACTAATAAAAAATACAAAATTGTAATACAAATTGGATAATCAAATTTGGGTTAAACGAATAGTTTTCTGCGATGACTGAATGTATATAATTATATAAAAAAAGTGAATGCTATGGAGATTGGTTGTCACGTACTCTGATCATCATTAAAATATATAAAATAAAAACTGAGCTGATCAACATTGAATTCTATTTGTCTCACGAAGAAAATCACATACGGCCTTGCAAACGTTCCTGTGACTAAATCCGAGAGTAGTCGCACCAAGTGAAAGGTCTACTGGAAGAGACAAATTTAAACCCATGTTTCTCAAGGGAATTTCCAGAAACCTTTTACGTGGGATACTGACTCTTCGACACGATATGAAGAAGTGCTTCAGAGACTCATCCTCATCACAATGCAGACACAACGGTGATTGAGCCAGACCAGACCTGTACATGTAAAAGTTCAGAGGGGGGGGACTCGGCATCGTAATTTAGTGATTGAGATATCTGCTCTTCTGGTTTCGCACCATCTATTCTTCCACGGATAAGCCAAGTGTCGGAAATCAGTTGTGGCTAGTGCAGATTTGTTAAAGTTATTGCAGGTAGCATATTTTGTGAAGCGCGCAGCTGTAACAAACGCCGACGTCGGCAATACAGAAATTACCGGGCCATTTAGACCTGACACTGCGAGCGCGTCCGCATTTTCATTAAGTGTTAGACCTTTGTGCCCTGGCACCCATATCAACCGAATGAGGAGTAAGTGTCTTGGCAAAAGAGAATAGAAAGCTACTAAAGCACTAGCTGAATTAGGCGCGCTGAGAGATGAACACACGGACAGTCAGTTAGAATGGCGACTGATGAAAAGGACTGAGGTAATTTTTTGTGCAGCTAAGATAATTGCCAATAATTCCGCTTGGAAAATAAGCGTGAAATCCGGCAAACGAATTGAGAAGGACCAATTCAGAGTTAAGGATACAATACCAACACTTGCCTTCTCTTCCCAGACTGACGCATCAGTCGCTATCACGATTTTTGTGTCTATCTGAGCCAGGTGATCTTCTAAAAGGCCATTTAGGTAAGAGTGAGACAGGTGTTTAGCATTATTTGGGAATATATTGTCAAATTCAATTGTAATTGCTTGCACAGTGTCATTTAGCACGACAACTTCACATAGGTGCACTTTTAACGGATACAAGAGCGACTGCGCAAAAACAACTTGGGGGCAATGTAATCTAGGCCAATGATGGGTAAAAAATGCGGCCAATTGATTAATAAAAATATACTGAGACCTCCTCTGGGGAGATGCATAAATTTTTAGAAATGTTCGCACTGTTAGGATATGAAATGTTTTAAGAAGAGAAGGAAGACGTGATTCCTGATATAGTACACTGATTGCGACAAATTTCGGGAGCCCAAGGCATAAACGTAATGCCTCGCGTTCTAGAAGTACCAATGGCCTGATTTTGTAAGCAGGTGCCCCAGAAAACAATACGCAGCCAAACTCAAGTATTGGTTGGATATACATGCTGTAAACCATGATGAGGACGTCACGGCGAAGCCCGGAACGAATGGAGCTGAGCCGACGAAGCATCCCCAACGCACGAGCTCCCTTAGCTGCTATATTTTCGATGTGCTGACTCCAGTTCACTTTTTCATTGTAAGTGACCCCTAAGTACATCAGCGAGTCAACTTGCGGTATAGTGTTTTGTTTATACATCAACGCGATATGCACCGGAACACTTTGGTGAAAAACTACGAGCGCACTTTTCCCGATGTTTAGGGATAAGTTAATTCCTTCCAGTCACCTCTCAAGCCTGTTCATATACGCCTGTAGAGTTTGATACAGTGTATGTATATCGTTTGCTGCCGCAAAATATGCGATGTCGTCGGCATATACGTATACCTGTACATCCGCTTGGATAGGGATTGAGCGCAAGAGTATATTAAAAAGTAATGGAGACAACACCGACCCTTGGGGGAGGCCTTTAGATTGTTTATATTTTAAAGACGACAAACCCTGTTGCGAGCAGTAAAATTCTCTGCCCTCTAAGAAAGCGTATATCCATGATATAAAATACTGTGGTAGTCCTGCGTTATGAAGTGAATTGATTAGATTGGAGTGTTCAACACTGTCATAAGCTTTTGTGATATCGAGAGTCACAAGAGCGGCATATTGTTTGTGATATCGAGCGAGCTGTATTCGGCTTTCTAGATCTACATGGGCACACCAAATGGAGCAGCCACGCCTAAAGCCAATTTGGTACGGGCTCAAGATCGTGTTAACAATTAACCAATTATCTATTCGGCTGTAAAGGATTCGTTCAATGAGTTTCACTAGATTAGATGTAAGTGCTATGGGTCTGATGTTACCTGAATGTATATCCTGCACCCTGTTTTTTTAGTAATGGAATTATTTTAGCAACTCTCCAGTCAGGAGGGACCCATGAATTCCTAAGTGAGTGGTTAACAAGTGCAAGGAGGCCCTGGGGCAGTACTTTATGCATTGTTTTTTATTAATGATGTAGTGATACCATCAGGTCCTGGCGCAGAGTTAGGCAACACTCTTATAAAACCAGCTAATTCCGAAGCTGTGACTTTATCAAAGTCGTCACCGTGGTCAGGAACCTGGGCGTGATTGGTCAAAGTTGAAGCAAAACGGGTTTCAAGCCCTTTAGCTATTTCTTCGAGCAGATTAGCCAACTCTCTTGGCGTAGGGACCACTGAATCGACATTGATCAAAGCCGGAATTGCTTTCTTAGTTCTAAGGAATTTAAAAAGCTTTTTTTCTGTTGTCTGTCTTGGATAAGAATTCAAATCGCTGACTATCGTAGTTATCCTTCGCCTTGGCGACTGTACGCCTGAGCGTTCCAGCCGCGTATTTGTAATCATTCCAATTTCGAGGGCATTGGTTACAAAGTAATTTTCTCAAGGCTGCTTTTCTTAATCTATAGTCCCGTGAGCATTCAGGCGTCCGCCAAGGATTAGCAGAGTCCACTTTCGAGACCTTAATGGAAAATGTGGATTTATTTAAGGAATCTTTCACCACTGAATTGAGGTTTAATGCGGTCTGCTCCTCATCGTCTTCTAACTGATTAGTTAGAGCTCTGCATAAAAGCTTTTCAAAGACATTCGTATTGACGTGAGAGAACACTGCGTCTATTCTGCGAGCGCACCTCGTGCTACCGCGCTCTTCTTTCTCCTTTCTCCGTGCTCGGTATTTTTGCGCCGACATTGGCGTGGTATTTACCCATGACAATGGTGTTTCATAGGAGGGTGAATGCACTAAGAACGTTCGTGCTTCTGTAACCATTCATGCGGGTGCATAAATTGAAATCAGCACCGCTGCAACACTAAGGGCGCATTGTAACTGGTGATTGAACGACGTCGCAAGGCCAACTTGTTTGCCATACGACCTTCGTAAATGGTTGCTTTGGTCGAAAATCGACCGTTTTGGTGAAGTCGCGCACACACCGATTCTACGACTCTGCGACTGAAGTCGCAAAGCTGCTGAACCGATCAGAAACGCTGGAAAGTGACGTCGAAATACCTGCAGAAATACGTCGCAGTTTATTTACGCAGCCGTTGTTGCGCGAGAAAAGAATCAGACGTGAAGCCAAACGATCGGGGGGTGCTGAAGAGAATGTCGTAGTAGCCGGTGAGATTATCGTTTGGTGCGACTATTTCCTCGGTCGCAAGTCGCGTACGTTTTTGCGAAGGTGAATGTCGCCTGAATGTTTTCCATGCTGCCGTACATTGAGATACCGACTCATCTTACAAAATAGCTTTGGTTAGGGCAAGAACATGCATACATTATCATTTTGCGCTAGAAGCCGCGTGTCAGAACTTTATAAACATTTGCCTACAAATGTCACCTGGGGTACTGAGTGAGTTCTATAGTAATTTTGCAGCGTAAGCTGTTATGGGCTCCTCACAAATGGCCGAAATTGGTGGCGATAGTATCCGCCGCCGTCGTCGCCTGTGGCCCCAAACCGCTATAGCTTAAAATAATAAAAACAAAAGACTATTTGATCCTAGCTCAGTAGGAGCGGCGGCATCCATCCCTGACTCTCAGCACATCCATCAGCACTTTGTGATATCAGTCATGGCTCTGATATGGTAGGAGTAAAGCTTCTAGCACATTATATATGTTGTAAGTCGTCGGCTTTGGTTTCATAGACGAAGACGAGGGAAAGGGAGGAGGGGGAGAAGCAAGGAGACGACGATTATGAAGAAGGAGTCGAAGATTGAAGAAGATGAATAACACTACGACTACGAAGAAGGGGAAGAAGACGGCGGAGAAGTAGAAGGGGATGAAGAAGAGAGGACGACGACTAACAAGAGGTCGACGAAGAAGTGTAATAAGAATAGTAGGAACAAGATAACGGAGAAGAACAAGGTGACTACAATGAAAAAAAAAACAAGATGAAGGAGACGGCTATGACGAAAAAGAGGAAGCAGGAAAAGAAAACAGTGGAAGAGGAAGAGGGGGAGAAGAAGCAGAAACGGAAGAAAACCGAAAGGGAAGAATGTGGGAGCACGCAGTAAAGTCTAACTTACGCTGCCAATGTGCTGTGTACTCTGCGCAGGTTGCGGAGTTTTCCGGTGTTCTTAGTTCACGTACTGTAATTGCAATGACTTTCTTTCGGGGAGCCTGCTTACTTCCACGGAGACATTGCCATTGCCTGAAGCTCACCGCAATGCTCAACGTCCTTTTCCCCCATACACAGTTGTGCCTGATATATGCGCCTTGCAGCTCTTTTGCTACCGCCCCGCCATATGGACCTCTCGACCCTTTGTCTAAGACCTACATGACCAATGATGTGTGGGACTTGACACACACAAACACACACACTCACACACACACAAACGAGTAACTTAAGGATTCAATTTCCTGGCGCACATTAGAACCCCTTTGAGGAACAAACTGCCCCCTCCCCTACACATACTTGCGTTTACGAGGAGGAAAATACGTCAAATGGATAGTTTCAACGCGTAATTCCCAATGGCACTTGGCACCCAGCAATTTTGGTCATGGGGAGAAAAGTATCCCTACCTGGCGCTCGGTCATGCGTTTTAACTCGTGTCTCAAGAATGTGACCGTTCCGTTCTTCTCTCTTTCACTTCCCTTCGCCTCATTCTTTCGACACTGAGCCGTGCTCCAAAATAGGGTTGCAGAAAATTGTCTCTCTTCCTCTCCTCAACCACAGCTGTCTCGCACGTCACCGCCGAGGCTTCACTGGGCCGTGGACCCATTATGCACTCGACAATTTTGGAGCCCTCCTCCTTACCACCAGTTTTTTCACTCTCTTTATCAGACAAGTGCAGAAAGCAACTCTCGACGTTATAGAGGCGGCTCGCTCCCATACTGCCTATCGATAACCATGCAGGAGAGCGATGCGCATATATTTCTTCGCCGCCGACCGCGCCGACGGCAATTTTGTTACAGCCCGACCGGCGCCGGCGGGATACGCGAGGTAAATTTCATTATAGAGTGGTAATGTGCGGCGCATATCACCCGTGCAGCGCAGCCGAAAAAGAACGCCAGGACAGATTCGAGAGGAATAAAAGTACGGAACAAAAAGAAATACTAGTCAGTGACGCCGCCACGCGCTCTTCACTTCCGGGGCTTTCTTTGTGATCCTTTCGTTGTATATACCATCCAGCGATCATTAATTCTCATCTCACGCTCGCTTTCATGAAGAACCTCGCCATGGATAAATCGTTCGGGTTGGGAGATTCTTACTCTTCCTGTCGCATGCATCAAGTGACAATTCGCGTCTTTGCCTATGTTAGAATAGTATACTGGGCCGCAGGCGTACGTGTGTATTATAGGGGTTATGACCGATGGAAGGAGGGGGGGGGGGGGGCATAATAGCACAAAAAGATTCCGTGATGTTGCGCGAGAAACAAAAAGAAAATGAAACATTAGAATCGCACATTCAGTGACTGTGAGTAATTCTGCAACTAACTCATGATTTCGAAGGCAACTTACGGAGTTGTAACATTTATTAATCAGCTCTCTTAACATGAAAAAAAAATGATGGAGGAATTGACAAAAAATACTTCGCAGTCCTTCTCCTATTGTGAAAATGGGGGAAAGTGAAGCTTAGCGTTTGCGTGCATTTACCTTTATTTCCTTAATGTCGCGCTATTAAAATGCAACCGTGGTTGCGGGGATCGTACCTGCAACTTCGAGCTAAACCTTTTCTACACTTCTTCGCGCACTGGCCTTCGAATAATCACTATCTTATCGCAGCGTGCTGAAGACAAGGGTGGGTCGAGCACGGCAGTTGGTCGAGGCCAAGAGCGGATCTCCTTGTCCATTTTGCGCATTTTTCTTTCTGTCCTTCCTTCAGTCCTTGCTTCTTTATTTTTTTCTTTGTTTCCATGCTTCTTTATTAACAGCGAAGCTGTTCTAGCTCGAGGTCAAATGTATGTCGTGACCTGAAAACTCGGCAATTGAGTACGCGCCTGAGAGGTATACGGAAACGAAGCCTCAGTGTCCTCTCTGGTTAAATTGAAACAGTTCTTCTTCACACCTAATGAACATCTCGCGCAACGAGATGAGAACACTTTAGCTGCAACGTACTTTACGATTCCTTGTTTCCTGTACACCAACATTGCAAGAACGCTAGCTGGGTTGGAGCCGGAATCGAACTTAGGCCAGGGAAGAGAGCCACGCAGGAGAAAAGAGCCACGCCAGCGTCTGACGCCGCTTCGGAAAGAAGGCCCCTATACGTGTTGAATAGCAAAGCGTATTCATGTATATACTATGGTACAGCAAGGAGATGGGAAAGGGAGGTGCGGCTGAGGAGGAGGAAAAGAAGGTGGGCAGAGAGTAAACGATAGTATAGCCTTGTACAGTACAGCAAGGGGATGGGAAAGGATATTGGGGGTGGGGTGGAGTGATGTGAGGGTGAGGAAGAGGGAAATTAGGAGGGGACAGGGTAAACCATAGCATACCCATGGTATAGCAAGAAGGTGCGGAAGGGAAATGAGGACGAGCAGGAGGGAAAGGAGGAGGCTGAGGCCATCAACTCCCGCTGTGACCTAGCTTTTCACTTCTAGTGCAAGCTGCCCACAATTTTCATTTACTTCTTTCTTTGGTAGAACATCAAATGTATCTACCTGGCTCATATATGTTCACATCTTCGTTTTCTAAGCATGTACTGAAGAGTGGGCACGTGTTACGAGCGCGCGCCGTGCACTGCGTCTACTTCATGCAAATAAAACTCCGCTTTTAGCGCGCGTATGATAAAAAAAACAAAATTAAAATAACGGCAGTGGCAGAAGCGTTGGCGTGATGGCCTCGCAAAACGGCGGTCGGTGATTCGAATCCGCAGCCGATTAGGTATTTTCTTTAGTTTCAGTCTGTTATTTTATTTTCGGCAAAAAACGAAGAAAGAAGTCGAAATTTTCACGATTATTATTTCGTAGGCCGACAGTTTCCACGACAGCACATGTACCGAGCCAATACAAGCCTAACTTGAAGATATAGAAGTCTTACCTGTGCGTGCGTTCGTGCATGTGTGTGTGTGTGTGTGTGTGTGTGTGTGTGTGTGTGTGTGTGTGTGTGTGTGTGTGTGTGTGTGTGTGTGTGTGTGTGTGTGTGTCAGTGCATTGCTGCACCGAAAATTGTGGACCTAATAATCAAATTGAATGAATTCCTTTTTTTCCTTTTCGCTTGTCGGGAGGGGGGTAGGAGAAAATGGAAAGGGGTAGTTGCTACAGTTCAGTGGGTTCTTCTTTTATACATTTATTCTTCAATTCAATTTCGATCTTGCACATAAGGAAGCCTTTCGGCGCCAGAACAATAGTTCACTTTTAGTCTCCTTGCCGAGACTGCTCGTTCGCATTTAGTCATCGATCAAAAGTAAATGTAATTACATATCTGCACTCCCAGATCACTTTGCCCGTAAGTACCAGTCTGTATGCGGAACATTGGTTTGCATGAAGGTTGGGAATGCTTCTTTTTGGAAATGGTCCAAGAAACGCAAAAGGCTCACCGCGTTCTTGCAGATCCGCGGTTTGTGCCTCTTCGAGATGTTTGCTCTTTTACGAGTGCAGCTCTTATGGAACTCTTCGTCACACTCAGCAAACCGTGCGCATCCAGCTCAGCTGGAAGAGTAAATAAACAAGACAGGAGGGGCACAGAACGAACGCATGGAACACATTGAATATGAAAACAAAAAGAAATAAAAGAGAATCTGGGTAGAAAAAAATGAACAAAAAGCAAAAACGTCCGACCCTTGCCGCTGCATTTTATTCCTCAGGCGGGCCTCCACCGCCGCATAAATAAGACTCGTCAACAAAGGAATGTAGCAAAAAAAAAGAAAAAAAATGGTGGCAGTAAGCAAAGGTGGAAAGTCAGTCGTGCGCCGGCTCTTTTTCTTTTCTTTTTTTTTCTTTTTTTTTCTACGCTCGACCATCAAAGGAGAGATGCACGCTGGGGGAATCGTTTCCGTGGACGAATAGCTGCAAGCTCTTTACGCGCTGCAAAAGAAATCTGCTGCGCAGAGTCGAGCATTGACGCTCGACTTGTGCAACTCGGTGGCTATAGTGGTGATGCCAGGAAGACGCCGTCCTTTGAAAATCTTAAGACCCCTGGTGTACAAACCTACCGTCAGAGGTGCACTCATCCTTGTTCTGTGGTCCCTGCTCCCTGCTCTGCCACAACCTTGCCGATCAACTCTGGGCCATCCGGCAAGCCGAGGAAGCCGCCCGTGTCCAAGGGCTCGAGGCAGTCACCTACAGGCTGGGGCACGTGCTAGTTGGCCTACCTCGACCAAACCGCCTGATCTATTCATTTAATGAACTTTTCGCTCTCTCTCTCACTCTCCGGCGGCAGACAACCCTTATCATCATTAACGAAGTGCGCGTGCACGCCCTTCTTTAGTGCTTCGAGGATTTAACTCCGCGAGCTTCACAAGGTCAAGTCAAGTTTATTAAATGCTTCAGTGAAATACATGGTTAGCATATTACAGAAGGAGGTCCCAAAGTTTCAGAGAAACTGACAGGGGGACCTCCTGTGGCTACATAAATGGGGTAGTTACAAAAAATGCAGCAAAAGCACAGAGACGCATGAGCAATGAAGAACGAGCTTGACTAACAATATCAACATAATAAAAAGGTAATACTACTGAAACAAAAAAAAATGCCATGGAAATAATCAAAAGCAAGTGCCAGAGCAAGAATAACAGAGGAAGAATAATAAATAGCGCTGTATTACAAACGCAACCTGTTTCATCACCATAGGTATCAGTTATACGAAGGGAAATGTTAAATACGAAAATAACACGTAAAAGTTGAGAGCTTACAACAATTAATCAAACAAATGAGATGGGTTGATCAATCCCTGAACAAAATATTTCTTGCTGCGCGAGGTGAAAACATGAATGTTATGTGATGATTTTAAGTCGAAAGGCAATGAATTCCAAATAGCTATGCTTGTAATCAGGGTTGTGAATTTGCCGTAGTTGTCCTTACGGCCGGCGAAAGAAGATTATTGCGCTGTGCAAAGCGGGTAATGTTGGTATTAGTTAAGTGATGGTGATCGATACATGCAATTGAGATGTCTTTCATGATGAGCCTATAGGCGACTATGGACACTCTATGACAAAATAACTGTCTTAATGAGATGAACAAATCGCAACGTACGATTTAAAACAGGGAATGTCGCGGGAGCCAACGTTTCGACAAGCGGACTTGTCTTCGTCAGGGCGGCAACTGTGAATTGCTGCCATCTTCCCCTGAGCTTCTCTTCTGTCTTAATGAGAGTATGTTAAGCTCACAGAACAAAGAGCTACAGCACAAATGAAATGGACTGAAAGTCATTAGTCTGAGTGCTTGATTCTGAAGAGGCTGCAAACGTTCAATGTGTGTGAAATATGTGTTGGCCCAAGTTGATACAGAGTACGAAATATGGCTATGAATGTAGGCAAAATACAAGGAACGTACGATGTGTGGCGGAAAATAAGTTCTTGTCTTGATGAAAACATGGATTCCAAAACGCCGTCAAAGAGTCGCTAAAGCGTCACTTTAGGTAAACGTTCCACAGAAACACCGTACTGCTTCGCTGATCCACCGTCTCTGAGTGGAAGGGCAAACCAAACATTTTAAGGACGACAGTCTTTCTTGGGCTACCTAAACACGAAAAGCTCTGTCTGTCTGTCTGTCTGTCTGTCTGTCTGTCTGTCTGTCTGTCTGTCTGTCTGTCTGTCTGTCTGTCTGTCTGTCTGTCACTCCATTCAACTCCCCAGCCAAATCGATTCAACAGAGTGCTCAAATCCAACCGAGCACGGGGTCATGTCAATTTAATGCAGCGCATGGAAACCTCAGGCCTATCTGAGGCAAGATATGTGTAGGGAACCGCTATCCGCAGAGCTCATTTAATTAAGGATACACATTCAACTGGCTATTACATTAGTAAATGAAAAATGAATGCGTTAAAAATGATGTAGAAGAGACGCCAGAGAAATTAACTATCCCAGCACGTGGTGAGGGAGCAGGGGCGAACGCGGTAAATTTGAATTGAATTCAGCAAAAACCCCATTGCATCCACCATGGGAGGAGTGAGAGGTGAGGGGAACGACATCAGGCGTGGGATGGGGGATAAGCGATGTTGCTACGTAACCTGGGCGGCAGGCGATCGACTATCGTCTTTCGACGTCATTTGCAACGAAGCAAGCAGATACGCGGCCATTTTTTTTCTTCTTTCTTTCGTTTTACTTCTGATGCGTTTATATCTGTGAATTTATTTATGTGTCAGAACTTTCTTCATAATACCATTATTTCTTTTTCATTTCTTTCTAACACATTTCGTTTTGATGGCTAATAATATTCAGATATAGCCGGCTATTCAACTTCCCGTCATGACTGCAAACTAAACGTCACCGCAATGCGAAAGAGGGCATCCGCTGCACGTTTTACGCCCTTTCTGGTAAAGTGTAAAACCTTACTGCGACGGTGCAATATAGATTCTGTGGTATCACTGCCGAGAACTACGATTTGATTACGAGACACGCTGTAGGGAATGTGCACAGGTGTTGTTCCACTTTGGGCCCCATTGAAATGGACCTGCTGTAGTCGAGAGAAACAAAGCCGCGTGACACCTCCACTAAGCTACCACGGCTGCTTTATACTGCGACCCTTTATTCACTCAAATGGCAGAAAACTGAATTGGGCCGAACGTAGTAAAGGCAGAAAAAAGAAAAAAAATAATGCGAGCGTATTTGTGTACCGGTACCTTTACGTGTACATAATGCGACAACAGCCTGTCGACAGCGAGAGGTGACGCGAGTAAGCGGAGCAAGGGAGCCTTGGCGCAAGTAAATGGGCGTGCGACGAAAATTTATCGCACCACAGCAGACCTATTCACATTTAGGGAATTCCCCGAGGTCATTTGTAGCTCGCTCATTTTCTGCGGCACCACCTTCGGCAGCCCTTTCTGTGCCGCATAACTAACTATACGTTAAACCAAGCGCATCCGCGACTTGTCTGGCGCTTTACCCTCGCTCGACTATATATACTGCTGCAGGGTCGGAAATGAACGGACCACGTATACACGCAAGTACGTCGTACACGTTCCTCCGCGTTCGGCGCTCCAGGGGTCCCGCCGAAGTAATTGAATCGGAGCGAGCGATGTCTCACGTAGTACGTCAAAGGGATCACTATAGCACCCTGACAACTAATGTCGCGTGTACTGCAACATTAGTTTGCCAATCGCGACCCTGCAATGGTTGTCAGCACCGCTTTGCGATAGTTTCACATCGTCCATGTCATGCTATGTGACAAGTTTCCTAATCTGCTCGAACAGGTGAGGGAATTTATTTAGTTGGTACACCGGTGTTTCTTCTTCTTTTTTTAGGAATGATGGAAACGTGTAGCGCCCAGGAAACGATGACAGGCCGCCCGGATGGTCTAGTGCGAAAGAAGCCGGAGAAACATAGCAACCTTATGTCACCTTTATCGGCGGTATACTGCTGTTCCTCAGAGTACATTCGGCGTCATTTGCCTTTCGTGGCTCGTTATCAGACTTGTCCTATATCTTATCACCTTTTAGATGTGATGAACTGAATCGATTGAAGGAGGAAGGAAGGGAGAATCGATTGAAGCCAAAGGTAAAAGATAAAGAGACAGCTTGCGGCTGTTAGCGGTAAGTACCTAGCCCGTTTCAGTGACATTTTATGTCGTGTTTTTATCTTTAGAATCGGCTTCCAACGGTTTTGATGGGGCACTTAGTACACTTTCTAGTTCGCCGCATTATGGTATAACTAACGATCGGGTGTTCAGCTTGTTTATAATTGCACCTCTGTTGCCTTCCAGTCACCCGTTGGTGCTGTATTTGATACTTACGAAGCTTAAATTCCGCAGATGTACACTGAAGAGCGTAGCATACCTGATTACACGTGTGGCTTGGTCTGCTTGCCGACTTCGTCTAGGCTGCGTACGCTCGGCCATACGACTCAATGCTCAGGTGGGGCGCACGTAGAATGACATTTATAAGTCAGAAATATTTAAAAAGGGCACTGCGAATAATCTATATCATCAATCGCAGTCTCCATTTCCCCTCATCGCTGACAGCTAGTAACCGGATTTCTCATTCAGAACGGCGAATAACTTTAATCAGGCCCACGTGTCTTATTTCTCGCTTCACCGACAGTAGGTCAATATCAATCCGCAAACTTTTGTTTTTAGCAATCCCCCAAATATAGTCGTAACGTAATCGCCTGACCACACGTCGCCCCCCTCCACGTGCTAGCTTTTAGAAACGGTCTTTATATATATGAACCGCCTTCACATGCTTCCTATGAATGCGCCATCTCCGATTTTGATGAAAATCATGTGCATCATTTTGCGTAAACTTTATTGTTAATAACTATCCCTGTACATTGACAGCTGTTAAACACACGCTTTCTGCTGACCTTACTTTGTAAGGAAAACCTCGATTTCCGGAGTAATTGTGCTTTGAACGTATAAACACGTTTGTTTATATACGTACCTGTATGTGCGCTGATTGCGGCTATATGAAGTCGCTTGGGAACGATATGCATTGGAAATGGGGCTTCTCAATAAGAAATAAATGCGCATACGTAATGGGTGTGCGCATAATGAGTACATACGCGAATAATTGGCATAACAATAACGCATACGAATGATTTCGTGTAAACGCTAAGGGATTACACAAAGATGATTGTACAGGTAAAGTTATTATTAGTTTAATTACAAAATGCACAGTTCGCAGATGAGTAGGAAATTAAGTCTCATACACATAATAACACAAGATTAAGGGAAAAATGGTAGCAATCTACACAAAAACAAGAGGATTACACAAAACCGTATTGGATACGTAGCGCGCTAATTCAGAAAAATAAGGTATAGCTGTATACTACGTCCGTTTTTTTTTTTTTTTGCCAATCCTATCTTGTGACTACAATAAACTCTAAATAAAACAATACGTATATCAGCTTTTCATATGATATGATTCGATCTGATAATAATTCATGCGGTTTTACATTCCAAAACCACGGTGTGGTTACGAGACATGCCGCAGTGGAGGGCTCCGGTTTAACTTTGACCAACTATAAGGTCCTTTATGCGCGCCTAAATTTAGGTATACACAAGTTTTTTTTTTTCTGAATTTAGCTACCGTCGAAATACGGCCACCCCAGCCCCGATGTTACTACTCGACCTCGAGCTTTGCAAGTCAAGACCCCAGCCGCCCTGCCACGGTGGTCTTGTGGCTATGGTACACGGTTGCTGATCCGAGGGTCGCGGGATCGAATCCCGGCTGCGGCGGCTACATTTCGATGTAGGGGAAATGTTGAGGCCCACATACTGTGCCATGTCAGTGCACGCTAAAGAACCCCAGGTGGTCAAAATTTCCGGAGTCCTCCACTACGGCGTCTCTCATAATCAAAGCTGGTTTTCGGACGTAAAACCCCACAAATCAATCAATCAAGACCCCAGCCGCTAAGCTACCACGGCGGGTGCGTTCAATCTGTTGTAACGACGATATCAAACGAAAGAAACACATCTGTACCAAGATTATTTATCACTATATTTAACACAGTGCAACTGTGCTAAACGCGCAATTATCTATACAAAAAATTATCTATAGTATACCGAAGCAATGTCCGTAAATAGGGATGTACTAATTGATTAGGACTAATCGATTTGTAGCCTTCTAATAGTCACGATTAAAAGTGTAATAATCGATAGCCTAAATGACAAGGCCGTTAAGGCAGAGGAAAATGCGATATATAAATATCTAAAGTGCTTTATGCGGAGATTTAAAAACGCATTCACGTTATTAAGACGGTTTAGCTTCAAGGTGACGCAGCTAATTATAATACATATAATCATAAAGAATACTTACAGCGAGTGATTTATGACCTTCACATCATGTCATCCTCACATCACTTTATTTCTTTATAGGCACCTCTGGGTTGTACTTTGTAAGTAGCGGGGCTACAGAATTACCGCATATTATAACTCAGGCTAACATACTCTCATTTACACTACACAGAAAACTTGACGGAATGTGATTGGAGCTATTCCCTAGCACAGGCCGTTTTATTTTTCCACGTTCACATGGAGAAAAACTAGGAGGAAAAAATAATGTGTATCACTTTGTGGGCGCGTTACGCGCAATTGCTTGGGTGGTGTTCTCGTTTTGTACATTGTACGCAGAATGTTTCAGAAATGACTCTGTGTATAAGCGTTGTGGTTTTTGGGCCTAAAAGGCTTGAAAGCGTGAGGCACACGTCTTTTTTATTTTATTTTATTTTTTTACTGTCCTGTATACCTTCACGTGCATTCTTCCGCCTCACCTCAAGCGATGCCCTCCTCTTCAGGGACAGGTTTCCCTCGCAATCTCCAACGTAATCTCGCGGATGTCACAGATGGGACATGTATGCATGCGCGTAAGAGGGTAAACGCGCCTGCACCTTGGTAAGTGCACCGTAGTGCTGATGAAGCATTCTCTCGCTGCCTCAGACATAATCTCGGTGACTTCTCAGACTGGAAATTTACGCTTTCGTGTAAAAAGTAACAATTGTGCGAGCAACTGGGTACTTGAGGCTCATGTACATACTTGAGGATCACGACCAGTGGGATGAGATAGGCGTGCGGATGCCTCGTGGCTTAGATTTTTGGGAAGTGACCAAGGGGACAAAAAATGGAAACAAAAAAAAAAACACGCCTGAAGCAGGGATAGCGTGGAGGTACGATGGAAAAGAAAAGGACTTTATGAACATGATTTAGATTTTGAAGATGACACATGTGAAAATGACAGGAAGAAGGAATGGATGTAGCAGTGCTATTCTCGTGCTGCTTTCCACAGCTGTCTGTCAGGCGACGCGCAGGCGACGAGGGAGCAGCGACAGCGCCTAAAACTAGGTAACGCTGCTTTTATAAAACGCCTTTATTTCTTGAGCGAGAAAAAGATAAGCCGCAGAGAAACTGGTTTTATCTACGAAATTGGCATTGCATTCGTCTGGAACTGTGAACTGCGTAAGAAATGGCGCCGCTGAGTCTCAGTTCTCGTTTTACTGTGCCTTTGAGTTGTCTTACTTGCGACAAAAGCTGAACTTAGCGAGCAGCGTGTGACAGTTGTTCGACATTCGCGTTTTTAATGAATTTTTTTAAGTGGCGCATCTCACGCATAGATGCGAGAGTGTGTGATCGATCGGCATTTGCATACTTACCGCTGCGCCTGATCGGGACGAAAGCGATGCTTCGCAAGTACAATCGTGCATACACTGATGGCCTATAGTAAGACGTTGGCGAGCCATGGTGAAGTTCAGCTGGGGGTAGTAGATGGGGCAGTTATTTCTTTCTTTACTACCTTTCTTTAGGAGTGTTGGTTAATTACTGGTGAAAACCCACTCAGGTTCCAAAAAGCACACGACGCCTCTTTTGCGTACTCATTTTCTCAAAGTCGACGATGCTCAAGCATGTTCCGATAATATTGGGCGCAGCTCGTTCAGGTACATAACGTGCCTGATAGCTTAAGTCAACGTAACTCAGTAACCATGGTAAAAATGAGGGCATGTCAACCCCCCTCCTCTGAAAAATAAATCATCCCGACGCCCTCGAAACTGCGAAAGCGAAGCGTTGCATGCACTTATACGTAACACAGAAACAAAATCAGCCCCCCCCCCCCCCCCAAAAAAAAAGAAAAAATAATAATAAGAGTTACCCGTGCTCGTAGAAACACTTAGCGGCGCATGTGCGACTTAACCGCGTGCAGCGCTGTTGTGACTGTGTCCCGCAGTCAGGCACAGCCTCGCGGTAGAGTGCGCCATATACTAGAAGTGCACATTGTGTAACTGTGCTACTCAGTGTCTCAGGGTAAGTAAGCGTTACTGCTTAAGCGGTGTTCACACGGGGGATTTCTCCCCGCCGTGGAAGGGGGGATTACGTATCACGTGACAACAACGTCACGGTTTTGCGTGCTTACACGGCCTCCCCGCTCATCCCCGGGGAGACGGGGACCTTTTGACCGAGCAGAACAAACGCTCCCCGCTTGGCGGGGGAGACGGTGGAATTTTTGAGCTGGCGCTTGGCAACAATAGCCTCGCGGACACGCTGGCCGTAGCTGCAGCGGTGGACACGGTCACGGCGACCTTTCCAAATATGCGTTCCGCTTGCGGGCACCGCGGTGACGAAATAACTGACCGATGATGGATATATTTTTTTTTACTGGTGGAAGAGTACACCACGTCCGATTACGGAGCCATACCACGACTAGTGATGTTTAACTGCCCATTTATTTATTTATTTATTTATTTATTTATTTATTTATTTATTTATTTATTTATTTATTTATTTCGAAATTATGAATTCGATAAGCATCTGGACCTCGCCCGTTTTGCTTGAAAGATTTAAAGGAATCATCGAGTGCTTTTTGTGCCGTATTGATGGTGAAAAGCAATAAAAAATCTCTCCGAAAGAATTGGGCAGATGCCTGCAAGAGTGCCGTTTCCTCCCGCAAACTGCACGACTCTCATTTAGAAAGATCCCCTCGTGATACGCAATTTCAGCGTGCTGAAGAAGAAAAACTTTTGCTAAAGGCGAGGAAAATGATTGGCATTGAACACAAACTTAGTATATAGACACTAGTGCCGACTCGCCGACGTTATGCATATATTTTATATTTTAAAAAGGTGTTTACACGGACTGCAAGAACCTTTTTTATTATTATTTTTTTATGCCTCAGTTTTCTTTGCGGCTGAGACAACGGCGTCTTTCTTTCTTTTTTTTTTCAAGGGGGTGGGGAGGCGGCGGATGGCTAAACTGGTGATTGATCCTGCCTGATGAAGACAGCAGCGGTCTGCATTAAATTCTTCGCACTCCAAAATTTCAGTGGAAGGCTGTCAGATATCAAGCGGCCAGATTGCTTCCATCCTCAGCCGAGGCACGTGAAACAAAAAGCAAAAACAAATACTGTACTTGCAGTTGACCGAAGTCCGACCAATATGGAGGAATACTTAACTGAATTTGCGAAAAGCTGTGTACAATTTTGAAAGAGCGGGTGCCAACAATTTCGCCAAAGATGTCTGCACGAAGACGTCTGTGAAGCTAGAAAAACACGGGAACTTCTGCTGATGAGAGCCGCGTCTACATTTGTAGCGCAAAACTTGTGAATGAGACATTCTGCGAAAGGCAGCAGTGCACGTGTGAAAAGCCTGTTTACACAATTGGCCGTTCCTCTCAGGCCCAATAGACAAAATCTGAGTGTTTATACCCACTTCCATTTCGTTTAACCGCACAGTACGCACTGATTTCCGCGCGCTCGAAGCGCGTTGTTTCTTTCGTGCTGCCGTGAGTACCGGCACAGTAGTAGTCTGGTAACACTGGCCTTCCCCGCCGGTTGCTTTGCCCGTGTGAGCGAGAGACTTGTTTCGGGGACTTCTTCCCGCCGGCTGACGTCACTTGGCTCCACCTTTATCCCCCACGGAGAAATCCCCCGTGTGAACACCGCTATAGACGGGTTCGCTGTTTGTAAACAAACAGGAGTGCGCCGAACGGTGTGCCCAAGAAGACTTCCGGTGCGGCACTTCCCGTAATGCATTTTCAATGTGCTCGACGGTGTTTGCCTCTGGTACAGTGCCTCTGGTGCATTTGAGTTTGTTGCTCAAATAATTCTGGCGCATTCGTTCAAATGTGTTTAGAGCGATGTCTAGCGACTACATGAAGGGGGTCGACGACGTCGCACGAGACAGCTACAAGCATAAACTGCAGAGGAGAGGAGAAGAGTTGCTTGATCCGCTGGATAGGGAAGTTGTAGCCTGGAAGGCAGCTACGCGATGAATTGACAAACGATCTCTGTGACTGCATGTCAGCCGATGTTGCTGAGCAAAGTTATGCTAACTGCAGAATTCTTGCGAAAGGTGAGCAAGATTGTCCAGTTTTAGGACAAGCCTGTTAACTCTTTCGTTACCACGCCTATTCAAATCGATCACCGGTGATCGATGATTAAAACTGCCGATTTCGACGCGTTAAAGACGTTTCCCGTGCATACAGCGGCATTTCACGTTTAGTTTGGGGACTGCTCTTCAACAATCCGTTCAAATTTTCCCGCTCTGACGACATCGCGATTTTTGACGGAGTTTTTCGCGAAGTAATGTGCGTGTGTTGCTGGAAAAGGGGGCGTGGCCGCCACACATGAGAAAAAAGCATGCTGCTCAAGTTTGTGCTCCATTATTATCAACATTTTGTTATCAAACGATTCCTAAGAAGTCAATTATCAAATAGTGTCGTCAGTTTTGCAAAGCAATAATGTTTGGCCGCGATAATTATGTGAAAATGACACCAGCTGTTCACCAGTGAGCTTTGGTTCCGAGTTTGGACAATTTTAATTAAATACAGCTCGTTTCTGAAGGTCCGTCGCGTGTCTAACTTGTTGATCTGGCCTTTTCAGCGAGTTTGCAGCAGTTTCGGTTTCGCTTCTCTTTATCTACGCGAGAGGGGCGCACCCGGCGTTAGCGTCGGTGCGCTCGGCAAACTCTCCGCCGCTCCCGTGGCGACGGCGTCCCGCGGGGCTGTGTCCCGGGAAAAACGATCCGCTCGGAAGTATGCTGAACCAGCACACGAATTTAGTGAAGATGAGTCGAGGTACGATTATGAAGACGACACCAGCTCATATTCAAGCTCTGAAAGCGACGGCACTTCGAGCCAGCCCGGGTCATCCTCAGCTGTTCACCGGCAAGTTTCGTTTTCGGCCTTGGGCGGTCTCGTCCGTCAGGAGCGCTTATCTGCCGATCTGGGTGCACGCCCTTTGAGATATCCTCGTTATCTGCAGGGTACGCGCAGCGCTTGGACAGGATGTGCTGCCGCCGGCAGCGAAAAAGCTTCAATTCTCACCAGTAAGGCCGCCCGGCGCGCATCTCGGCCTGGCACACCGGAGTAGCGCAAAGCGTTTCACGACATCGCGCGATTTTTTTTCCTGTCCTTCACAGCGGCGGTGACCAGAACCATCTGTGAAAACGCAAATATACTTGGATGCATATCTTCGAGCTTCCGACCTATGCTGAAGGAGACGGCTCGTGGAAACAGCTGACTCCGGAGGAACTCGTGAAATTCATTGGACTGCTCATTTATATGAGCATTGTGCACGTCCCGCGCATTCACCAAAACTATGCCGAAAAGAAAAAAAAAAAACTACCGCGAGTGCTACAAGGAACGCAAAGTTGAAAAAAAAGTTTTTTTTGTGAGAGGTGTGGTGCACACCTGTGCTTCACCTCATGGCACGAGCGGTGGAGCAGTTTCAGTTTTTTTTATCTGTGTGTAAAACGGGCTTATGTGGATTGTTTAGTTTTCTTTTAGAATATTCCTGGATCATTTACCTTCGAAATGTATATTTTGAATTTTCTTTGTTCGTAATATTTTTGTAGATATTGTGTTTTCTTTGTATTGTTTTTCTCGAATTCCTACAAAAATAGTAGAGTTAATATTTTTTTCAAGTTGTGTAATATTTTCTTTTCTTTTCAAACTTATGTTACCTATAAAGAGCATTTCATTACGCACAATTTGGTGTGCTGCAATGTAACCTAGAGCATTATTTGCACTAGTAAAAAATTTTTTCCGCAGACCTATAAAAAACGGCCATTTTCACGCGGTAACGAAAGAGTTAAACAGCAATAAAATTATAATGAAAGGCAACAAGCAGAGAGCAAGTCGGCTAGCTGTGATGGAGCACGCCTAGTTTTCTTAAAATCATAGGTTAAACCGATGGCTAACTTTACCATGGCAACTTAAAAATTTTACTGTGACCATTTGAAAAGGTCGTAATAATCATCTGTTTTTCACATAAGGGATGGAGTTGTGTACGGAACGCCACATCGCATAAACGCGTAGCCTACGTTTTATCACACGTGTTCTAAGCTGCTGAAAACGGGCTAGTTGACAAACGATCGCGATCTAATGTGTTCGGTGCGTCTGAAATCATATGAAACGTACTCATTATATAATGAAGTCAGGTGCGGCTGAGTCACGCAAAATACTATGGTTTGCTTACGAGTACACTATTTACGAACCAACTTTCAAGTTAACCTGCCTACATCCAAGCTCACACCGGTCCATCAAGTGACGCAATTTCGTCTGCGTTCGAGCCTATACCAGCTTTCCTTAATACTTCTGCGATTGCTTTTCGGGCTTGAATGACGCAGTTAACATAGCTTGGGCTAGAAATTGCGGTGTATTCGACCGTGCGCTTGCCTCCCGCAGCATTCATCCCCTGCTAGTACGGCTTACTCTGGGGCATTACGATGCTACCAATGGAAATTCAGCACGTTGATTGAACAAGGAAGCCTGTATATGAGGCTATCCTGGCATTACAGCTGTGACCTGCAGCTCCTCGATATTAGCAATATGCACGGTGTCCATGTGAAGGGTTCTCGTTTTCCGCAAACAAATCTCATAACACTAACGAGTGAGAACCGGCATTACTGTCTTTTTATTATTCCATTCCCTTATTGCCGTCGCAGTAGCTATCACCCGAAAGAGTCATCCGAGTCCTTCGACAAAAATACCAGCGCAAATTAAAATAAACTCGGAGCTCGTGTATCCCTAGGTTATTCAAGCTACACTGTTCCTTGCACGTCTCTCCAGTTTCGCTTGTACACTTGCTTTTTAAATCCAACTATATCTTTCTATGTGCGAAATATTTCTGCCTTTCAGATCTTTAAGTAATTGCTGGGTATGATGTAAGTGGTAGTGGTAGTGGAGTGCTCCTACATTCTTGGTTCATTAATGTATACTGTAATTCGTAGTACATGCCTCATTAATCAGTATATTCGCGTCAATGTAAAATACGACCGCCACGTCCGCAATCGAACCGGCATCTTTTCGGTCAGCAGCCAAGTGTTCAACAGATAGCGAATTTGCGTTGGCGTTTACGTAACAGCTTGCATAGCATTCCGAATTGCGCTAGCCATGAAATGTCTTGTATGTAAGTGTGAGCGGAATTAATGCCGTTGTATCCAATTTGGGGCGCTAATTACTTGCAATTATCGATACAAATGACCATGAGCACTAGTATGTGTTGCAATTAAAACTGCCTTTTTTTAGACTTTCAGTCGCAGTGCAACAGACAAAAAAAATGAGAGGAATTTACAACACTTTATTTCACTGCTTTCCTCTACTTGTCGCTAGACAGGATGGAACAGTGGCAGCAGGAAATAATGCGTTCCATTAGCGCGTTAAAAACTTCGAACAGCACTTAATAAACAAGTGCACAATTTCAGCCGTAGTGCTGACAAAATGGGTTGTGCAGCAGACACTTGTAGAGGAAGTGAGGTCGTCCATCATTATGCTTTCTACAATGTTCGTACAGTCATTATCATGCTCATTTTTCCGCGGTGCACTCTCCTATGTGTTCTTCAACAATTTGCAGAAGGCACAGAAATTGGTCAGGGTGGCACCTCCAAATTGTGCCTTCGCTCTTTGCAGATCCGATGCCAAACAAACGGCTACGTGTGTTTGGCACACTGCGTCAGCACAGCAACTGCTATTCGCAGTTTGTACTGCATCTGTAAATAGTGACAAAGGGAAGATTTTATACTGGTAGTGGTGCCACATTTTGTCCGCCTATTCAGCAAGCAGCGGCATATGCGAGACTTACCGTGAATTTCTTCTTCGGCTGCATTGTCGACGTCCGCAGCTGCGATTGTCGTTGCCGGGGGTTCTGACGAATGTTATCACGGCCTTTTTACAGGTGAGCGCCGTGTTTGGGCACGTGAACGCTGCTTTGGCTTTGTTGAGTAGGAAGGCAAATATTCGAAAATTCTCGGTACGGCGTCTTCCACCAGTTTGTGGCGATCGCGAGGCATTGGCACAACGCTCCCATTCACTATACACACGTCCGCACGAATGATGTCTTAGGCGTAGAAATGTTTTTTCACACACGTAGGCGAACGTACTTGGAGTCGAACAAAAACTCGGCCGTCTCTTGTCGCGGGATCGCTCGCTGTTCTAGCCACTGTACTCGTGTTGTTCTGCGTCGGCTCGTAAACAGAAAAAGGATACTTTTTCGTCGATGCCCTTGCATCCCGACCGACAGCCCGGCACGCAGCAAATGCCAGCATGTCAGGCATCGCTGTCACCACGTGGAGACATACGTCGAGGTGACAGCGGAGAAGAAAAAAGCAACAACCGCAAACACCACCACGCCGGGCCTACACTCCGCTAATGGCGATCACCCTTCCGACAGTCCCCGGCGGCCTTCTCGTCACCCTCCTTGCTACGCCGGCGCCGCACGCGGCGGTTGCGGGCGTTATATGAAGCTGTCCCAGAGAGTGGGAGTTTCATGACCGGGAGTTTCATGACCAGAAAAAGTATTGGAGGACTCTGATACAACTAAACAACTAAGGGGAAAAAATGTTCATTGTGTCTCCAAACGTTGCCTCCTGCTCGGCCAGAAAGCGTGGAGACGTGTGCGCGCTTTGCAACCTGAAGGAGTTCGCCGTAAATATACGGCACCACGGTACTTCCGCAGCGTCGTCTGTAATGTCAATGACTATCACAGACTCAAATCTGGTTAGGACGTTGCACAGGCTCATTTCCTATATATAGAGCCCCAACTTAGGCGAAATTGAGCGCGCCAGAACTAAAAAAAAAAAAAAAGGAACGACGAAAACTTCACCGGCCCCCATACCGACCATGCAAAAGCGAGCGTTTGCACAAGTCAGTGGGTTGCCAGATCGCAGACGGCTCCGCCCGCTAGGAAACATGGCGGCGTCCAGGAGAATATGGTCTTACTTGTCCCTCTGCATTTCTTTCAATGAATTTATTTTAATTCTTTCTCTCCTATTCTTTTCCTTCTAGCTTTTCTATTACCTCTTACACCTTCCCCGTGCATCGTAGCAAACTGGATTTCTCTTATTTATAGTTAATCTCCCTGAATTTCGGAGAGCATCTCTTCTTTTTTTCATTACTTGAATGTGAAAAACATGAGAAGGTAGGCTACCTTAGATCCGGCACAGCATCCTTCTCTCCCCTTCAATGCTTCCTTCACGTCAACTGTCATTACTTGCGAGTCATAAAGTTCCTCTGGACTGCTCCCTCGTGCATTATCCTGGTTGTCTGGGCTGATCTATAGATACCTCTAAACCTCCTCGGCTACTTTATTTATCTTATTGGTGGTCGTATAGCGTTCCTTGGTCTTAGAGCGTGTACATATGATTTCCACAGATTCCCAGCTTTCCCTTCATCGCTTTTAAGCTGTCTCTGTTCTTTCAAGCATACTCTATTCTCCAATAAATTATTTATTATCTCGGCTGCCTTACGCCTTTGATTATCTTTAAAACTCTGTGTTGTATTCGGTCTGTTGGGTTAGAGGCTTTCGCGCTTTGCCGTTTCTTTATCAAATTGATCGTCTCCTGCAAGAGCCCACCAGCGTCCTGTCTAATCGCACTACCTGCGACTTCTGTTGCAGAATCAGTAAAGATACATGTGAGATTATTGTTCGCTTCCTGGACACTATTTCTTGCACCTTTTACACTGTCTCCTTCGCGTATGTTATTCAGATGCGTTGTGCCAGTGCCGGGCGACGTACAAATGAGAGACGTATGCTGCCACGTAAGCTCGCTCTGGAATCTATAATCTAGCCTTCACCGATCTTTCTTTTTTGTCCTCGTTTTTGGAGGACCTTCTTATTCACTTGCCTTTTCTCGTCCCTGTTCCTTGCGTTGAACTTTTTCTTTCTCAGCTTTTGTTTTTGAAAAATGACGCTCGCAAAGGGGCGTCAGGTGCTGCTGCTAGACAATAGGGAGATTTTAGCAGCAGCGGCTTACCGTATGGTAAGTACGGTAATGCCGTACCGTCGTGGTTGTCGCGTAGAAAATTGAGCTTCTGAGGGCTCTATCACCAAGTTTTATCATCTGACGGCATTTCCGTGCTCACAGAGCAACTAGCGCAGCTCTTTCCGACTAAAACAGCCGCGTGCCGACCATGACGGTACGGCGTTACCGTCATTGCCGTACGGTAAGCCGGCGCTGCTGCAACTCCCTATTTGCTCTGCCTGTTTTCCCCTTAATGATATCATTAAGCCGTTTCCTGTTCTCAGTTTTCCATCAATCTGTTTTTTTTTTTTTTGCTTATAGAGAATAAGTGCGCTTGAGAAGTGCTCCTTCAGTTCTCTATGCCCACAGGGCCAGTGCAAGAGTGCTTCTCGTTGTTCTCATGTACAGAACGGCTACAGCCACCGTAACTGACTTCATTCGCGCAGTGAGTCATACACTGAGGCCCATGACTGAGGCAATTCTAGCGGGACTTGCTTCTTATTTTTTCCTAATTTTTTCCCTCCATTATGCTCACAAGCAAAGAAAGACGAAAAATTCTGAGTCATTCCACTCAGTGCCGATGGGCGACCAGTGAAGCTGTGTGGTGTAGCACGGCGGTATCGCTGCAATTTTCACACGATCGCATAAAAGAAGCATCGCACCGTCGTTTTAGCCCCCCTCCCCCGCTTCCCTCTTCTCCGCCGGCTCCTCTCACTATATGGCGAAAAATGTCCTTGCGAAAGTTTACGTTGGCACCGGTGAAACGAGCGGTAGCGTTGTCGCCATCGACCCGTCGCTTGAGCTCGGCGTCTTAGCGTATCGGGCGCGTTTTTTCTCTCGCTGTTCTCGACGTCTCTCTGCGCGAGCTCGTTGTTCCTGCGATTTACCAGAACCACTCAGTGAACATGACAACGTCGTAAATGACCTTTGCAGACGCGTACGTGATTCTCTGCCAGAGTGGAGCTACGCCACAAACACGTGTCCAGTTGCCCGCTTTGACGCGAAAGTACCCGACATTCTGCCTTGCCCTGCCCCTCAGCGCACCTCACTCTCGGATTCAATTTTGTCGAGGTGACTCCTTTCTACACATCCTGTCGATGCACGCACTTCTGATCATAAGCAGTCCACATGCATAGTCAGAAGGAGAGACGTGCAAGACTCGGAATAAGTGAACAACACGAACGCCGTTCGTGTTGTTCAGCGTTCGGCGTTCGGCGTTCGTGTTGTTCATTTCTTCCCCTTGTGTCCGTGTCTTGCACGCCTCTCCTTCTGACTATGGATCCTTACCAACTCGCTCAACTTTCTGTCCTTTTGAGATCCATATGCAGCTTCGCTGTAAAGAAGCGAACGTGGCACTGACCATTCACTTATAGATCACGCAAGGAACATCATACAAACAGCTGGAAAAGGGGCGTTACTCGGCATTCTTATAGACTGTTTCCTCGTATACCTGCACGCATACCAGACGCGTGCTGCCCTCTAAAGTACAAACGACTGCGGCCTTGAGGGCACCAGAAATAATAAAATAAAGCAAATGTATAATAGGGCTCTTAGCCGTGTTTTAGAGCATTCATCTACGTCTCATTACTAGGATACACCTTTTAAACAAAGCGTCGCAGAGTGTAAGGTGTATTCTTCGCGCCCGCTTTGCCCCCCCCCCCTCCCCCTCTTTTGTGTAGTGAGGTCAACGCGTAATTAAATTCCTTAGATGCCAGCGTACGTATCATGCGTCAGTGACACCGGATGCTCTCGCTTCTCGCAGGTTGTGGAGGGATACTCCCACCGGAACGCGCACCCTATACGTGAGGCGGCCTGAACATATGGCCGTGGTTGGTAGCGTGCACTGGAGCCGTTATTCATGCTCCTCAGTGGACCACTTCGTACTGATTGCGTCACTCGCTCTACCTGTAGATCCACTTTAATTGCGGGCGTAACAAGCACGTGGTGGCACTGTCATCAGTGGCGATAGTGGAGTGGTAGGCTGAGCTTTCTTTTGCCCGTAAGAATACATGCAGCCGGAAAGCTTGCAGTATAGTTGCTCATTACATAGGCCAATTATAGATATCAAAGAGTGTGGAAAAAACATGTGTATAAGCAGAACCATATCCCAGTACACACCACCATATCGGGACACTATTATTGGGACCGGCCTTAACACTCTCACTTTTGGAGCTCCTGAAGGTGCTGTATTGTCCCCCACCCTTTTCAATTTCCCTGTGACCTCTCTCCCCTTCCATCCAGCGGATAATATAAAAATCTGTAACCACTGATTTAGGAGTAAGTGTCACAATATAAGCGCATTTGGGCGGTATGGCATGACAAATAAACGGACCGCAACATACCGTAGCGTCAGATCAATTGCACAAAACGCGAACAATGCTTAGTTTCCGGTATAAAGGAATAAAAAAAAACAGGTACCCTTGGTTAAGAGATCCAACTGGTGTTAAGTTGGTTTTTAGCAATGAATGGTGGAAGCTGGTTCCAAATGGAAAGCAAATGGTTTACAGTGGGACCCAGTTGGTCCCGATAACAAGCGAAACCAGCTGAAGCTGCGTGGTGCCAACTGTGATTTGTCACTGCTCTGTAACCCTCACAAAAATGTCCATATATGGCGATATCAGGAACTGGGCATATGTGGCTATATATGGCTTTTGTCCGTATATGGCCGTATGTACCCAAATCGTGATAGAGGCGCATGTGGCAATGAAAGACCTACACTGAGAATGCCATGTAAGACTCTGACATGTATTGGGCAAACACGGTCACATATGGACACGTGGCATATATAGCCAGATTTGCATATATGGCCCGATATCCATATCTGGCTATATATGGCACGTGTCTATATGGGGCCGTATTTGTCCAATACATGTCAACGTCACTCATGGCATTCTTCGCGTAGGTCTTTTATTGCCACATACGCCTCTATCACGATTTGGGTAATACGGCCACATAGGGACACGACCCATAATAGCCACATATGCCCAATTTCTGATATCGCCATATATAGCATTTTTGTAAGGGTTGTGTTATTTCCAGCTGAATATAGAACCGCACACGGAGAAACTGCGCATCGATCATGACTGCAATTTTATCGAAACAAGTTTTTCGAGGTATTCAAATCCAAGACTCCAATTCAATATCTGCGTACTGAGTGCTACGCAGATCCACAACCAGGCATCCACGAGTTTAAAAAAAATCAGATCATATGCAAGAAAATATAGCGGGGGAAATCAGTGCAGCTGACGTCAAAATTAAGCAGTGGGGAGTGTTTATACGTGCGAAAATGAAGAGACGCAATGAAAACAAAACTGTGTCTGATGGTATCTGCCACCGACGTAATTACGTTCTTGCCGATACTTTAGCGAAGCGATAGGCCCGTATTGTTATGAGACCTAAATCTGAACACATGCACTCGTTTCGGTGCAGTTCTGCACAAGAACCGTAATTTTTCAGATATGTCGTACGCATTTGTCGGTTGAGCTGCAATGTATGAAAACTGACGCTCGTCAGCGGCACGCATCTATTCACCTTTTTCATCGCCACATGGGGTCATAGTTTCATTCGTCGTATTTACGCTATCAATAGCTGAAGTTGTGGATGGACAAGCGCTTCATGAAATTAAAATTTTGGTTTGAGCATTCTTTATTATTGTGTTGACGCCAACGAGGCACACATCTCCCGAATTTTCAGCAATACAAGTCTTTGCTCCTTTGCCGCGGGCTATTTCGAAGAATGGTGCCTTGGGACTGCTAAGGAGAATACTTGTATCGGTAAATTTGTAGCCAAGTAGAATAGAAGCGATGCTACGAATGATTTTTAGTATTCAACAATAAATTGTGTCATTTTATATCGGCACGAAATGCATCAGGAGCAGTGTGGATGTGTACGACAGCAAGGGTTGTGCGCTTTGGTGCAAAATACTGCCGAAAGCTTGTTATATATGTGGCTGCGGCGGCCACAGTACGGCTGAAGCAAAAAAACAGGGACATTTCCATTTCCATGCATAAGATGTACCAAGGATTCCTCGTGTTTCTTGTACATCTTTAGTGCGCCCACTTCTTCGTTCCGTCATGGTTTGCGAAAGCCGCGTGGAAACGTTACATAAATCACGAATCTGTCTTGTGTGTCCATGAACATGCGCGCATGGACACACGCAACGTTCCCATATATGCATAGAGGTGCGCGCCGTGCGTGTTTATTCCTTTCAGTCCCAGGCAGTTGGTCAATCACGATTGCTCCGGATTTGAACAACACACACCAATACATCGCTAGCACAGCAGAAGGGAGTCAGTGCATCCTCGTAATCCGTGGTCGCTTTCGCCCCTAGCGCGTGTTGCCGTATCGTGCATACTGCGAGTGATGACCCTTCCAGCTGCGACCAACCGCTCATTTGTAACGATCCATTTTTTTTCTTCGTGTATATAGTTGTATGTTTCTTCTTTTTCATACCTGTGCCAAGACACATGACGACCCCGGGAGAAGCGTACAAGTTCTTGCGTTTCCAAGGATCAGGGCCGCCGAGGTCTCGCTGTGCAGCTGTACGTGCAAAGGCGACGACCTCGAAATAGAAGCAGCGCGTATCGGGTGATGAGACAGCGAAAGGTCGGTGCGTCCGTCATCAGCCTGGCGAGGCTCATTTAGTCGACAGCCAGAGCCGGTGCGCGCCAGAGACAGCAGTCCGGCGGTGCGCGAGGCTGACTCCGGCGTGCAGACCCAAGGGCGACAAGGAGGCTGTGCCGGAAGGAAGCAGCCCAGGAAATGGGAAAGCGAATGTCTGCTACCACTCGGCGGGGAGTGGAAAGCGGGGTGAAGAGGGGCTAGCGCGTGGCGTTGTTCGTTTCTTGGCGGGTCGTCATCCGCGGTTCCCGGAAGAGAAAGGCGAGCACAAAACAAGAAACTGGATCGCCGCGCCAAGCCACGATCGCTACAGCAAAGAAATCTCGCGTCTTGTTAGCACGCTTGCACGTTAAGGTAATGAAAAGGCAGTCAAGAAAGGACCCGTATGTCGGTCGTGCCTGTACGCGCCACGACTGGACGTTCGAGTGAATGTGGGTGCTCGCGTCAGCTTTTGCTCGATAGAGGAGTTGCGTAACAACATACTGCTTCTTCGGCGGTAAATTGAGAGAAACGCTAGAACGACGTTTGTATGGGTAAAACACTGTCATTGCCTCGGTGACGCCGCTGGAGCACCAGCGGGCGATAATGCCTACTGTCCCAGCAGAAATTTTCCAAACAAAAATATCCGCCATCGCTTAATGCACTCAATCGCAGAAATGGGAGAAGGATGCGTTCGTAATCGCACGCATACACGCTGTTTCTAAATACACGTACATGGAGAGAAAAATGCGTGGGGAAGGACATCCGGCAAGGCGGATTTTTGCGTCCTAATGGCGTTTCCAAGTTACGCAGGGCAAACTGTGAGAAACAAAGAAAAGCCAGCTCCATACTAGCGAAATTGAGCAAACAGCGGAGCTGGAGCTATAGGGTGCCAAGTTCACTATCTCTGTCATGTAGCACCATCCCTGTCACTGTCACGTATAGCAATGGGGTGAGAGCAAGGATGTAGGTATAGTAGGTCGAGGCCAAGCGCGGGACTGCATTTCCCTTCTGTTCAAGCCGAGACATTTCTTTCTTTCTTTCTTTCTTTCTTTCTTTCTTTCTTTCTTTCTTTCTTTCTTTCTTTCTTTCTTTCTTTCTTTCTTGTTCTTCGCACGATCAGTGCCATCAAGCAGTGTAGGTATTACGTCAAGGGTGAGAGCGGATCCGCTTTTCCCTTCTGTGTGACAGTAAACAACGGGTACGGCGACATGGCGGGCCCTCAGACAGCTCAGCTGTTAAAACTAATGGTCATTACACTGCATCAAAAAGCACGAAACAATTAGGTGCAGAAAGTAAAAGTTAGTTCCACGCCGTGAAAACCGTCGCAACAGCGTAGCTCTTCTTCTATCGTTAATCGTGACGAAACGAGCAAGGACGTCAAAAATAATGATGTCATGACGTGTCAGTCTTGTAAGCCATACACCACCTTTCATCATTGTCTGTTAATCGCACATGAATCTTCACCATTTATTTATTTATTTATTTTCTTCGCATTCAGCGCTTCGCATTTAGACGCCTGCGGACAGGCGGACACCGGACAGACGGCGCATGCAGCACCCTTAACGGCTCCGCTGTTAAATAAAACGTGCAATGCGCAACTGCTTTATCACAGCCTGCAGTGCATGCGTTGCACCTCCTAAGAAAAACAGGCAGCAAAACGGGCAGATTGATGGGGCATGGCTGCCACAAAAGCAACCTATGGGTATCTAAGTTCGCAATGTAGAGAGTGCAGTTGTTTACCTTGTTAGCAGATACTATAGTGTTTTATGCAGAACTGCTGATCGGCTGGCTAGAGGGATTTTGGGAACTCTTGAGATCAGTATACTGGGGATATTGATTCATGGATCAGGAGACTCTGTCTTATGCCACCGGAGAAGGATATACAATTCCTACAGGGGTTGGACATTTACTTGAGCATTTTACAACCATCATATACTTTGTGCTAGGCATGGAATGAGCCTCTACTTATTAGTACGGGGCCTTCCTTTAGTGTCGGTCTCCTTTCCTGTCTGTCGTGTTCTCTGACGCCAATTTGCCGGTTAGTTTTCGCTTTGGGGCTTACGTTAAAGTAGTTGAACAAAGGAAGCATGATGATTTGTGGGGTTTAACGTCCCAAAACCAGCTCTGATTATGAGAGACGCCGTAGTGGAGGGCTCCGGAAATTTCGACCACCTGAGGTTCTTTAACTTGCACTGACATCGCACAGCACACGGGCCTCAACATTTCGCCTCCATCGAAATGCAGCCGCCGCAGCCGGGATTCGATCCCGCGACCCTCGGATCAGCAGCCGAGTACCATAGCCACTAGACCAACGTGGCGGGGCGAACAAAGGAAGCAGTTAACTCAAGTCAGCCTAACAAGAGTAATAAGACGAGCGCTGTATATTCTAAGTATCTGGTCACCCGCTAAATGCATATGCCTTGACCAGCACACTGGCGTTGCGCTTAACAGTTTTCTAGCAGTCGCTCTTTCTCAGTTCTCAACATCAACTACAATATTTAGGCGTGCTATTTACTTACGTATACTTTTTCCTGGTTTTAGTGATTTAGTATAAAAGTTCTGCGGGGGCGTTGCTCCACATTCTCTAGGGTTGTCCGGAGGATATCCCGCCAGGTGACCTCATCTCGCCACCTCACACCAAGGAGTTATGGGGGGCCCTTCTCTTCGGCGCTGACCGAGACATACACACACGGGTCCTAGCACGAGCTGAAGACATCATAGTGAAGCATGGCCTGACAGTCTGTATAGCCATGCCACCCCTCCCCCTACTTCCTGGCCCCTTAATGAATAAACTTCTTACTCACTCACTCTGCTCAGTGACACTTTTCCGATTGCATGTATTGCCCTGAAATAAAAATTAGGATTTTAATTAGTTAAGCGTTTATTTAGTTGCCTGAACGCTGCGTTCAGGCAGCTAAATAAGGCAAGCCATTGCGCCTGCGTGCGCCACTCAACACATGTTTTTCACCCTGTTCATTAAACATTTTGTTGAAAGTAAGCGCTGTGTCCAGTCCTCACTTCTTCGCTTCGTCTTTGTCTCTAACTGTGCGCTATACCTGCTACAACATCAACGCTGCGCTCCACCGGTCTTGCAATGTGCAGTGTTGAAGCTGGGCAAGTTCTTGCGATCTGGTTCTTCCAGGGATCTGTCCACCATAAAAGGACAGAGAAAGGTGTCCTTCACGGGTGACATCTCTCTAACTAAAAAACTATAAACTCAAAATATGGAAATGAAGACACGCTTCTTGATTTTCCCTTTGTGTTTTGACGAACGTTGCTAGATATCCTCGGATATATGTCAGAACAGCCGCAAGCGTGCTGCTTAAAACTTGGGCAGTTTGACCTCACATATTTACCTTACCTATTCCTAAGTATTTTCCCGCCACGGTGGTGTAGGGGTTATCGCACTAGGCTGCAGATCCGAGGGTCGCGGGATCGAATCCCGGCTGCGGCGGCTGCATTTCGATGGAGGCGATATGTTGAGGCCCGTGTGCTGTGCGATGTCAGTGCACGTTAAAGAACCCCAGGTGGTCAAAATTTCCGGAGACCTCCACTACGGCGTCTCTCATAATCAGATCTGGTTTTGGGATGTTAAACCCTACAAAACAATATTCCTAAGTATTCATTTGTATCGTTACATCTTGAGCTCTTGAGCGAGTACTTTCAGCCCGTAAAAAAAAAAAAAAACATTCTAGTACGACGTCGTAGCGCACAACGTCACAGATCATACTTCGCAGGTTTCAACAGCCACTAAAATGGCATATTGCTGATCTAAGTCAGCCCTGCGGTGTATGTTAACCATGCTATGTCGCTGGACACATAACCAGCTAGCACTGCAAATCAGACCAAATCTATCATCACTAACAGAATAAGGGCATGATGTTACATTTCAGTG